>JAXQQM020068720.1:0-78934 GCA_034641835.2 Pinus albicaulis
AGATTCTAGGAAGTTGGAGCTTTATTTTCAATTGAGTTGAAAAGAATTATTAGAAAAGCATTAGGTGGTTTTTGTCCCGGAGTGGGTTTCCAACTTAAAAATTGTGTGCATTTGTGTTCCTCTTGTTTGCTGCTATCATTGTACAAACACTGATAATAATTGAAGATTAACTAATTCTCTAATTGAAAGGAATATTGATTCACCCCCCCTCTCAGTATTTCCAACAATTGGTTTTGAGAGCTTGGTTCCTTCAATAACGGTTTGCTGGGTGGAAGGAGGTCATGGAGTATACCAAGAATTGTGTACCTCTATTCAATGAAAATAATTATGCACTTTGGAAAGGAATAATGGAGGTCTATCTCTTGGTGCAAGGTTACGAAGTATGGGACACTGTTCAAAATGGATTTACATCAACTACGGATGAACAAGGTAAGAATAATTTGGTTAATGATGCAAAAGCAAAGAATATTATTATCAGTGGACTTATTGAATTTTCTTATCATAAGGTGTTGGGTTGTAAAACTGCCAAAAATGTATGGGACAAGCTTGAGAATATATATGCCGGTGACTCAAATGTCAAAGAAGCAAAGCTTCAAATCTATAGAGCAAAATTTGAGCAACTCAGAATGAAAGAAGATGGCAACATTGCTGCATACTTCCAATACGTTGATGAAATAACCAATACTCTGGAAGGATTGGGAGAGCTAGTTGACGAGAAGACTATTATACAAAAGATTCTTATAACGTTACCGGGAGATTCAACCCAAAGGTATCGGTCTTGAAATCTTATAAAATCTGGACAAACTCAACAAAGAGGAATTACATGGAGTTCTCATAGCATATGATATGAGACTTGATGAATAAGAGGGTACTTCGCATCTAGAAACTACATTCGTTGCATCTAAGAAAACGAATAAGGATAAACAACCTTTAATTGAAAAGACATGCACCTGTAAGTGTGAAGAAAGGGGAGATGATGAAGAAGGTCTTTCATATGAAGAATATGCTTACTTCATGAGAAAAATACAAATTGGTAAGGGACAATTCAAAGGTAAACTTCCATTGATATGTTTCAGCTGTAATGATGTTGGGCATTTTGCAACAAAATGTCCAAACAAAAGTAATGGCAACTCAAAAAGAAAGAAAAGCTTTAAGAAATTCAACAAGCAAGGATCCAAACGGAACTTTCTCTCTAAAGAAGATAGCTCATCATCCAATGAAGACAATGATAGTGAAGAAGAAGCCAATGAGAGAGTATTATTTATGGCCAAGCACAATAAACCCAAGCACAATAAGCAAGAGGTATCAAACAACGAAGAAGGATGGACCATAGAAGAATTTTATGAGGAAGAAATCAAGCTTATAAAAGATCTCAAGGTGGAGAAGATCTATTCCAATACTCTTGAAGAACAAGTTCAAGTTCTCAAAATTGAAGTTGAAGAACACAAATGCATTGAAGAGTCACTTAAAAAGAAGTTGGAAGAAAGAAGCCAAGAAAGGGAAGAATTAGAAGCCAAAGTAGTCTTGTTGCGTGAGGAAGTGAAGAAAGGAAAAATATCCAAAACTGTGCCAACAACTCAAGGGCATTGGAAGAACTCATCAAAAATCAACGATCTTACAATGAAAGAACTGGCATCGGTTACAAATAAG
Organism: Pinus albicaulis; assembly: GCA_034641835.2. NCBI lineage: Eukaryota > Viridiplantae > Streptophyta > Pinopsida > Pinales > Pinaceae > Pinus > Pinus albicaulis. Next base: position 1,651 of record JAXQQM020068720.1, read on the forward strand.
AAGAAGCAGGACCTTATACAACAAAATACAATGAACCTAGGAGATCTGACATGCATGTAGACTTCACTAGACAAGATTCGCAAAACGACCCTTGGAAGACAATTCTCGACGAAGATTTCCATCCAAGTACCAACATATTTTTTATGGCTATTGTTATTCATGTGGAAAATTTGGTCATAAATATGTAGAATTTCCCAAATACAATTCCAGGAGATCTGTCAAATATTAACCTCCCAGGGCTCAATGAAACATCAATATATTTGAACATTTAATAAATAATATTGAATGTTACAAATTTTGAAAATTTGGACACATAGCCAGAGACTGCAGACTTGAAAATCCTCTAGAAGAATCTTCGAAGCCACAGAACAAACAGACATGGAAGAAGAAGAAGAATGATAATCGTGCTCTCGCTCTCAAGGATCAAAAGAACAAAGATGTATGGTATGTTGATAGCGGTTGTTCAATGCATATGACTGGAGATAGAAATAAATTTGTATCTCTGAAAGAGAAGAAGGATGGAACCGTGTCCTTTGGAAATGATGGATCTTCAAATGCTATAGGATCAGGTACTGTCACTCTCGGAAGCAAATATGTTCTAGCCAAGAATGTTCTATTGGTTGAAAACATGAATCACAATCTTCTCAGTGTTGGACAAATGTGTGATCTTGGACACACAATACTATTCAACTCTACGAAATGTGAAATGAGGAAAGGCGTGTATGGTGAAATTGTGGCTACAGCAAGTCGAGCTCCAAACGACATATATGTTTTGGATGACGCAACTAAAGCATGTCTAATAGCTAAAGAGTATGATACAATAATTGGTAGCAATGATGATCGACTAAGTAAGAATTTTGCTACAAGGGTGCAAAGTGATTTCGAGATGTCTTTACTTGGTTGTAGATTGGGCATAGATGACTCATCTAAGGATGTGGATCAAAGGTTGTACAGATCTATGATTAGTAGTCTTCTATATGTAACAGCCTCCCGACCAGATGTTATGCAAGCAGTTGGACAAGTAGCAAGATTCCAAGCAGCACCAAAAGAATCACATATTAAATATTCGCTAGCATTGGAATATCTTCATCAAAAGCTTGGGATTCTCCCATGTTCTCATTAGATTACAGGTCTGTAAGACGGTTGTGTGTCAGGGGGACTGGAAGTGTGTACAGGTCTGCAGGACGGTTGTGTGTCAGCGGAAGTGGAAGTGTGTACAGGTCCGTAGGATATTTGTGTTTCAGGGGGAGTTACCCTTTTCCATTGATGTCAAAGGGGGAGAGAATTTTGTAGGAAGAGGTGTCATGATCGCAGGGGGAGTATTTGTGTTGCCATCAATGCCAAAGGGGGAGATTATTGATCAGCAGTTGTCATTGATGTCAACCCAAGCAGCACCAAGGGATAACCCAATATTTAATGGGAATATCTACCTATTAAATTAATATATTCTGGGTCAATAATGCTTTTTATGGTTTCTACTTGTCGGCATGTTTCCGTTGATATATGGTACGCCATGTAATTCTTCACGGTTTGAGAGATATTCATGTTTGAAGTTTGTACCCCAGTTAGTGGGCTAAAACCCCATGGGGTTGGGGCATGGGTCATTGAAAAGTCATAATTAATATTTTTTAAGCTCCTCATATCCCTCCCACGTTCACTTGTTGAAGCCCCTCTCAACTTAAGCATTCATATAAATTGTGATCTTCATTTCTTCATTATGCATGGGATTCGGCCATCTGAAATAGGTCATCGTGGAATTTTCGCTCTAAATTTTTTTCTACGAAGGCTCAGAAGATGAAATTGTTATGAGGTGAAGCAGAAATCCTGAGGAAGCTGCAGTAAATATTTTAGATCAATTTTCACAATATTTTTGGAGATATGATCTGTGGAAGTAAGGGTTTTTGCAGGCTCCTGAAATTCATCTCAAATAAGTGACCTTGGTAAAATCGTCATAACGCTTTCTCTGAGTATCAGATTGGAATTCTGTAAAAAGTGGCAGATACTGAACAATATTTAGTTTTCTCTCTATCAATTTTAGAGGCAAATGAAGAAACAGTAACACGTGGCACGCCGTACAAGTGCGCTTTTCTGAAACAGTCCATAATTAGGGAAGTGTGAGAAATCAGGTATAACTCTCTCTTGAAGAATCCAAATTGGGTCAGACCTATGGCATTGGAAAGAAGACTTAGAGGAATAATACAAGACCGAAAATCAGATATTGAGGATCTGAAATAACAGAGATACACTAGATTTAATATCGAGCTCCTAGAAGGCAAGAAAAAGCTAGATCATGTGTTGTCAAGGATTGCAAAGGACTAGACTTTCTACAGCAGAAAAGAAAAAAAAGGTGCAACAGAGGGTAGCATGACAAGAGCAGCAACCAAGGTGCATAACAGCAGCAAGAAGTTCATCATATGAAGTTTTCAAGTGGGCAGCACTGCATACAATCATTGTAAAGGTATCATTGTACTTAGTCATTGTAAATACATTATTGTGCAAATTGTACTAGTGTCTATCTGCCAAGGGTTGAAGAGGTAGTGTTGGGAGGTCTAGGATCATCATTAGGTGGTTGTGTCAAAGTTGGGGTTATGGTCTAGTATATCTTCTTCTTCTACATCATTCTATATCATTGTAAAGTGGACCATTTTCCCTGGTATGGGAGTCCATTCTTCTTTTATTCTTCCATAGGGTGGTAGGGTGGTGCTAGGGTGAGTTGTAGCTCATTGGCTGTTGGGCATATGTTCAATGACTACTGAAGAATCTCGGGCGTTGGAGCATCCATCCAGTGGGAGCTGGAGAATAATTTTTTTCTAGATTCTAGGAAGTTGGAGCTTTATTTTCAATTGGAGTTGAAAAGACTTATTAGAAAAGCATTAGGTGGTTTTTGTCCCGGAGTGGGTTTACACCTTAAAAATTGTGTGCATTTGTGTTCCTCTTGTTTGCTGCTATCATTGTACAAACACTGATAATAATTGAAGATTAACTAATGCTCTAATTGAAAGAAATACTGATTCACTCCCCCTCTCACTATTTCCAACAAAGATTTCCGAGTACTTGACTATTCGAACTCGTTAAAGGAAATGAACGGTCATCCCTTCAGTATAAGTTTACCCCTTCTCCGGACTGAAATGGACTATTTACGAAAAAGGTATACGTTGACTAATCATGGTCAATAGAGTTCTCTTTTACATTCTTTTATCCTTTTTCGGGCCTGAGAGACTAAATTTACGAAAAAGTACCCCCATGGAGTTTTCTTAAGTTTTTTCTTCTGACTCCCTAAAATTGAAAAACATCTAGTTTCTACTATACTAGACTCATTAAAATTTAACAGTAAAGGACCTGTTCAATTTTAAATAGGAACGAACCACTCCTTCTTAGGGTTCGAATTTTAAACTAAGTTGGACTCATCCGAAGGATGAGCTTATAAACAAGCAAATGTTATCCTCCTCAAGCTTGTCAAAAATAAAGAGGTACTTACCAGAAATGGTGGGGGAAAAGAGAGAAAAATGAACCTGTTTGTTACACTTTGATTTTCAAAAAGCCGTTAACCACTCTTGAACATGGCACTTTTGTTCACCCGGGTTGGGAAAATCATTTGCCTAACAATTAATCAAACCACATTGAAAATCTTTAGCCAGTTTCTGGGTATTAGCTCTGGGTCAATTGTCACCAAGCCATCTATAGTGTTGTTATGTGTTCAAGAGGACAATTCAAACAAACCATTCATTTGCAAAATATCTGTCATCCATTTTGACCATCCCTTAGTCAGTCCTTGCCAATATATTTCTTCAAAACTTGATCTATGATTTCGTGTTGTGGGCTTGCCTACGACGGATCACTTTCTATCGACGACAGCTCATTATCTAGGAAGTTGATCAAGAAATCGTCAGTACCTTGAAATCTGCATGCCCTAATGGTAGGTTTCTCGCCTTCAACGACAGGTTGCATCATTGACCTTCGATCGAATGATTCCGTGACATGTTTGACTTCAGCTCATTCATTCACATTTCATGGATTGTACTGAGTACTTTGAGGACCATTAACATTACTGGTGGTTTCTCTCACACTTGTTAACAGTTCACATCATTGACTGGTAATCAAGTGGGTTCTACCATGTTCGACTTCAACACATTTAATCGCATGGATAGAATTGTACTAGTTCGGGAAGCTGAAATCAAGACCCTGGATCTAGTTTCCACCATCCAGGCTGTGAGGAGTTTTATTATTCATTATGCAGTAGACTATTCATTACATATGGTTGCGTCCATGCTGTGTCTACAATATTGATGTAATATTAAAATCATTTCTGTATCAGAACAAGTTTAGTTAGTTTTTGATCTGAGTATGGGAATGCCTACCTCAGCGATGATATATCTACATATATATGTTTTGCATTGAATGTTTTTACAGGTTTCGACTGGGGTGTCCACAGGATGATCCTTGAAACGATAAAGTGCTTCACTCTTCATACATGACAGACTCTATCTTCATCTATTACAAACTTCACACTTTAGGGGGCAATCTATTGCACTGAAAATTGTCACCTTGACATTCTGCTATCTATATGAGCTCATTATCACTCATACTTTCCTCCTCTGCAAGTCTAAAACATCAGTTCCTCATATCAAGCCTTGAAAATAAGAGAAAAGTTCACAAAAGTCCCTAAAACTCTGGTATCGCACTTTCTCTTTGTCTTACCTGCGGTCCCGCACCTAATGGTCATGTCTCCTGCGTACCTGACCGCACTTTATCTATGTTAAGGGTGCGAACCCCTGTAAAAGTTAAAAAGGGCACAAGTAAACTCAAAAAGCTCACTTTCAATCATTTCTAGAAGCTTATGGAAGGAATCTTGTAGTGGCAAGTCTGCTCTTTTGAGGCTCATGTATCCCATACCTTAAGGAGCTAACCCCTTGATGTGAGGAGATTATCCCTTTGAAGGAGGATTCTATCCCTTCATAGGTGGAACTGTAACCTCCTCTTTTGCACTACAAAAAGAGGCATAGGGCAGCCTCAAAGGGTTACGAACAATTGATGAGTTCAAGCTTTAGTGTTATTTGAAGTAAAGTGCTGTTGGAACTTAGACTCCTTTAGCTAAGATTTTATGAGGAAATATTACATACTTGTATGTATCTCGGTTAGAAGAGTGCAAGGCTTGTTATAGTAAAGGAAATTCCTGCTTCAGACCCCAGGAAGACCTGTTCAACATCACGGCTGAAAAGGTTGTAAGGTTCTTCTTACTATTCAAAGTTAATCCAAATAAGTTTGTTTTTCTCAATAAGCTGTCAATTGATTGTTTATTTTATGGATTCCTTGATCACCATAATAGATATGATTTATGAATATAAGCTATGAAGGTGCTATTTGATGTTTGTTTGTTTGTGATTGGAGGTCTTCGAAGACAACTCTCTCGGGCGACTGAAGGACGACTAATACAAACAAGCATTGGATCAAAGGTAGGATCTTAACACCTTTATATAATTTACTTATAAATCGTGATATATCTAGAGAAAGATAGATTTAATTGTCTTTTTGTTGCTAGACTATCTTCTGATACTAGGGAGATTGGTCTTGTCCGCAAGATCGATTTATTTGGCCAACAAATGCACTGAAAATTGTCACCTTGACATTCTGCTATACGTATGAGCTCATTATCACTCATACTTTCCTCCTCTGCAATTCTAAAACATCAGTTCCTCATATCAAGCCTTGAAAATAAGAGAAAAGTTCACAAAAGTCCCTAAAACTCTAGTATCGCACTTTCTCTTTGTCTTACCTGCGATCCCGCACCTAATGGTCATGTCTCCTGCGTACCTGACTACACTTTCTCTGTGTTAAGGGTGCGGACCCCTGTAAAATTTTAAAAGGGCACAAGTAAACTCAAAAAGTTCACTTTCAGTCATTTCTAGAAGCTTCTAGAAGGAATCTTGCGGTGGTACGTCCGCTCTTTTGAGGTTCATGTATCCCATACCTTAAGGAGCTAACCCCTTGATGTGAGGAGCTTATCCCTTTGAATTAGGATTCTATCCCTTCATAGGTGGAACTGTAACCTCCTCTTTTGCACTATAAAAAGAGGCATAGGGCAGCCTCAAAGGGTTACTAACAATTGATACACTAACAATTGATGAGTTCAAGATTTAGTGTTATTTGAGGTAAAGTGCTGTTGGAACTTAGACTCCTTTAGCTGAGATTTTATGAGGAAAGATTACATACTTGTATGTATCTCGGTTAGAAGAGTGCAAGGCTTGTCAGAGTAAAGGAAATTCCTGCTTCGGACCCTAGGAAGACCTGTTCAACATTAAGGCTGAAAAGGTTGTAAGGTTCTTCTTACTATTCAAAGTTAATACAAATAAGTTTGTTTTTCTCAATAAGCTGTCAATTGATTGTTTATTTTATGGATTCCTTGATCACCATAATAGATATTATTTATGAATATATGCTATGCAGGTGCTATTTGATGTTTATTTATTTGTGATTGGAGATCTTCGAAGATAACTCTCTCGGGCGATTGAAGGACAACTACTACAAACAAGCATTGGATCAAAGGTAGGATCTTAAAACCTTTATATCATTTACTTATAAATCATGATATATCTATAGAAAGATAGATTTAATTGTCTATTTTTTTCTAGACTATCTTCTGATACTAGGGAGATCAGTCTTGTCCGCAAGATCGATTTAACCGGCCAACAAATGCACTGAAAATTGTCACCTTAACATTCTGCTATCTGTATGAGCTCATTATCATTCATACTTTCCTCCTCTGCAAGTCTAAAACATTAGTTCCTCATATCAAGCCTTGAAAATAAGAGAAAAGTTCACAAAATTCCCTAAAACTCTGGTATCGCACTTTAACTTTGTCTTACCTGTGGTCCCGCACCTAATGGTCATGTCTCATGCGTACCTGACCACACTTTCTCTGTGTTAAGGGTGCGGACCCCGTAAAATTTAAAAAGGGCACAAGTAAACTCAAAAAGCTCACTTTCACTCATTTCTAGAAGCTTCTGGAAGGAATCTTGCGGTGGCAAGTCCGCTCTTTTGAGGTTCATGTATCCCATACCTTAAGGAGCTAACCCCTTGATGTGAGGAGCTTATCCCTTTGAAGGAGGATTCTATCCCTTCATAGGTGGAACTGTAACCTACTCTTTTGCACTATAAAAGAGGAATAGGGCAGCCTCAAAGGGTTACTAACAATTGATACACTAACAATTGATGAGTTCAAGATTTAGTGTTATTTGAGGTAAAGTGCTGTTGGAACTTAGACTCCTTTAGCTGAGATTTTATAAGGAAATATTAAATACCTGTATGTATCTTGGTTAGAAGAGTGCAAGGCTTGTCAGAGTAAAGGAAATTCCTGCTTCGGACCCTAGGAAGACCTGTTCAACATCAAGGTTGAAAAGGTTGTAAGGTTCTTCTTACTATTCAAAGTTAATACAAATAAGTTAGTTTTTCTCAATAAGCTGTCAATTGATTGTTTATTTTATGGATTCCTTGATCACCATAATAGATATGATTTATGAATATATGCTATGCAGGTGCTATTTGATGTTTTTTTGTTTTTGATTGCAGATCTTCAAAGATAACTCTCTCGTGCGACTGAAGGATGACTACTACAAACAAGCATTGGATCAAAGGTAGGATCTTAACACCTTTATAGCATTTACTTATAAATCGTGATATATCTGGAGAAAGATATATTTAATTGTTTGTTTGTTGCTAGACTATATTCTAATACTAGGGAGATCGGTCTTTTCCACAAGATTGATTTATCCGACCAACACTACCTGGCAAGCTTTTGGGTCTCCATCGCTTGTGCTTGTTACGCAGAATCCGTTGACATTTAACAGAAGAACCAGTCAACCGTTAGGGATCCTTCCGAAGTTTCCTATTACTTTGTGAGGGAAAACTATCTATATAGACATGATGGTGGTCCAAGGTCCCTTGGATTTTAATTTACTCTTAGGGCACGACTATGCTTATGCCATGGGTGCGCTTGTCTCCTCCCTCTTTCGTGTGATCTCTTTTACACACAAAGGTCAGATCATGACCATTGATCAGCCTTCATTGTTTGGTCCTGACGTGGCAGCTAGCTCGCCATCGTCTCTTCTAGATCTTTATCCGCCAGTTGTATCTTCCTTGTTGCAGGTTAACTATGTGGCTACATGTCCCATGCCCGCATTCAGTGATAGTGCCATCGAGTACCATCTACTGGGGGCATTCGATCGTGATCTCCAGGATTTTGTTCTCCCATCAGATGAGAACCTCTTGGATGCCATGACCTCTTATTTGTTATGGTAAATGGTCGTTGGAGCACATTTCTTTCTCTTGTGTCAAGATCCTTAAAAAATGAAACAAGGTCGGAGCACAATTCATTTTCTTGTGTCAAGCTCGTTAAAAAATGAAACAAGCTCTTCGGAGGATAGTTCATCTTCTATGTCAACCTCGTTAAAAAAAAATGAATTAGGTCACGAGGATAGTTCTTTTACTATGTCAGCCTCGTTAAAAAATGAAATACATTCCTGTTCAATTCGATTCTTTGATACGATCTCGTAAAATCCCAGTCGAGTCTTTCTCTTGATCTCCTAATTTGAACCTTCACTCCATCTACCTTATAGCTGGACAGAAGCTTAGGGGGCATGTACCTTGAATTGAGTAACCATGCTGGGAGCATGCCCGTTTTTCAAGAATAGTTTATCTTTGTTTCAATCTTGCATAAAAATGAAACCAATTTTCAAGCATAGTTTGTTTTCGTTTCAAGCTTGTGTAAATGTTGTGCTCAACCTAGTGTTCCTAAATTGAGTTCATTAATTGTCAACCAGGGCTAGTAAACTACTGAAGTTTGGTGCACTATATGTGCCTAGGTATTTTTTTCTCACTACGTTGTGTTTAGTGTTTTTATGATGTTTTTGGTTTTATGTTTTTATGTTCAAAAGGAAAAGAACTAAATGTTGGGAAACATAAGTGAATGGTTACACTAAAACAGGGCAAGACCTATTCTAAGCTTGTGTATGGCACTAAAGAATAGAAAATGCAAAGCTTGATAATGACTCCTAAATCACAACATGAACTCAATAACTCAGAGCATGAACTTATCCAATTTATTCATTAGACATATGTTGGAATAGCTTGAAAAGAGGACAAGTTAGTGCAAATGAGGTTCTCCTAAATTAAACATATCTTACAATATTACAAGGAATCTCATCCATGGCTAGAAGTTTATTGGAACACAATTTGGAAAAGATTACTTGTAACACAATAAGATCTCTACTCTAAATTAACTTGCAATGATAAGATTAATCCATTCTGCAGCTTCAGCTTGTCACTACTAAGCCTTGTTCACAAGTTAAATATTTCCTAGAATAATTTTGGGAAAAAGGATTATTTGTGAAGTGGCAAAAGATTGCAGAACAACCAAGGCCTTAAACTGATATCACTAATTCTTGTTCTTATAAAGATGTATAAATAGAAATTCAAAACAAGATTAATTTGTAAATAATGATGGCCGTGAAACTTAAATTTGAAAATTAATGCTACTTAAAGAACAATCACTGAACTAGGATGCAACTAATCAAGCTTAAAACACAGTGACCAAAACTAACTAAGATACCATTAACCTATCTTGAAACACAGTGAATTTGAGTTAATCTAGAATGCCACTAATCTAACTTGAAGTACAGTGAACAGAGTTATACTAGAGTGCCATTATCAAACTTGAAATATAGTGATAGAATTAAACTAAAATGACATCTACCTCCGGAGTATTAACTGAGCTAAAATGCAACTAATTCTGTGGAATACTACAACCTTACTTTGTTTAATATGAGTAATGTTTTGGAACAACTTGTAAAAAAAAGTATGGCTGTATCATTCCATGCATAAAACATAAAATATAAAATTCAACAAAACGCAGTAAACTCTGAAACACCACCACAGCTATGTCTCATCCGAAATTAGTGATATGTTGGAAGAGATTAATAAAACAATACTAGCTGTATCAATTGATGTAATTGAGCACAAAAACATAAAACTCAAAGCAATGTAACTAACTCCTAAATACTACAGTTATGCCTTATTCCACATTAGTAGTATTTTGGAAGAGTTCATAAGAAAAAGACTAATCTGTAGCATCTGATTCAAATGAATAAAAACACGAATTGTTTAAACTAGGAATGCAGTTACTTATCTAAAACCATATGAACAAGAATGCTCAGGTAGCAAGGGCCCTCTACCACTGGAGTAGCACGCAAAATCTACTTCAAGATTGGCTCAACGCTTTCAATAAAGTGATGCTTCTTTCATTAAAGGATAAATAACTTCAAAACAGAGTGTTTCGGACTTCTAAAATCTAGCAATCAAACACAAAATCTAACCTTGCCTCTCGGTTTCCCGAGCCATATTTATAACAAAATTACATAACTGTCTTTGAGATAACATAGGGATAATTGTCTTTTCAAATTAGAATCAAACTAGAACTCTGATGGTGGTCTCGTAATATGATTAAGGACATCTGGACTGTCCTTGTCCTATTAGGAGTCTATCTCCTAGTTTGAGTTCCCACGTGCATAACCACCTACAGAATTCCGTTCAAACTTCGTGGAGAGCAACAAATGATGAGGGAATGATGTGGAATACGACCATATGTGTTTTTCTCTGAGATGACACCTGGAACCTGCGTAGACATGAAGACAGCTGCAGAATCGGCAACTAGCTACAAAATGTCTGCATTCTATAGCTAGGTGTAGTCAAAAAGTACTACAACAATGAAATCATGAAAACATAGCAAGTTAGTTATTATATACATTCTCAAAGAAATTTTAACTAATCTTATTGATCATTTAAGCCTGAAATTAATAATGTACAAAGGAAATGAAGTGGAATGTGGTGGAAGAGAAAAACATCTTTGGAGCTCAACATACCCCCACTGCTAGGTTCTTGCATGTCCTCATGCAACTATTCCATGAACTCTGAGACCTATGCAAGGACATCCAACCCTCTTCTTCTGCTTTGCCTGGCAGTCAATGGCCTTCTGGGCTTCCTTATGACTAACTTGAATCTCAAATTTGTGAGTGCCCTGGTTAACCTTTTATTTTTCTTTTTCAATTTTTCACTGGCCTTGTACAACTTTTGCAATTGTAGAGATAGAGTTGAATTCATATCAGTTTTTAGCTTAAACTGCTCCCTTATAATTTCATTCTCATTATTGATATGCCTGTTGAGTACTTCTAACTCATATTTATCTCTTCTTAGGATATCAATTGCAGATTTTGGTGGACTAGGAGTTCTATCTCTACTTTCTGAAGCTCTCTTCTCTAGTGTCTCAACATAATTGTAAATTTCTTGTTGTGCTGGGTCTATTTCAGGAGCTTCTTCATCAAAATCCTCCTCATACTGATGCTCAGGTGTTTCTTCATCCTCAATGTTTATAATTCCAGTTTGTCTAATCTCTGTTTTTTTTAGTATCCCTCTAAGTCTGTGGCTCCGTCTTGGTTGAGATGGCCCTTCTCCTTTTTCTCTGGCAGATTTCCTTATTATCTTCTCTTTCTTAAGCTGCTTCTTAATTTGGGCCAATTTCTCAGAAATCATTTCTTCACTATCCTCTTGTATTTTTTTACCAGTTTCAGTTTCAGTTTTGGAGGTTTTCCATCTTCTGCTTATTTTTGTAGATTTGTCTTCAGGTGGAGGTTCCTTGGGTTCTTCAAAGTGATTTCTCACTAAGAACTCATCCCAATTATCTCCCATTTTTCTCAAATGATATTCAATCAATATTTTGACTAAACCATGGTGGTATAAGGTTGTTTCCAAAAATTGAACTCTCTTTTGAACACTTGAGGCCATTTTCTTTAAACTATGAAGCAAGAAAAAGGGCAAGTTGATTTCTTCTTCTAAGAAATGCATTATTAACCGAATATGGTAAACATAGAAGGTACCAAATCTACCTTCACAAGTGATAATTTTTTGTGAGATGAGCAACATGTTTCTCCATTTGTTCTTTAGTGCGGAGCTAGGGATACCCTTTTAAAAAAAATGGAAACATCCATACCTGGTGACTTGAGTATCTGCTTCCATGCCTCGTTATGAAATTCTCTATTCTTGAACCACCTTTCGCCTTGTCTGGGCAATTTCGTTGCTTCTGCAATGAAGAATTCTGTAATGGTGAATTTAATATCTCCTATTTCGACCTCAGTTCCATTGAAGGACCATGCAAATGTTTTATTCACCTCTTTGTGAAAACCACTGAATTTCTCCAAGAATTGCAACCACCCAGCTTGTTGTAACATTTCTATGATTTGTGGATAGCCCTCCAAGTACTTAGTTCCAACCGGTTCAGTTCTCACTATGAGACCCATAGCTTTTCTTTCCAACCTTCAATTTACTGCTCTTCTATCCACTGTGAAAATGACTGTCAAAGAGTTGTTTTTGCCACATAGATGCTTCCTCTGTTTTACAGACCAGAATGGTTAAGAGTTGGCTACGGGAAAGAATGATATGGAGTGGTTATGGAATGAGTATAATGAGGTGAGAGTGATGTAAAAAAATTAATGGGTTGGAAAATATCTCGGAAGAAAAGACCGCGGAGATATTTCGTAGGAAATTCAAAATCATCATTAAATGCTTTGGCCTAATGACGTGACTGATTCAATCACTTCAGTACTCAACTGTTAAATTTAAATGATGATTCGGAATGGGATTTGGAATGGCGGAGTAAAAGGAATTTTGTCCAAATTTTTTATGAGAGGTTGATTAGGCATGATCAACACGATTAATTAAAACAACTTTTTGAAACATACATAATTCAACTAGAATAAAAATTTTCATGATCTGTGATTATAATAATTTCATAACTTTTACCTTTGCTTTTCCTCTGATTTTTTCGATCTTCATATGCTTTTTTCTCTTCTGAAAATCATTAATTTTTTAGTCTTCATAACCCTCTTGATTTTTCTTGTTCATGGATATGCAGGATCATTTTGTTTCAGATCAAGTGATTGCTAGACAGTGCCTTCAAGATCTTTGGCTGCAGAATGTCTGTCTGGCTGTAGAATGTCTGACTGGCTGCAGAATGTCTGACTGATTGCAGAATGTACCTGTTGAAACCTTGGAACATAAAATGGAATGGTTTGAAACATGAATTAAATGTTGTATGGAATGAGTGAAGATGGATAATGAAATATGGTGTAATGGGATATGAATGAAGTGAATAATGGAGTGAAATGAATGAAGTGTGGATGAATGAATGAAATGGAGTATGGATGAATGGAGTGAAATGGATCATAAGTGAAATGGATCTGCACTTATGATTTTGTAATAACTACTTGAAAAAAGAACAAATTTGAAAAGCTAGAGTGTCAGAAAGATTCTGATTTTCACTCCACCTTTTCTGTATAAACATGCTAATCAATGATTAGTTTTCATGTTTATACTTTTTTTTTTTCAATAAGATGACTTCAGAAAATTCAATTAAGTTGATGAAGAAGAAAGATTCTTCTTCATTAACTTCATATCACTGTTTTCCTGGAATCTCTTGACAAATTCTTCTCTTGAAAGTGGCTTATGATATAGCTTCAATCTATGACCATTTACAAAAAAAGTGACCTCTTCTTCATCTATTGTCTTGATTTTTATTGCCCCATTGTCAAAAAATTTCACAGTTTCATATGGCCCAAGCCAATGTGTTTGGAATTTACCTTGAAAATCTTTGAACTTCGAATCAAACAAGAGAGCCCAGTCACCTTCTTTGAACTTCTTTTCTTTGATGTACTTATCATGCCATCTAGTCCTTTTCTGTTGGACTATACTTGTCTTTTGAACTGCATATTGTCTGATCTCATCCAATTCATTAATCTTCTCCAATCTGTGTTTTGTGCCTCTGTTAGATCAAGTCCTAGCTGAACTGCCATTTTGAAAGTTTGAATCTGGAACTCTATGGGAAACAAAACTTGTTTTCCATAAACAAGTTCATAAGGAGTATGGCCTGTTGTGCTTCTCCATGTAGTTCTATAGGCCCACAAGGCTTCAGAAAGCCTATCTGCCCAATCTCTTCTATGCAAATGAACAGTCTTCGTTAGGATCCCTTCAATGACCTTATTAGTAGATTCCACTTGACCATTTGCTTGTGGATGATAGGGAGTAGATTTTATGTGTCTGATTTTGTACCTCTCCATCATTTGTTCCACTAGCCTTGATGTGAATTGAGCTCCTTGATCTATAAAAATTTCCCTTGGGACACCAAAACGAGTAAAAATATCCTCAAAAAGAAAATTAACTACAGATGCTTCAGTAGCAGAAAGTAATGGCTTGGCCTCTACCCATTTGGTAACATAATCAGTGCAAACTAATATATATTTCTTTTGTCTTGATGGAGGACTAATAGGTCCTACAAAATCCAAAGCTCATTTTTCAAAAGGTTCAATATGTACCTGAGGCTGCAATGGCATCTCACCTAAAGGAGAAGGTTTCCGTACCCTTTGGCAACTGTCACACCTTTTTACATACTCTTTAGCATCTTTAAAAAGGGATGGCCAATAGTATCCTAAATGAAGGACCTTATAAGTTGTCCTTTTATCAGCAAAGTGTCTACCACAAGGTTCATCATGACATGCTTTGTGAATTTCAGGCATCTCATCTTCCCGAACACATCTCCTGATGATAAAATCTGGACCTGTCTTGTACAACTCATTAGCAACCCATGAATATTTTGCACTGTCATAAATGATTTTTCTTTTATCTCTTGCATTCATTATTGAAGAATATTTTCCTGAAACTAAATAATTAGCAATGTCAGCAAACCAAGGGGTTTGGGTAGAAATTGAAAAAAGATATTCATCAGGAAATTGATCTTCAACTGGAGTGTCATCTTTGATGTTTTGGAGTCTAGATAGGAAATCAGCTACTGTTTTTTGTTTTCCAGGCCTATCTAGAATGGTAATGTTGAATTCTTGTAAAAGAAATAACCATCTTATGACTTTGCCATTAGTAATTGATTTGTTCATTAGATATCTAATTACAGAATGATCTGTGTGAACAAAATTTTCATAGCCTGTTATATAGTGTCTGAATTTGTTTATGGCATGAACAATAGCTAAAAACTATTTTTCAGTTACAGTATAGTTTAACTCTGAAGGAGTCAAATTTTTACTGGTATAGTAGATGGCATAAGGAATCAGGTCTTTTTGTCCCAATACTGTTCCTAGAGCTGTATCAGAGGCATCTGTTGAAATATGAAAAGGTAACTTCCAGTTGGGTCCCCTTAAAATAGGTGCTTTAGAAATTTTTGTTTTCAGGGTCTCAAAGGCTAACTGGCAATCAAGATTCCATTTGAATTCACAGTCCTTAGTAAGCAATTTGAAGAGTGGGGATGCTATCTTAGTGAAGTTTTCTATAAACCTTTGATAATATCCTGTAAATCCTAGAAAACTCCTAACATCTTTTTGACAACTTGGAATATATAAGTTAGAGATGACTTCAACTTTTGACTCATCAACTCTAATCCCATCTCCTAAAATGTGATGTCCCAAAACAATTCCTTCAGTAAACATCATAAAACACTTCTCATGACTAAGTGAAAGATTTGATTCTTTACATATTTTTAAGAATTTTTCCAAGTTTGCTAAGGCTTCTTCAAATATATTTCCATAAACTGTGAAATCATCCATATATACCTCTACACAATCATGTATTAGATCTGAAAAGATTCCTAGTACTACCCTTTGAAATTTTGCAGGTGCATTGCATAATCCAAATGGCAACACTCGGTAAGCATAGATACCCCAAGGATAGGTAAATGTGGTTTTGTCTTGATCTTCAAGTGCTACTTGAATTTGATTATAACTACTAAACCCATCTAGAAATGAAAAGTACTTTTTGCCAGCTAATGTATCTAACACTTGATCTATGAAAGGTAAGGGAAAATGATCTTTAAGAGTAGCTTTGTTTAATTCTCGGTAGTCAATACATACCCTCTATTTACCATTTTTATTTGGCACAATTACCAAAAGAGAAACCCACTAAATATCTGAAATGGGATAGATAAAGTTGACATTTAACAATTTCTGCAATTCTTCTTTAACAATCTCCCTAAGATTTGGATTCATCCATCTCTGAGGTTGTCTAATTGGTTTACAATTTTCCTCTATGTAGATGTGATGAGTGCAAGTATTAGGGATTATCCCTTTCATATCAGTGTACTCCCATGCATATGCAGAAGAATGTCTCTGTAAGATCTTGACTAGCTCTTCTTGTTGAGATTTTTCTAGGTTCTTGTTTTTGTTCAAATTTTTGCCTCGAAATATCTCACTTGTAGAGCTGCCAAATTTATCCATAGAATGAAGAGACATTTGTCTTGATGATAAAAACTCAATGTTGGATTCTTCTTGAAATTGTTCATGTTTTTATTCCGAAGAGGATTCAAAGTTCTCTAAAGTATTCAAAATTTGGCTATCTTCACTAACTTCTGAAAGTGTGAAGAGAGGTTGTAAGTCTTCTTCATCTTCTATCCATTGAGTATCATCTAAATTTGTAATTGTCCTTGCTGGAGGATACAAAGTGAATTTCTTAGTTGAACTACCATCAGAGATGTACATATCACCAGATCTACAACTAATGAAAGCATCAGCTGTAGCTAACCAAGGTCTTCCTAATATAATTGGATGCCCTCCTAGATTATTCTTAGGAGTTAGGATCATGAAATCCATAGGGTACTCCCAAGAATCTAAGGACACTGGAATGTCTTCTATTACCCCATCAGGTTTGATCACAGATCTGTCTGCTAATTGTAATAATGTGGGTGTAAAGAGAAGATTAGGAAGTTTCAGTTTATCCATGATTTGTCTACTCATGATATTGATTGTTTCTCCTAAATCAATAAGTGTGTTTCGGATCTCAATTCCATTGATGTGAATTTTAACAACTGGATTTCCTGGGTCTAGATACTTTGGAATGGAAATCTTACCCATCATAATATCTGTTATTTTTCCTACCAATTGAATTTTCTTTGTCTCTCTTATTTTTTTTCTTGTTTTCTTCATGCTCAACTCCTTTATTGTCTTTGCTAAAATTGGAATTTCCTTGATAGCTTGTAATAATGGAATCTTAATACAGACATTTCTCAGCTCATCTAGGAAATCATAATTAGGCACCATAATTTGTTTTTCTACACCTCTATCAATTTGTAATATTTCTGGAAAGGGAGGTGTAGGAGTGGATGTTGATGTCTGCTCTAATACAGGAGTTGAAATTATTGGTTCTTTTTGTTTTGGTTTTTCAATGTTTGGGTCCTGAAAAGATGTGTCTTCTTCAAGACTTTTATTTTCCCGTAGAGAATCTTCCTCAGAGTTGTCTTGTTCTTGTATGATCACAGAAGGTTTTGCTCTTTTCAAGTATTCTTCCAGACCTAAGTTGAACATCACTAAGGTCTAGAGGAGTAATTAAATAAGTTGGGAACTATTGGCCTTCTATCATGTAGGTGGTCTGAGGATTTTTATTGTTGGGGTTTGGTATGGGTTGAGCAGGAAACTGATTTGTTTTCTGAGGAAATGGTAATGGGAGTGGTTGATTTTGATGTTGTAAATTTTGAGGATTTGGTTGAGGATTCTGTTGAGGATTTTTTTGAGGAGGAAAATGTGGGTATGGTGGATAGGATGGTGGATATTGATAGTACTGGGAGTATCTTCCATAAGGATTTTGTGCTCCTTGTGCCTAAGTTTGAGATTGATTTTGAAATTGGGGCCAAGGTTGCTGCCAAGAATTCCAATTTGGTGGAGGTTGGTTATACATTTGATCATGAAATCCTTGTGTTTGAGGTCCTTGCCAAGGCCTTCTGGAGACAAAATTGAGAGATTTTGTCAAATTTGTAGGAGTTTCTTCTTGAAAGACAAATTTAAGACCAGGAAGTGAAGGACAACTCTTGGTCTCATGTTTTTCTGAAAAAATGACACAAGTCTCTACAACTTTTGCATCCAAAGGACACTCTCTCAAGGCATGCTTCTTTCTACATTTGGGACAAAATATTGCTAAGGCATAAGATTCATCTTTTTGCTTGTTTTGTAGCTTAAGAGTGTCTATTTTTTCACTAAGACTCCCTAATATGTCAGATTTGAAATCATCAAGCATATGTCCTATTTCTGCCCTACTTACTGCCCTGGAAGCAGACTTACTTGCCCATGCAAGAGCAGGGTCTCTTGGACCTTTTACAATTTTGGACTTTCCTCTTGAGAGGTTGATACATAACTCAGATATTTCAGGTAATGTGAGCTAAGATATGTCCCCTTTTCCCATCATGTTAAGGATATCTAACCATTCATCCCTAATTGTCTTCAACAAGAGATATTTTAAGGTGTCTTGGTCTAATTTTTCCATTTTTGCTCTTTTGATGTTGTAGTGAAATCTTTCCAACAAATCTTCCAAATTTTCATCTTATTTTTGTAGCATCTTAAACACTTCCTCCTTATGATTTATTGGCATACAATAATCCAAATACCTCTCTAGAAATGCTTGTTTCATGTCTTCCCATGTCCTAATAGAACTGTTGATCAAACTTATAAACCACTTCAATGCTGCTCCTTTTAATGTTGAAGGAAATAATTTAAGTTTTTGAGCATCTTGTAAATAGTCATAGGTTCTACATAGGACTTCAAATTCAAATAGGAAGGTTTCAGGATCTTCAGTTTTAAGTCCATAAAAGTTTGGAAGGATAGAGGATGAAATGTTTTTCATAGTTGCATTGGTTTCTTCATCTACTATAGGAAACCCAAAAGCACTTCCCATTTCTCTTCTACCTCTTCCTCTACCTCCTTCACCTTCTACACCTCTACCTCCTTCTCCTCTACCTCTACCTCTACCCCCTCCAAATAGTGTGTGTTCTCCATTAAAAACTCCTCCTCCCCCTTCTTCTGCCATAGTTTATTCCTCTATGGAAGTGGAAAAGTTTGTGTCTCTAGCAGGGGTCCTTGAATCTTCTTCTAAGACAAGTTCAGTGGATGAAGTGGAAGGTTTTTCTAATGGAATATCTGATCTTAAGTCTTCTAAAATTCTAGGATCAGTAAAGGATGGAATGTGGGTTTGATTTGGAGGTGTACTGGCTCTTGGTCTAGGTGAAACAAGTGGTGTTCTAGGAATCAGACTTCTGCTTCTTATGAATCTACCCCTTGAGTCTCTTTCTCTACGCATATCATTTTTTTTTTTTTTGGAGTTAAGAAACAAGGCTACCTAGTTACACTTCCCCGGCAATGGCGCCAAAATGTTGTGCTCAACTTAGTGTTCCTAAATTGAGTTCATTAATTGTCAAGCAGGGCTAGTAAACTGCTGAAGTGTGGTGCACTATATGTGCCTAGGTATTTGTTTCTCACTACGTTGTGTTTATTGTTTTTATGATGTTTTTGGTGTTATGGTTTTATGTTCAAAAGGAAAAGAGCTAAATGTTGGGAAAGAGAAGTGAATGGTTACACTAAAATAGGGCAAGACCTATTCTAAGCTTGTGTATGGCACTAAAGAACAGAAAATGCAAAGTTTGATAATGACTCCTAAATCACAACATGAACTCAATAACTCAGAGCATGAACTTATCCAATTTATTCACTAGAGATATGTTGGAGTAGCTTGAAAAGAGGACAAGTTAGTGCAAATGAGGTTCTCCTAAATTAAACAATTATCTTACAATATTACAAAGAATCTTATCCATGGCTAGAAGTTTATTGGAACACAATTTGGAAAATATTACTTGTAACACAATAAGATCTCTACTCTAAATTAACTTGCAATGCTAAGATTAATCCATTTTGCAGCTTTAGCTTGTCACTACTAAGCCTTGTTCACAAGTTAAATATTTCCTAGAAAATTTTTGGGAAAAAGGCTTATTTGTGAAGTGGAAAAAGATTGCAGAACAATCAAGGCCTTAAACTGATATCACTAATTCTTGTTCTTATAAAGATGTATAAATAGAAATTCAAAACAAGATTAATTTGTAAATAATGAAGGCCGTGAAACTTAAATTTGAGAATTAATGCTACTTAAAGAACAATCACTGAACTAGGATGCAACTAATCAAGCTTAAAACACAGTGACCAAAACTAACTAAGATACCATTAACCTATCTTGAAACACAGTGAATTGGAGTTAAACTAGAATGCCACTAATCTAACTTGAAGTACAGTAAACAGAGTTATACTAGAGTGCCATTATCAAACTTGAAATATAGTGACAGAATTAAACTAAAATGACATCTACCTCCGGAGTATTAACTGAGCTAAAATGCAACTAATTTTGTGGAATACTACAGCCTTACTTTGTTTAATATGAGTAATGTTTTGGAACAGCTTGTAAAAACAAGTCTAGCTGTATCATTCCATGCATAAAAAATAAAATATAAAATTCAACAAAATGCAGTAAACTCTGAAACACCACCACAGCTATGTCTCATCCGAAATTAGTGATATGTTGGAAGAGATTAATAAAACAAGACTAGCTGTATCAACTGATGTAATTGAGCACGAAAACATAAAACTCAAAACAATGTAACTAACTCCTTAATACTACAGTTATGCCTTGTTCCACATTAGTAGTCTTTTGGAAGAGTTCATAAGAACAAGACTAATATGTAGCATCTGATTCAAATGAATAAAAACACAAATTGTTTAAACTAGGAATGCAGTTACTTATCTAAAACCATATGAACAAGGTTGCTCAGGTAGTAGGGGCCCTCTACCACTGGAGTAGCACACAAAATCTACTTCAATATTGGCTCAGCACTTTCAATAAAGTGATGCTTCTTTCATTAAAGCAGAAATAACTTCAAAACAGAGTGTTTCAGACTTCTAAAATCTAGCAATCAAACACAAAATCTAACCTTGTCTCTCGGTTTCCCGAGCCATATTTATAACAAAATTACAAACCTGTCTTTGAGATAACATAGGGATAATTGTCTTTTCAAATTAGAATCAAACTAGAACTCTGATGGTGGTCTTTTAATATGATTAAGGACATCTGGACTGTCCTTGTCCTATTAGGAGTCTATCTCCTAGTTTGAGTTCCCACGTGCATAACCACCTACAGAATTTCATTCAAACTTCGTGGAGAGCAAAAAATGATGAGGGAATGATGTGGAATACGACCATATGTGTTTTTATCTGAGATGACACCTGGAACCTGCGTAGACATGAAGACAGCTGCAGAATCGGCAACTAGCTACATAATGTCTGCATTCTGTAGCTAGGTGTAGTCAAAAAGTACTACAACAACGAAATCATGAAAACATAGCAAGTTAGTTATTATATACATTCTCAAAGAAATTTTAACTAATATTATTGATCATTTAAGCCTGAAATTAATAATGGACAAAGGAAATGAAGTGGAATGTGGTGGAAGAGAAAAACATCCTTGGAGCTCAACAGTAAACATGAAACCATTCTCATTTTACCTCTTGTGATTACCATTTTATCAGCCTATTTTTCTAGATGAGCCTTGGTTTTCTCATTCCATTTTCACCATCTGCTTGGCCGATCACACACCTTCACTTGGTTGTTTCACCTATTCTTGAGGAACCGCTACGATGAGTGGTCTTGTTAGCCAGCCTGTTGACCTTTACTTGTTTTGAGTAGTTCCACTATCATCGGAAACAGTTGCTACCCATAATACCACTCATTCCTCCAGGTGGAGTCATCTTTTAGCTCTTTTCTGACTCTCTAAAATTGAAAATATTTTTGAGACTCTTGTCATTTTGAACTCGTTAAATGGCTGCAAAACGATATATACCCAATATACGTTTACCCCGTTTTCGGGCTGGGATAGATTATTTACGAAAAATGAATACCTTAGCCTATCGCGACTAAGAGGTTCTTTCATATATTATTTTCTACCTTTTCGGATCTGAGAGACTATTTACGAAAAGGGCCATGCTGGAGTTTTCTTTTCTTCCTTCTTTTCAAACTCTCTAAACATGAAAATATGCTGATTTCTCCCTTTGTCAGACTCGTTAAATCCTGATGACATCGGGCTTCGTCACCATGACTTTATTCGAGTTCCTCTTTCCTAGGGCTCATAAAATGTACTAGGTTGTATTTTTCCGAAGGAAAAACTTACTTTGCAAGTATATGTTATCCCCTTCAAGCTTGTTTTAAAAAATAATTGGGGTACTCACCAGAAATGGTGGGGGAAAATGGAATCAAGTTTTAGTTATGTTGGCAGTATGTCACTCTTGAACATGACACTCGTCTGCATTCATTGGGTTGGGGACATCTCATTTCGTCATTTTTTCCTTCATGGGTTTGGGTAATCTGTTTTGACCTCTCATCTACTCTTTGCCACATCATCATGACCTTAGATCCTTTGATGTCAAATACTGCCAAATCCAGTGTCGTGTCACTGATATGTTCAAGAGAAGTTTGTCTCTGCAATTTTCAACCTTCCTCTAATTCTCTAGTGGTCCTGATTCACTATTATCATGTTCCTCTGTCTCCTGTCGATGATGTGGGAAATATTATGGCCCTCCTTCGACCAGGTCACTTCTTGTCAACTTTAGCTCATTATCCAGGAATTTTCTCTAGAGACTCCCTTCTGGTGCCTTAGATCCTGCATGCCTCAATGATAGGTTATTCACATTCGACGCAAGGTCCACGTCATTGGCCTTCGATCGAGTGATTTTGTGGGTGTTCGATGTTAGATCCTTGTTCACATTCCATGGATTGTACCTTTCGTACCTTGAGGGCTATTTTCATTATTGGTGGTTTCTCTCATGCATGTTAACAGATTTCATTATTGGCTGGTAATCAGGTGATTTTCTTGCATGTTCGACTTCAGCTCATATATTCGCATGCTTGAATTTGTACTTGTTCGGGTTGAGATGGAGCCAAGACCCTGGGTTTTTTCTGATAAAATCTAGGCTGCGGGTTCATGACTCATTGCATGACTCTTTTGATTGGATGGTTGTGACCACACCTGAGTCTATTTGTTGATCCTTATTGCTGGATGGCTGCGTCCATGCCTCAGATCTCAGCTTTTTTACACTCTATTATGGATGGTTGCGCCCATACCACATATTCATGTATCAGAGATATCAGTTGTATTTGTAATTGTAGGTTTTTCGACAACGTTGTTTAGTTCAAATGCGTTCTCATAAAGCATTTCACCCCTCCCTCTGTTTTAGAATATAGAGAATAAATTTGTCAGACAGCTTAATCCTGACAGATAGTAGCTTAGGTAGAGAATTTATGAGTTCAACTGTTTAATTTGAACTCGTGGAAGAAATAAGGATAGATTTAGATTTTTTTTTTCTTTCAATAAAATAACAAAATTTTGATGTCAAAGGTTTGCAATTCCAAGTGCACCTTATGAAGAAAAAATGAAAGTAGGTTGTGTAGGTAGTTGTTTGGGGAAAAGAAGTTTGTTTGCTGATACAAAGTATTAACCATCTTTTTAAGTAGCATGATCAAGGAAAAATAGGTTTTCAAAGTGCAAAGCACAGGTCTACATTCCAAAGATCAATTTCTAAAGTTCTTGACACCTCCAAGGAGCTGCCATCCCCAAGTGGAGCCACTGTTAGCCATCAATAAAATTTTGTCATAACTGATGATGGCTAAAACAGGTCTTTAGTCTTCAAGAAACAATTTTTAAGCAAAATTGTGACTTCTTAAAGCCTCTCTATGTTCTTTACCCTTAAGAGATCCATTCCATTGATATCTTCACTTCAAAGCCTTCAAAGGAGTCATGTTGGTTTTAAAAAGAATTGTTTTAAGCTTTTTATTCCTCCATTTTCACTCATTTTACCATTTCATCATCAACAGTTTGTTCCCCTGCTAAAAAACCCATTTTTCCTTTCCTTTTACCCTCTATTTCATCAAAATCCCCTTTAAACCTATAAAAACCCCTTTTTTATGGTTTAAATTATCCTATTTTACCTATCGGAATACTAAAAAACCCCAAAAAACCCACTTTTTAGGCCTATTCTGACCTTTTTTAAACATAAGGCTTTAAGCCCCCTTGGCTTTGGCCCCCTTCCGTTTCTCTACCATAAAAACATGCGCCTGCGACCAGACATTAGCCCCCATCGCCATCGTGCATCAGCGTTCCTAATTCCTCTTTCCCCTCACCTTTTTTCAGCCAATTGGCCGATCTCCCGAGGGCTTAAATCCCCAGCCCCTTATCTCTCCACTCCCGGTCACCTTATCTCTCCATAGGACCACCTACTTCACCCCTTCTCCTAGCCCTTTCTCCCCTTTCTCTTCATACCCCACTCCCGGTCCTCCTTTCTCCCACAAAACCTTCCCCCACTTTGTTTTAGCCCCCCTTCCTTAGTTATTCCTATCCTCTGCACTATGTTTTTCCTTGGTCAATCTCAACCGTTAATCATGTAGATCCAATGACGACTGCCTTCCCCTCTTCCCCTAGCCCCATTCCTTCATTTTTCTTTTATTATTTTCTCCACTCTATGCATACCCCTTGAGTGATCTTGACCATCGATCTCATCAATTTGATGGTCATCGCACTTCCCCTCTCATCCTCCAACCACCTGACCATCCTTCCTCATACATCTGCACAAAAAAACCTTGACCATAGATCAAAGGCCTTAGGCCTTGATATAATGGCTACTATGCTCCCGCCTTCCATCCCATCTCCCAACCATACCCCCTCTACGCGAAAAAATAGGTGATGTCACCTCGGTCCAACCGCCTCTTCCACCGCGCAACTCTTCAATCCATCGCGCACGTTTTCCACCGTTGATCTGCATCCCCGCAGATCGAACGATTGATGCATTCTGATCACCAAACCCCTCCATCGCGCAACTTTAACGCGAAATCAGTGGTTTTGGGAGGACACGTGTCGCCTGACGGGCAATATCGCGTTTGTTTCGTGCTAAACCGCTTACCACTCTTAGCGAGCGCGAAAACCATTCGTGGTTTTCCCAAAACCACTTTCCTCTATTTCACACCAAAACTCAAAATTAAACCCTTTTTTCATGTTTTCGTCCATGGAACCTCCTCCTGCATGCATTTTCCCCTCCTCGTTGCTCCTTTCACCCTCCGCCGAGCCTCCAAAGCAATTTATCTAATGCGTAGGGTTTTATAATGTTTTTTGTTTATTTTGTGTAGTTTCGATGGCAGTTCTAAGGTTGAAAACCCTTCCCACAGTCCATAAAGGGACAAGGATGAAGATGACCACATCTGAAGCCTAAATAACACAGAAAAGGAGCTTTCATGGTGTAAATTTGGGGTTTTTAATCAATGTTTCATAGACATTGGTTGATTCAAATCAAACCCTCTTGCGTGCTAAAGATACCTGTCCATAGCAAAAAGAGAAAGACAGTGAAGATTAGAGACAAAGGATCGAAAGCTAAGTCAACGTATTAAGGATAAATACACAGTTTAAAGGATAAAATAGTTGAGAAAAGACAAAAAAGCCCCGAAGATGATTAAAGAAGGCCTAAAAGCCAAATCAAAGGCCTAATTGAAGTTTAAAGTGCCAAATCAACACAAATCAACAAAGAAAGTTCTTCGAATGATAGATCAGTAAAGGAAACCTCCAAATGCCACATCAGTGAGGCAATTAATCCTCAGAAATGCCACTTGCCATTTTATTTTCCTCAAAAGAATACAAATTCAATGCACAGTCAGAGATATTTGCCAAAGACAACTCAGAAAGTAATTACAAAACTACCAAAACCTCAAAAGTCAACAAAAGTGACTAAAGTTGATGAAAATTAATGTAAGAATCAATTAATAGAGTTAAAACAACTGAAATCTTCTCCATAAGGCTTCCCAAAGGCCGAGAAGCATTTACTCTGTATTAATTGAACTATTATACCTCCTCTTCACTCCACCTCCTCAAATTTACCTATATATATCATATGAGGAGCCTAATATTGTTGTTGGTTGAATACTTATTGAATTTAAATAGTTGTTGAGGCTACTGAAGCTCTGTTTTGTAATTGAAGAAAGATTGGCTGAGAAGAGAAGTTTGAAGTTGTAAAGACCTACTGGACTTGAAGATTGTAACTGGTTTGAACATCAAATATACAAGCTGATTTATGGGATCTTGGTCTATGTCAATGGTGATGTTTTTCTTACTGTAATAGTTATTTTTCTCATGTTTTCCATACTGTCCACTTTCTCTGATAAAGAACAACAAATATAGATTAGGATTTACTGTAAAGTACCCTGTTTTTCACTGATAAATTTTTATATCTATGTTTTCTTCTAATTGTGTTTCAATGATAATTCAATAGAGTATAACCAGTGAAGTGTTGGTGAGCCCATGTTTTCTGAGTACAACTTGAGATATTATCTTTGAAAGTTCTTGAAAAGTCTACTAATTAAAGTTGAACTAGAGAATTCTATGGTTAGCCCTGTCCTCTAGTTTATCTCCAATAGTTGCTTTGAAAAGATCCCTTAAGAGTAAGCCAAAAGCAGGCTAGGTTCAATGTCCTTACTTGATCTTAGGCTACTTTTTATGTTTATCTTGAATGTTTTCTTTTGAGAATATGCTGAAAGCAGACTTGGTTAAAAGTCCTTACTTGATCTTAAGCTATTCTTTCGTTTGTATTAAATGTTTTCCTTTGAGAGTATGTCAAAAGTAGGATAGGTTCAAAGTCCTTACCTGATCTTAGGTTGCCCTTTGTTTTCTTATATGTTTTCTTCTTTTCACCACACTTCTTAATGTTCCATACCACAAAATCAACTTAAAGAGATCCTTTGATATAGATGACTTGCCCCATAGACCACTTTTGAAACTTGTTGCGCAATTAAATCCTTTTGTGACTCCATAGCCCAATGGATTGACACTATCTCTTACTTATCCTATCAGCTGAACCATTCTTTCAACCTGCTCACACCTTTACCCTTCAAAAGAATTCCTTCATTTTGATGATATCCATCCCAACCACAACAAATAAAACCCTTGTACTTCATAACTAGCCTAATATCATATCTTTTGAAAACTCTCATATAGAGAGATCCATATTTGAATCCAGGAGGGTTAGATCCTAGGATTCCAAAGTGGTTTTGATGGAGGATTTGCAGTGTTTGTTCTTGCCATTATTGCAAACTATGGATTCCTAACACAAATAAAAGAAGGGAAAAGTGAAAATCACTGAAAAGTTAGAGGTTGAAGTCCTTAAGGAGCAATTAAAAGATGCAAGTTAAGAGATATCAGTCTTGAGGAAAGAAGCAAAGAAACATAGAGCTGAAAGAGTGCAATTTGAAAAGATGAGGAAGATTTGGGAGGATCAAGTCATAAGTGTCTTAAAGACCTTGGACAACACAAAAAAACTGATAAAGTGGACTCAAACACTAATAAAAGAGGTAAAGAACATAAAAAAGGTAAACCTGTACTTACAATCTAAGAACATGACACTAAAGGACCAAGTCGAAGACCTTCAAGAACAACTGGAACTGATTCATGAAGACCTGGAAAAGAAAGGCTTAAAGATGACTGTGGTTGAGGAGCCCATAGCTCAACTGATCATAAATGAAGAGGAAACACCACAGAAGCCTGAAGTTGAGATTGAATGTGTTTTATAGGGTTCATTACATGTATAAGATCAATTTTTTGCAGCTGGAGGTCACGTTTTGGAGACAGTTTTGAAATATGGAATTTCTACACTTTTACAAAGTTTCGTAGTGTTTCCTAGGCTTAAAGCCAGAAGAACAATTCGAAAAAACCTATAGCAACCTTTTTTCCTCTGAAGTCACTTTTTTCAGTTTTCAAGGAGGGAGATTGATGGTGGTGATGTGTGATGAATTGATTGACACCATGGAACAACAAAGGAGTAGAATATTTGGGTGCAGAAGCTACTTTTTAGACGCTACCAAGCTCGCTACGAAACTGTCATGTTTTTGTAGTGAGCTATTTTTGAAGGTTTTGGATAATATTAATGGAATATTTTGACAACTGGACTCCTCCAACATGTCAAGGGAGCTTATCATCGAAGAATTATGACTCGAAGGAAGTGCTATGGAGATAGGTCATCAGCCCAAACAACTTTGAAGAGAGTTATGCATTCCTAAAAAATAAGGTTATGTTCCACAAGTCTAGGAGGGTTTTTAATGTGTAAAGTGGTGATGAACTATGTTATGGATTTTTCGAGCATGTGACACTTATGTTGTAACCATCATATAATGGTTTCAAAGATAAGGTAGAGTTATGTAATAAATAGGAGTTAGATTCCTATTAGGAGATGTCTTCTTTAAGGTGTAGCTGTCAGTTTCTTGTTAAAATTCATGTTTTTCAATTATGTGAAGTGTCATAGGAGAATTCGATGAATCTAGCCACCAGGCAGATCATCCTTGATGTAAAGAAGGTCTATTTAAATACAAAACATCGAAGTAGTGAGTGGTTGGATATTTTTTGCACCAAACTATTGCTTTATGTATTTTGACTTATATCAGTAATACAAAGTGACTTTCTTCTTGACAGACCTGAGATTCTCATGGGGTTTTTAATGTCTTATTGATCTACATCTTATGTTTTACTACTTGCAGTATATTTCATTCTATTACTCAAAAGTCATAACTCTATGCTCTGACTTCCTTTAGTAATGAAATCACTGTGTTTTCCTATGTTTTATGAGTGAATTTCCTTTGTTAAAGACCTCTATCTGCCTCAGATTCCATGTCAAGAAACCTTGCCATTGAAACTACTGATTGTTGACTCCATAAGTGCAATGGTAGCAAACCTGCATTCTTTCAACCTGTAATCATAAAAAACAAGATACAATTTCTATAGAGTTAGCCATCTAGCACTATCATTAACCAATATCATAAAATCCCTTTGAGAGAGCCCTCTCAGACTGAAGAGGCTAAGCTTCAGTCAAAAGCTGGTTTGAAACAGTTACACTTAGTTGTCTGATCAACAACCAATCAAGTACAATTTTGTGATAACACATGCATTGACATGTGTTAAGAAAGTATTCCTTTGGGGAGATATGCAACAAAAATAATTTGATGATTTAAAACAAAAGACCAGTTCAACACCTGTATTGCCTCTTCCGGATCTTAGACAAGTCTTTGAGATCCAAACAGACACTAGTGATTACGCCATGGGAATAGTTCTCGTGCAGTATGGTAAGCCCATTTTGTTTCATTCTGAATTTTTTAATGGAACTATGAATAACTATCCCACCTATGACAAAGAGTTATATGCATTGGTACAAAGTGTAAAGAAATGGAAGCACCATTTGATGGGGAAGGAGACCATTATCCATACTGACCATCAACCATTGTAGTACTTGCAGTCACAATCAAAGTTGCATCAATCAAGACACTTCAGATGGATGGGATTTCTACAAAAATTCCATTTTGTTATCAGGTATAAAAAGGGAATCTACAATAAGGTAGCTGATATGCTCTCTAGGCCTATTGTAAATTCATCTATTATACTCAAGCACAATTCAGCTATGCATGAAAGTTACATTAAACAATATGCATATGATAGTGATTTTCGAGATGTGTATGAAAGATTGAGTCAAGGAAACCAAATTGAAGATTTAGATTATCATGTACATAACAGTTTATTGTATCACTTGGGCAAGTTATGTATTCCACAAGGTGAGGGAAACAATATCATAACGGAGGCACACACTTCATTGATTGCTGGACATTTTGGTGTAGGAAAGACGGTAGCAAATCTCCAAAGGTATTGTTATTGGCCACAATATCATTTTATTAGAGGATGTTCTTTGTGTGAAATAAGTAAGCATAGAAATAGGAAACTAGGATTGTACACTCCACTTTCGACACCTTCACGTCCTTGGGAGAGTATCTCAATGGATTTTGTAGGAGGTCTTCCAATTTTAAGGAAAGGTCATGATTACATGTATGTAGTTCTAGATAGGTTCAGAAAAATATGTCTTTTGATACCATGTAAAAACAAATTATAGTTGAACAAAAAACTCATCTTGTGACTATCAAATTGTATGGGTTCATTTTGGTCTTCCTACTTCTATTGTAAGTGATCAAGATTCCCTGTTTGTTGGGAATTTTTGGTCAAAATTGTGGGACATGATTGACACTAAGTTGAAGAAGAGTACAACATTTCATCCACAAACATATGGTTAGACTGAGGTGGTTAACAGAAAATTCATTCATCTTCTTAGAGGTTATTTCAACAAACATCCCAAGTTGTGGGATGAACATCTGCATTACATTCAACATGCATACAACAGGGCAAAACATTCTTCCACAAACACATCGCCATTTGAGGCATGTCTTGGGTACTTTCCAAGATCACCTTTGGAATTCATATTTGAGAAATATGTTGCTATATAGGGTCATAGCGACAGAGATAAAGCAAGGAATTTCATTGAGAAAATTTAGTTGGTACATCACACAGTGAAAAAACAGCTTGAAAAGAGTCAAATCAGCTACAAGGCAAGGCACGATAACACCGTGTTGATCACAAATTCCAAGTTGGTGAAGTTTGGTTATATATCATCAAATAAAGACTTCAAGGGGAAGGTTAAAAACATAAGCCAATCCATTATGGTCATTTTAAAATTATGGAAAATATTGGTAAGAATGCATTTAGCTATATTTTCCTCCTTGTATGAAAATATATTCAGTCATTAATGTTGAGAATTTGAGATTGTTTGAGCCTCCATTGATTGATGATCAAGGAGAGCATGTTCAACTTCCATCAATAGATGATTTCTCACCATAATATCTTGATGAACTTCAACAAGATCTCATATAAAGCCTAATTTTTTAATGTAATATGTGATATATATATATATATATATATATATATATATATATATATATATATTCTTATTTTAAATTATATGTTTATTAACTCAATTTAGATGTGAAGCTCTAGAATACTATGTTTACTAATATTAATATGTTTAAATGTGAAGTTATTTTTTTATTGTTTGTTGTTTATCCCCTTCCCAGATCTTGGGCATCTTCAATGCTTGACCACCTAGCCCTGAATCTCCTCTACATGTACCTTTCCTCTCTTGATCACATGCTCCCCCTTATTTCTTGAGCCCTCCACCATGCCTTGTCAATGTGCCCATGTCTGCAAAGGAGCAGTCTTCTACCAAATTTACTTTGCGTAATTCATCAAACTACCAATCATAATTTCATGTACCATCTACCTAATTCACACCTTCTTGCAAATTAGTAATCTACTTGCATCAAATCTGTGATAAATAAACTAACTCTATTATGTTTTTTTAGTGAAGGAAAGGAAGGTTTGGAGAGGCCTGGGTCCTTCCCAAAATCATAAAATCACATCTGGGAGTCAACTTTCATCTAGACTAAGTCCAATTTGTAGTGGGGACCAAAACTGGTGAAGGAAATTGATCCTACAGTTTTGTTAGAGGTGGCTTCTATAGGAGCCCTATATTGCTATAGGAAGGCCTGTAATGCTACAGGATGGATGCCGAGAGGGTTTGGAAAGTGAAAATGATGTCCTCAGGGTATGGAGAGGTGGATGGAGGTTGAGGTAAATTAGTGAAGTTTG
The DNA here is from genome assembly GCA_034641835.2 of Pinus albicaulis. Taxonomy (NCBI): domain Eukaryota; kingdom Viridiplantae; phylum Streptophyta; class Pinopsida; order Pinales; family Pinaceae; genus Pinus; species Pinus albicaulis. Next base: position 33,094 of record JAXQQM020068720.1, read on the forward strand.
GCTTAAGTCCCTAGCCAAGCTCATAGCCTCTCAAAGGCCTGTCTCGCACTAGAATGAGTTCTCTTGGTGTACCAAGGCAAAATGACTTATGAAACAAAAATTTTGGGACAAAATTTGGAGGTGACCAAAGAAGGTGAGGTAGTTCAACATAGAAGTGCTATAGGTTCCCTTTCCTACAGATCCACACAACCCTGAAATAATCACATGGATGCATCCATTTATCATTGAAAAAATGAGATAAATTATGGTGGAAAAGATGAGTTGAATTTAAATGATATCTAGTTTATGCCAGAAATCTATTTTACTGTGGTTGTGGACCCAGCTTCCACCCAAGCTCCCACACGAGAGGTGAGGTAGAGGCTACAACCACATGTTTTTATGGATTATTCTCCAATGAAATGGAAGAAACTAAGAAATACTTGAAGCTAATAGAAATACAAATACACAAGAGTGAACTAAGTCATTGGGTTGGGCCCAAACCCAAGAGCCTCAGCCTTCCGGAACTAATTCAGGAGAAACTCAATAAGAAACTTCTCATTATCATCAAATAAAATGTCTAACACATCAGATGAAAGTTAAAATAACAGTACCAAGTTCTTGAGCTCAATATCTACTTATATGAAAAAAAACTTGAATCCTAATGAGATTTTCTACTTGCTTATTTATACAAGAGGGTAGCTTCTAGCAACTCCCTAGGAAATACGAATGCTTGTCTCCTTCAACTCGAGAATGGTGGATCTTGCTCTTCATTACTATCACTTGCAGTAATAGTGGTTTGGCTGCCAATGACTTCGAGTTGATGAGAGAGAGAGTGCTATGGTCTTAGGCTAATTGAGGGAGTTAAGGAGGTGGAAAACCTCCTAAATTATCTTCTTTATGTCTACTTCGAGCCCCTGCATGGAAAATATCTCAAAAATTCTCCATTCCCTGTAATTAAACCACATTAGGCCACATGCTATGTCAACGCATTTTATCCTTCTCACTAAGCATAATATAACTAATAAATGTAAATAAATGTGAGAAAGAGATAGTTCTAAGGCTAGAGGATTGCATCATGACCCTTATAATGTACCTATTGACGAGACTTATCAAGAGTTACAACCAAATATAGGAGTTGATCTTGTAGAAGATCTCCTCCAAGTTGACTTGTCCTTCCTTGCCACAAATTTCACCTCTATGTCACCCTAATCCATGGAATAATAAATTTCACACCAACAACATGAAGGTAGAATCTATGTCCAAAATCCAACCCATATCTTTTGGATGGTAAAAAATATATAGAAGAGGATTGTAATTTGAGAGTTCCTATCCATTTACCAATATAGGCTTGAGATCCACTCTTGATTGGATGATGAGCTCAAGGGATAAGGGATGAAAAATCCAAGGTAGGATAGGATAGGATTCAATACTTTCATCCAAGGTAAATAGTTATAACAACTCTTGGAAGCTTCAAGATTCTTTTTATTTTTCCCAAATTTATAGAATCAACGTACCCTGGCAAGGGGCAACCTGCTGGTGATCAGATCACCCCAGCAAGGGAAAACCTACTGGTGAACACAGGTCTTTGAGGCAACAAAGTGCATTGGTCCTTAAAATCACCGAAATGAAGTAGTTTCAGGCATAAACTCAGGGATTAGGAAGAACATGATTAGGGATTTGTGCAAGGATGATGAAAAGGGGTGAAAGGATTTTGATTGATCTAGCTAGTAAGCCTATTGACTAAATGCGGCAAAATTGCCTATAAAAACCATGAAAACAACCTCCATAAGGCTATGATTGATAATGGAAAGTGTCTAAATCAACTACTCCAAATATTTCCATGCATGGCCAAAAAAAAAAAAGTTGTCATTAAGGATTCATAGAATATTAAACATGATGCAAGATAATCCTTGGCCTCGAGAAATCCTCATCAACCAAAAACAAGTTTATGTTGAGTTCATAATACACGTTGTTACTCCCATGTATTTTAAGTTACTGATACACCTATTATGTAGTTGTTGATACACCCAACTGCTAGTTGTTGCTGAGCCTATAGCTACATTTTATTGAAGTGGGGACTACTTTTGAAGAGGTTAATGCTCTTAGGATTATGTGGTGATACTCCTATTGCATAAAATTACTCACACATCCAAATTCAACAATTATTTAGTTGTACTGCTACAAGATAACCTCTATTGTATGTGCTATGAGGTTGAGACAAGGGTTACAAATTTTGTTTTTCTGCACACTGAGAGGAAGTGAATCGACTCAGTTATGGAAGGCAAAGTAGTTAGCAATAAGGGAATATATTTGTTTCAATGAAATATGAAGAGGTCAACAAAATGAGGATAAATTGGATGAACACATAAGAAAAGGGTTTTTGGATTTTTCCTTTCGCTATTGCTTTTCTATTGGTTCATTTGGGCTCCTGGTTCTTGGGATGTTGGTGTTGGTTTGTCTGTTGCACAATTTTTAGAGAGGGTGATTAGATGATGTACAGGTTAGTAAGGGTGTTTGGTTGTTGTGCATGCTATATCTACGTGACCATGGATTAAAAATCAATCATTTACAGTGAAATCAATTCATTTATTAATGTGATAATTTGATCAAGGCACTTGGGTAGATGCATAGTTAAGGTGCATCTATGTTGCTTATTAATAATACTATTTAAATCCAGAGTTAAAATGGATCTTAACTTTAGATCTATCAAGAGCCAAGAGGGATCAAATCTCTCGAGTTGCAAACACACTTTTTGAGTGCAAAACTTTAGGAAAGGTTTGCACCTCGAGAGAGTTGATTCTTCTCGACACTTGAAAGATCCAGATTTAATATGGATCTAGGCTGGTCATTTTAATTTTAAATTTTTTTAGTTAACTCAGTTTGTTGAGATGATATATATTGTTAATAACGTTAATGATGAAAAATGATGAAATACAAATTTTGAATGCAAAGTGCCGATAGAAAATGTGAAGAATAAGAATGTATTCAATTACAAATAGTCTTCATTGTGATTAATCTCAAACTATTTTTTTTCTACTAATCTTATTGCACCCTTGTTAGTTTTGTCATATTTTCATATTGATTATATGAAAAGGACCGTTGAAATCGTAAACCATTTAAATATTTAGCTTGAGCTATTGTGGTAAACATCATACCTTGTCTCTCTTGTTCTCTAGTATTAATAGGTTTGAATTATTATAACAAAAAAATCAATGAACATCGTCAATAATTTTTTGTCCTTGCACTGAAATCAATGCACACTTTTAATCCAAACACTTTCAAATTAATGTACCATCATACATCCAATTGCATCAAATTAGAAATCAACATCTACATTGAAATCAATGCATATAATTCAAGCAATCAAATAATATGAGAAAACAACATCTACACTGAAATCAATGCATCTAATGCAAGTAATCAAATAATATTAGAAATCAACATCTACACTCAAATAAATGCATCTAGTGCAAGTAAGAAAAAAAGATTAGAAATCAACATATACAATGAAATCAATACATCTAGTGCAAGCACTAAAATAGGATTAGAAATCACCATCTACATTAAAATCAATGAATTTAGTGCAAGCAATAAAATGGGATTAGAAATCATGTACATTGAAATCAATGCACTAGTGCAAACAATCAAATATTATTAGAAATCAACATCTACATTGAAATTAATTCCTCTAGTGCAAGCAAACAAATAGGATTAGAAATCACCATTTACACTAAAATCAATGCATTTAGTGCAAGAAATCAAATAGGATTATAAATAATCTACATTGAAATCAATGCATCTAGTGCAAGAAGATAGATATAATTAGAAACAAACATCTACACTAAAATAAGTGCATCTAGTGCAAGCAATCAAATAGGATTATAAATCACCATCTACACTAAAATCAATCCAACTAGTGCAATAAATATTATTCCCTCTCTCACCCATCCATATATATCTATATCTCCCTCCTTCTCTCCTTCTTTGTCTCTCTAACTCACCCCCCCAAACACACACTCTCTCACTCCATATCTTACAATCTCTTTCTCCCTCCCTCCCTTTCTTCTTCCCTCTCTTCACCTTCCATCTATATATATGTCTCCCTCTATCTCTCTATATCATCCCCAAAACATACACTCTCTTTATTAAATATATCTATGCATCAATCTCTCTCTCTCTCTCTCTCTCCTCTCCACTTCTATCTATCTTCCCTCCTATTGTCCTCTGTCCCTCTATCTTCATATTCCTTATCACTTCCTCTCTCTCTCCACATTTCTGTCTCTATGTATTTCTTCTTACCTCCCTCTCTCCCCCCCTCCAACTCCATCTCCCTCTCCCTCCCTCTCTCCACTCTATCACATCCTCTCTCTCTTCCTTCCTCTCTCTCTCTCTCTCTCTCTTCACCCTTAAACTATGTTACTATATCCCCCTCTCTCTCCTTCTCTCCATTTCTCCTTTGTCTCTTTATATCACCACCAACATACACACTCTCTCTCCATCTCTCCCTTGTCATTCCCTCTCTATATCCACTTCTCACTCTCTATGTATTTCTTCTTCCCTCCTTATCTCCCCCTCCAATTCCATCTCTCTATCCATCCCTCTCTCCTCCTCTCTCCCTCCCAGTCTCACTCCTCTCTCTCAAATCATGTATCTCATCCTCTATCTCTCTCTCTCCCTCTCTCTCTTCTAATCCTCTCTCTTCCTCCATAACTCTCTCCCTCTCTCTCCATTTCTCTCCTACCTCTATCTCTCTATCTCTCTCTCTAAGCTCCAATCCTCTCTCTTCCTCCATCACTCTCTCCCTCTCTCTCCATTTCTATCCTACCTCTATCTCTCTATCTCTCTCTCTGACCTCCAATCCTCTCTCTTTTCCCTCCAATTCTATCTCTTCCCCCATCACACACACTCTCTCTCTCAAAATATGTTACTATATCCCTCCATTTCTCCTTCTCTCCCCCATTCTCTCCATCTATCATTTGTCTCTTTATCTCACCCCTAAACATACACTATCTCACTCCATATCTCCCTTGTCACTCACTCTCTCTCTCTCTCCACTTACCATTCTCTATGTATTTATTCTTCCCTCCCTCTCTTCCCCTCCAATCCTCTCACTATATTCCTCCATGTCTCCTTTCTCTCCCCCTCCATATTTTCATCTCCCTCTCCCTCTCTTACCCTCCTCCTCTCTCTCTCTCTCTCTCTCTCTCTCTCTCTCTCTCTCTCTCTCTCTTTATTCCTCCTCTCCCCTCTCCTACAGTTTATCTCCATATCTCCCCTGTCACTCCCAATATCTCTCCACCTCTACCACTCTATGTATTTATTCTTCCCTCCCATATATATCTCGAGTTAATATATATCATGATACATTAATATAAAATATAATATAAAAAGTTTAATATTGTATTAATCTAAAGTTATTAAATTTAATAATATTAATATTATAATATATTAATATGAATATTAGATTTAATAATAATAATACTATTAATATTTTAATATTAATGTTTTTTTTGCATGGTATTAATAATAATTTGGCCCATGGTATTGGGCCCATAGGCTTGTTTATCTCCTTCCCAGATCTTGGCCATCTTCAATGCTTGACCACCTAGCCCTGACTCTCCTCTACATGTAACTTTCCTCTCTTGATCACTTGCTCCCCCTTATTTCTTGAGCCCTCCACCACACCTTGTCAATGTGCCCATGTCTACAAAGGAGCAATCTTCTACTAGATTTACTTGCAGAAAGGGAGCTAATTTACTTTTCATAATTCATCAAACTACCAATCATAATTGCATGTACCATCTATAATGCACACCTGCTTGTAAATCAGAAATCTACTTGCATAAAATCCGTGATAAAGAAACTAACTTTATTATGTTTTTGCGGTGAAGGAAAGGAAGGTTTGGAGTGGCCTAGGTTCTTCCCCTAATCATAAAATCATAGCTGGGGGTCATTTCATCTAGACTAAGTTAAATTTGTAGTGGGGAGAAAAACTGGTGAAGGAAAGTGATCCTATAGTTTTGCTAAAGGTGGCTGTTACAGGAGGGCTTGTAATGCTATAGGATGGATGCTGAGAGGGGTTGGAAAGTGAAAATGATGCCCTCAAGGTATGGAGAGGTGTATGGAGGGTGAGGTAAGTTAGTGAAGGTTGGATTAAGTCCCTAGCCAAGTGTAGAGCCTCTCAAAGGCCCGCCTTGCACTATGATTTATCTTGGTGCACCAAGGAAAAATGACAAAAGAAAAAAAAAAATTGGGACAAAATTTGGATTCTATCCTTTATGTCTACTTCGAGTCCCTGCATGGAAAATATCCAAAAAAATCTCCATTCCCTATAATTAAACCACATTAGTCCACATGCTATGTCAACACCTTTTATCCTTCTCACTAAGCATAATATAACCAAAAAATGTAAATAAATGTGAGAAAGAGATAGTTCTAAGGCTAGAGGATTGCATCATGACCCTTATAATGTACCTATTAATGAGACTCATCAAGAGTTACAACCAAATATAGGAGTTGATCTTGTAGAAGATCTCCTCCAAGTTGACTTGCTCCTCCTTGCCACAAAGTGCACCTCTATGTCACCCTAATCCGTGGAATAATGAATTTCATAGCTACAGCATGAGAGTAGAATCTATCTCCAAAAGCCAACCCATATCTTTTGGATGGTCACAAATATATAGAAGAGGATTGTAAGTTGAGAGTTCTTATCCATTTACCAATGTAGGCTTGAGATCCACTCTTGATTGGAGGATGAGCTCAAGGGATAAGGGATGAAAAATCCAAGGTAGGATAGGATAGGATTCTAGACTTTCATCTAAGTTAAATAGTTATAACAACTCCTGGAATCTTCAAAATTAATTTTATTTTTCCCTAATTTATAGAATCAACGCACCCCGACAAGGGGAAACTTGCTGGTGATCAGATCAACCCAACAAGGGACAACATGCCGGTGAACACAAGTCTTTGAGGCAACAGGGTGCGTTGGTCCTTAAAATCACTGAAATGAAGTAGTTAAGGAATAAACTCAGGGATTAGGAAGAGCATGATTAAGGATTTGTGAAAGGATGATGACAAGGGGTAAAAGGATGTTGACTGATCTAGTTGGTAGGCCTATTGACCAAATGCGGAAAAATGGCCTATAAAAACCATGAAAACAACTTCCATAAGGCTATGATTGATAATGGAAAGCATCCAAATCAACTACTCGAAATATTTCCATGCATGGCCCAAAAAAAAAAAAATGTTATTAAGGATTCATATAATATTAAACATGATGTAGGAGCATCCTTGGCCTCGAGCAATCCTCATCAAACAAAAACAAGTTTATGTTGAGTTCATAATACACGTTGTTACTCCCATGTGTTTTAAGTTCCTAATACACCTATTATGTAGTTGTTGATACACCCAATTTCTAGTTGTTGTTCACCATGTAGCTACATTTTACTGAAGCAAAGACTAGTTTTGAAGTACTTAATGCTCTTAGGATTACATGGTGATACTCCTATTGCATACAGTTACTAACACATCCAAAGTCGATATTTATTTAGTTTTACTTCTACAAGATAACCACTATTGTATGTGCTATGACGTTGAGACAAGGGTTTCAAATTTGGTTTGTCTGCACACTGAGAGGAAGTGAATCGAATCATTTATGGAAGGCGAAGTAGTTAGCAATAAGGGAAGAGATTTGTTTCAATGGAATACGAAGAGGTCAACAACGTGAGGATAAATTGGATGAACACATAAGAAAGTGAACTTTGTCTTTTTATTTTTTCTGTTGGTTCGTTCGAGCTTTTGACTCTTGGGATGTTGGTGTTTTTTTGTCTGCTGCACCATTTTTAGAGAGTGTGATTATTTGATGTACAAGTTAGCGAGAGTGTTGGGTTGTTGTGCATGCTATATCTACATGACTATGGATTAGAAATCAATCATTTACAGTGAAATCAATGCATTTAATGCAAACAATCAAATAGGATAATTTGATCAAGGCACTTGGGTAGATGCATAGTTAAGGTGCATCTAGGTTGTTTATTAATAATACTATTTAAATCCGGAGTTAATACAGATCTTATATTTGGATGTATCAACCGCCGAGAGGGATCAAATCTCTCTAGGTGCAGATCTATTTTTTGATTGAAAAACTTGAGGAAAGGTTTGCACCTCGAGAGATTTGATCCTTCTCTATACTTGATAGATCTTGATTTAATATGGATCTAGGCTGGTCATTTTAATTTTAAATTTGCTTAGTTACCTCAGTTTGTTGAGATGATAAATATTGTTAATAAATTTAATGATGAAAAATGATGAAATACAAATTTGGAATGCAAAGATACATTATTATAGTGTCGAATGATAGAAAATGTGAATAATAAGAATGTATTCAATTACAAAGTCTTCATTGTGATCAATCTAAAACTATTTTTTTCTACTAATCTTATTGTCACCCTTGTTATTTTTGTCATATTTTCATATCGATTATATGAAAAGGACCGTTGAAATCGTAAACCATTTAAATATTTAGCTTGAGTTTTTGTGGTAAACATCATACCTTGTCTATCTTGGTCTCTAAAATTAATAGGTTTGAATTACTATATCACAAAATTCAATGAAAATTGTCAATACTTTTTTGTTCTTACACTGAAATCAATGCACATTGTTAATCCAATCACTTTCAAATTAATTTATTATCATACATCCAATTACATCGAATCAGAAATCAACATCTACAGTGAAATCAATGTATATAATTCAAGCAATCAAATAAGATTAGAAAACATCATCTACACTAAAATCAATGGAGTCTAATGCAAGTAATCAAATAATATTATAAATCAACATCTACATTCAAATAAATGCATCTAGTGCAAGTAAGAAAATAATATTAGAAATCAACATATACACTGAAATCAATGCGTCTAGTGCATGCACTAAAATAGGATTAGAAATCACCATATACATTAAAATAAATGCATTTAGTGCATGCAATCAAATAGGATTAGAAATCATGTACATTGAAATCAATGCATCTAGTGCAAACAATAAAATATAATTAGAAATCAACATCTACATTGAATTAATTCCTCTAGTGAAAGCAATCAAATAGGATTAGAAACCACCATTTACACTGAAATCAATGCATTAAGTGCAAGCAATTAAACATGATTATAAATCATCTACATTGAAATCAATGCATCTAGTGCAAGTAGTCAGATATAATTAGAAATCAACATCTACACTAAAATAAATGCATATAGTGCAAGCAATCAAATAGGATTAGAAATCACCATCTACACTAAAACCGATCCATCTAGTGCAAGAAATATTCCTCCCTCTCTTCACTTTCCATCTATATACCTATCTCCCTTTGTCTCTCTATATCATCCCCAAAACATACAATCTCTTTATTCAATATCTCTCTCGCTCTATCCCGCTTTCCCTTATCTCTATCTCCTCCACTTCTATCTCTCTTCCCTCCTATTGTCCTCTCTCCCTCTTTCTTCATATTCCTTATCACTCCCTCTCTCTCTCTCCACCTTTCTCTCTCTATGTATTTCTTCTTACCTCCCTCTCCCCCCCCCCTCCAACTCCCTCTCTCTTTCACTCCATCTCTCCACTATGTCACGTCCTCTCTCTCTTCCTTCCTCTCTCTCTCTCTCTCTCTCTTCACCCTCCAAATCTTTTACTATACCCCTCTCTCTCTCTTTATCTCCCCCCTTATCTCCATTTCTCATTTTTCTCTTTATCTCACCTCCAAATATACACACTCTCTGTCCATCTCTTCCTTGTTATTCCCTCTCTATCTCCACTTCTCACTCTATATGTATTTCTTCTTCCCTCCCTCTATCCCCCTCCAATTCCATCTCTCTATCCATCCCTATCTCATCCTCTCTCCCTCCCACTCTCCTCCTCTCTCTCATCCTTCCTCTCTCTCTCTCTCTCTTTGCCCTCTAATCCTCTCTCTTCCCCCATCACTCTCTCCATTTCTCTCCTACCTCTATCTCTCTATCTCTCTCTCTAACCTCCAATATTCTCTCTTTTCCCTCCAATTCACTCTCTTCTTCCATCAGACGCACACTCTCTCTCTAACTATGTTACTATATCCCTCCCTTTCTCCTTCTCTCTCCTTCTCTCCCCCATTATCTCCATCTCTCCTTTGTACCTTTATCTCACCCCTAAACATACACACACTCTCTCCATATCTCCCTTGTCAGTCATTCACTCTCTCTCCACTTCTCACTCTATGTATTTATTCTTCCCTCCCTCTCTTCCCCTCCAATCCTCTCACTATCTCCCTCCCTCTCTCTCTCTCTCTCTCTTTATTCCTCCTCTCCCTTCTCCTTCAGTTTATCTCCAACTCTCCCTTGTCACTCCCAATATCTCTCCACCTCTATCACTCTATGTATTTCTTCTTCCCTCCCATATATATGTAGAGTTAATATATATCAGCATACACTAATATAAAATATACTATAACAAGTTTAATATTATATTAATATAAATTTATTAGATTTAATAATATTAATATTATAATATATTAATATGAATATTATATTTAATAATAATAATAGTATTCATGTTTTTTTTTTGCATGGTATTAATAATAATTTGGCCCATGGTATTTGGCACATAGGCTTCACCTAGATACAACCTCTCTTTTGAGTGTTCATAAATATAAATAGGTTTATGGAGTGAACATAAAAAGAGGCTTTATTTATTTACCATACGTTTAATTTATTTATATTTATATTTATTTACCATGGTATTTGGCCCATAAGCTTGATATATAATTAGATGTTGGTTTCTAATCCTATTTTATATGTTTTTATTTAGTTACCATACCTCTTTATAGCTCTTTTATATTTATTTGCCATACCTCTTTTATAAATATGGCATTTGACCCATGATATTTATAATAATTTGTCCCATGGTATTTGGCCCATAGGCTTCACCTAAATGAAACCTCTTTTTGAGTTTTTGTAAATATAAAGAGGTTTATGGAGTAAATATAAAAAAGTTTTTTTTTATTTACTAACATGTGGTTTGTTTATATTTATATTTATTTACCATACCTCTTTTTTAGTGTTCATAAACATTTTTATATTATAAATTTATATTGTTTTTATACATAATAATAATAATAATAATAATTATATTGATTTTTAAATATGTGTCGCATTAGATTATAGAGGTTAAATGTTAAACATTACATGTTTACTGGGTTATAGAGCGCCTCTCGGCACAATAATGATCATAGGGCATTACATGACTAACATATTTGTAGGGAATGTGGTAATAATAACCTTTGTTCATTATTCATGAGTTGAATCATAAGGGTATCTCCATTAATTAGTCACATCATAAACTAATTTTGAGAAATTTGCCTTGAGCTCTTAAACTGTTACTATATCAAAGTTCATACTTATAAGAAGTTGACTCCATCATCATACCTCATAAATGAAGATTCAATGATATCTCTATTAATGCTTCCCATGCTTGTACTTGTTATTTAGGTCAACAAAATATTTATAAATTCATGAATTACATGTGTTTGTTAATGTGATCTAGGAAGTTGGTAGATGTAGAATTAAGACACATATATGTTGTTTATTAATAATAAAATTTATATTACAGATAAATTTCACATCTCGATAGATAGATTAAAACCATGGTAATATGTATAGTTACACCCCATACTTTTTTAAAATATATATATATATATATATATATATATATATATATATATATATATATATATATATATTCTTATTTTTAATTATATGTTTACTAACTCAATTTAAATGTGAAGTTCTAGAATACTATATTTACTAATATTTACATGTTTAAATGTGTTGTTCTTTGTTTGTTGTTTGTGTCTTTCTTAGATCTTGGGCACCTTCAACGCTTGACCACCTAGCCCTCACTCTCCTCTACATGTGCCTTTCCTCTCCTGATCGCATGCTCCCCTTTCTTTCTCAAGCCATCCACCATGCCTCGTTAGTGTACCCATGTTCGCAAAGGAGTAGACTTCTACTAGAAACAAGCCACTTGGGAAAACATGTAGTCTTCCTTCTTATGTCTTCATTAATACTAAGAGCTAGTGCCTACATGCAACTATGATAAGAAGTAGAGAGAACATGATTTTGTTTTCAATTTTTTCTTGAACTATAGGGAACCATACTATATATAAAACCTAAATGCAAAGTATAAAGGCCATCCATAGGGAATTATAACATGAATTAAACTTAAATGAGATAGATATATGTCACCATAGCATATCTTATGTTTGGGTTACATATAATAATCATATATGACCATGTTAGGGCATTAACTGACTAACATATTTGTAGGGAATGAAGTAATGATAGCCTTTGTTCATTATGCATGAGTTGAATCATAAGGATATCTCCATTGATTATTTATTCATAAACTAATTTTTAAAAATGTCCCTTTAACTCTTAAAATGTCAATATATCAAAGTTAAATTTTTACCTGTATGAAGTTAACTCCATCGTCATACCTCATAAATGAACATTCAATGATATCTCAAAGTGTTATTATCTCCAATGATGTGTGCCATGTTTGTAGTTTTTATTTAGGTCAACAAAATATTTATAAATTCAGAATTACATGTGTTTGTTAATGTGATAATTTGACCGCCCATAGGGGCATGGTCTAGTGGCCAGCAGACGCACTGTTAAGGCGTTCATGCTGTGTAGCAGGTCACGAGTTCGAGCCTCGTCTTATCCGGGTACCATTCTTGCAGGCCAGGCAGTCCTTGAGAGGTTATAGTGGTATCCAGGGGGTTTGACCCCTGGTCTCCTGTGTAAACGCTGTCTAATGTTGTCGATTCCTTTGACCCACAAAAAAAAAATGTGATAATGTGATCAAGGCATTTGATAGATGTAGAGTTAAAGTGGATTTATGTTGTTTATTAATAATGTTATTTATATTATAGATAAGTTTCATATTTCTATAGATAGATTAAAACCATGATAATATATATAGTTACATACAAAGCCTATTTTTTTAATGTAATATATATATATATATATTTCTTAGGAAAATAATTTGTTATAAGTACTAAGATTTTATAGAATTATAAATTAAATTTAAATATGAAGTTAGAAAATATCATGCTTATGAATATTAATGACCAATATTTTAATTTATATAATAAAATGGATATTAATTTATACACACACACACACACACACACACACATATATATATATATATATATATTCTTATTTTTAATTATATGTTTATTAACTCAATTTAAATATGAAGCTCTAGAATACTATGTTTACTGATATTAATATGTTTAAATGTGAAGTTTTTTGTTTATTATTTGTTGTCTATCTTCTTCCCAAATCGTGGCCATATTTGATGCTTGACCACTTAGCCATGACTCTCCTCTACATGTACCTTTCCTCTCTTGATTGCATGCTCCCATTTATTTCTTGGGCCCTCCACCATGCCTTATCAATGTGCCCATGCCTGCAAAGAAGTAGTCTTCTATCAAGTCTACTTGCAAAAAGGAAGCTAATTTAATTTTCATAATTCATCAAACTACCAATAATAATTGCATGTACCATATACCTAGTGCACATTTGCTTCTAAATCAATAATCTACTTGAATCAAACCTATGATAAAGAAAATAACTCTACTACGTTTTTGCAGTGAAGGAAAGGGAGGCTTGGAGTGGCCTAGGAGCTTCCCCTGAGCATAAAATCACAACGAGGGGTCAAATTTCATCTAGAAGAACTAAAATTTGTATTGTGGATCAAAATTGGTGAAGGAAAGTGATCCTACATGTTTGCTACAGGTGCCTGCTACAGGAGCCATGCATTTCTACAGGAGGGCCTGTAATGCTACAGGATGGATGGCGAGAGGGTTTGGAAGGTGAAAATGATGCCTTGAGGGTATGGAGAGGTGGATGGAGGTTGGGGTAAATTAGTGAAGGTTTTCTTAAGTCCCTAGCCAAGCTCAGAGCCTCTCAAAGGCCTTTCTTGCACTAGAATGAGTTCTCTTGGTGTACCAAGGAAAAATGACTTATGAAACAAAAATTTTGGGACAAAATTTGGAGGTGACGAGAGAAGGTGAGAGAGTTAAACATAGAAGTGGTAAAGGTACCCTTTCCTGTAGATCCACACAACCCTGCAATCATCACATGCATGCATCCATTTATCATTGACAAAATGAGATAAATTATGGTGGAAAAGATAAGTTGAATTTAAATGATATCTCACTAGTAAAAAATGATGAAATTAATGACTAGGTGACTAAAAACGTTAGTCACTGCAATTATTTAAAGTGAATTACTACTAAATTTGAGTAATTGTAATTGATCGAACTAAAAATGACTAACTTAAATGGCTAATTTAGTCTAGGAATAAAATATACGACTAGATAATAATTGACCAAACTAAAAACAAATAACTTAAATGACTAATTTAGTCTAGGGAAAAAATATATGACTAGATAATAAGTGACAAAATTAATAATGATTAATGTAAATGACTATTATAGTACAAGAATAACAATATGACCAAATAACAAGTACAACAAGTATATGAATTAGTCATTTATGTCAGTAATTTTTTATTGTGTCACTCCATAAATGGAAAATTGAAATTTTGGTACCAAAGTGTTACATTTCACTATAGGTGTCTCTGAATCCATCTGCAGTGTTAAAATTTAGAGACAAAGGGGTCTCTGAATTTGCAGTGTTAAAATTTTGAATACCCTTTTGTCTCTAAAGTTTAACACTGCAAATGGATTCATCTACAATAAACATAATTACATGTATTATCTATCGCGTTTATGCTATTTCCTTAATTATAGTTTTAGCAAAGGTAATACTTAGATAGTCAGATTAATATTAATATTTATATTTAATCTTTGGCCATAAAGCTTAATTTTTAAAATTCATTGATTTATGTTAAAAGTGTGAGTTGTTTTAAATCTAAGGTTAAATCTTCATATTTACATTTAATAAGTAAATAAATATAACATTGCTTTTGTTAAATGTGCGATTTCATTTAAATATAGTATTAAATCGTCATATTTATATTTGATAAATACTAAATAGAAAAACCTAAAATATATATTTATAGACCTATTTAGTAAATAGGTATGAACCTTTATTAATTTAAGTATGAACCTTAATTAGTTTTTAAATGATGTATGAACCTTTGTTTTTTGTAAGTCAATGTTCTATTCATGTAGGAAAAAAGGATTACATATAGACACTTACACAATAGGTTGTCTCACCCTGACCAAGTTCATTGTAGGGAAAATTTTAGGGGCTAATGATTCACAGGTGGGCTAATTTTCTATACTTCTTCAAAAAAAAAAAAATTATTCGCCAATTTCCATTTTTTTTCTAAAAATAATTTGCCCAAGTTTTATTGTATGAAATTATGTTACCTTAAAAATCGCCAAGATATTATTTATACTAATATAATATAAATGGAATTTTAGATATTTTTACAAAAATATCATCAAACATTTTATAATTTTTCTATTATAGATTACCAAGATTCGCCAAGGTTTCTAAACTTTCAAATAGATATCCATCCTTAAAATTTCCCCTTGTTTGTTGACCAAAATTTTCACCAGATGATAAAAATACAAAAGAGAGACTAGGGACATTGTCCATAAACGGTTGGGCCAAAGGCACCAAAACACATATAGAACATAAAGAACACCAAATAGCATACTAGTTGTCTGAAGTGATGGATGCATGGATGTTCGAGGATGTTCCTAGAGGCGGTGGAAGACAAAAGTCACACTGAACGTTCCCTTCAAAGTGCACCAACCAAGTCTCCAACTTTTCTACTTTATGATAGAGTTGATAGTGGCCTCGTCAAACCATTACTAGTCTCTACCAGACTTGGCACTGCAAATAGTGCATTCGGTCCAATGTTTCCAACTGCTATGCATGCTCCTCAAAAAAAAATTCCTTATTTGTGTCCCCTCTTTCCATCAGGATATTGATAAGTGCACAACATTTTTCGAGGTAACAATGATGGATAACCTGCCCCTCATTTATCTTAGATCGATCAGACCCACAATTCCCCTTGCCACCATGAGATCATCTGCCCTGACGACTCTGTGTTTGAATACTCGAACCCCCACCCCTACTATCCCCCTGCTTACCTCCTCCACGGCCCCGATGCGCACCCACACTAGGGAGTCGTGCACACCCCGCAGTCTTGCCACCTTCGCATGGAGCCACCATGATTATTTCTGAGTCTTCCACCCCCACAGGGCCATGGATGACAGGGGATGGAGAATTCCCACACTGCACTGAGGGCTTCATAATTCACCAAGGTCAAGGAACCCCGCCGTGTGCAGAGTCCAGAGACCAAACTCCCCACCATCGAAAACAAACACCACCAACATAGGAGCCAAATGTAGTCACCCACCACCAGAGGGAAGCACAAATACACCTCCCACTACCATATAAACACCACCACCACTAGGAAAACCAAATACTATCACCCACCAAACCAGCAGAGGAAATTGAAAAAAAAAAGATGAAAAAGTAGCCGACGCCTGAGCGTAACTTCCCCTAAGGAAGCGACCAGCCTCAAAATTTTCCACACAGAGACCACACGCCAATCCACCAAACACCATCACACCCATGTTGGAGGGCATGAAATTTGGAAAAGAAACTATTTTTCCGCCACCACCCTTGAGGTTTCCTTGACTGTAGATTCTAGCTTCCTCTCTTATCATGAAAAAACAGGCTCACCAAAAGCCAAGAAAAATAGAAACGAGTAAGATCACTTCCCTTCAACTTCCTATCCTAAACCTAGATGCAGACAATGGCTAAGAAACTGAGTAGCAGGGGCTGGTTGAACACACCGTACTGGAAAATGCCCACGACAAGCACACATGAGCCACTCCCTTCGTAAACCTTCTAGTGACATTTACACTTGCTCTCTGGAGGCCACCGCCAGGACCATCACCAAAACAGAGAGAGGAGTCGAATGTCAGCCCCCCTCATCTTCCCTCACCTTATCCTTTCACCAACTTCGAACTCTAATGCACAGTTATTTTTTACACAAAATTCCAATGTGAAGCTAGAACCTCTCCCGATGCATGCGTTATGGTGAAGGGACCCAGAGTATCGTCCCTCACCCTCGCTCCACTTTTATTTACTCATGCGAGACACCTTCCACATGTTGCTCATACCTCACCTCCATCAGGGAGTATCGTATGAACCTTTGTTAATTTATATATGAACCTTAATTAATTTTGTAATGGTATATGAACTTTTATTAATTGTTTGATATGAACCTTGGTTAATTTTTAATGGTATTATGAAATTTTGTTAATTGTTTAGGTATGAACTTTATTTAATTTTTTAATAATATAAAAACGTTTATTAATGATTATAAATATGTAATTCAAAATATTTAAGTATGGTTTATTGTGTAATAATGGATAAATATGTTTAGTTTTATCAATTTCTATGAGAATTGTACTAATGAATATATTTATTTCATTTAATACATAATTTACATGATTATATCAAATTAAGGTTTAAATAAAATAATATTATTGGATTTAAATTTGATTAATAATCAAAGTAGTAAATCTCTTTTTACAAAAGATCACCCCTCAAGTCATGCATAGTAGGGACTTTGAAGCCCTTTCCTGTAGCTATAATAAAGTCCCACATAGCTTGGTAATAAGGTGAGCGAGAAACATTAAATGGGATAATTGAATCATACCACCATATAGAAATTTATGGAAATGAGATTCTTTACATAGTTACAAGACATTCCATATAACCCTCGATGATGGAGACCTTGACCTTTGAATTTTTGTTTGACAGCTCGGATTTCCAAATGGGGGAGACAGTGAAGGGGGTTTATTAGCATATATGGCAGCACTAATGAACCCTGGTTTTGGAGGAAAGAATGGGAAGAAGGCTTATTTTTGAGGACCAATGAATTTGATACATTAAAGGAGGCAACCAAAGATGTATGATAGCCAATGTCTCCAGAATTCCATTTCTCTATTGAGATTTATTCTCTGAATACTAATAATGCCTCTTAACCCAACAGGGTGCTAGGTTTATGGACCCAAGCTCACACAGTGCACCAGAGACAAGATCAAAACCCTTGCAATGTCACGATATTAGATCTTGAAGGTGTGACTGTGGATCAGAGACAAGATCAAAACCCCTGCAACATCACCATCGTGGAGCTCGAAGTCATGACCTGCAATAATGAGAGGGTTTTCAAGCTTAGCATTATGGGATTTGGCCTCGGTGGAACACTCTTGCCTTTCATTTTCAACTGCACCAATTTAGACTCCCTCGATTTGTTGACAAATTGTTTGACTGGCGATATACCAATGAAGCTCCAGTATCTAGTCAATATTTCAAACTGATTCCCTTGTCATGAATCCTCTGTGCTTATCTAAATGTCATAGATCTCCACAATAACAGGCTCACAGGAAATGGTGGCGGACATTGGAAATTCAAAGACTAGATCCACTCTAGATCAGACTCATGTAAGTATTGCAATGAAAGGTATTTTTGGCCCTTGGGTACCTTGATCTTGAATACTTTAGAAGGCAAAAAATTATAGAGAAATATGATCCGTATTATTTTGGAGTAGTCTTATTGTAGGTCTTGTGTGCAAGGTAAAATCTTAATCTTGTTTTTCCCAGAGAAAAATTCAATATAGCAGAGTGGGAAATGCACTAGCAGAAAAAGGGTAAGCTTGAAAATATCATTGACCCTCACATTGTTGGGATCATCAACCCTGGTTCTTTGAAAACGTTTAGGGAGACTACCGAAAATATCTTGGAAGAAAAGGGCATCAAAAAGCCTTTCATGGGAGATGTTCTATGGAACCTAGAATATGAATTTCAACTGTAGGAGATATCCATGCAAAACGATCTATACGAGAATAGTATAAATCATATTTCAGATGTGCCTTTATGCTACCCAGAGCTTGAGCCTTTTGGTCCAAGTTTAGTATGACTTCAAGTCTTGTACGAAATTTCTCAATTTATAGATTTCATTAATGAGCATGTGGAATTTTGGAGTTTTCAACATCCCACGGAGGGATAGTTGTGAGAATTTACCTATTTTTTGGAACGTGTTCTCCTTCAGTGGATATAACACATAGTGGATCCATACCTTGTTGCAACAGTTCCTTACCTCGGGATGTTTCCACAAGATTCAGGGCAAAGTGAACACACAACACTAGTGGATTTGGTTTGGGAGGAGAGCTACAATTTGTAGAAGAGATTGAGGACACATGCATTATGTTCCTTTGTGCTACCCAGAGCCTGAGACTTTTTATACTAGCATTATTGGATGAGGTGTTGGTGGAAGTGAAAATGATTTAGAAGATGCAACCAAAAGTGTTTTGTTCTCACAATGGGTGAATCCTCTTCGGAGGTGATAAAAAAACACGACTCCTTTTCCATGTTCCAAATATACCAAATTAGCACATGCAGAGAGAACATTGGTGAATGTGAAATGGTTAGGTTTTTGCATATCACATTAAAAATATAGTGCCTCCTCATAAAATGGTCACTTTGTATAATCGACCACCATTTTAGACGATTATACCACATTTGGTTTATATATTTACTTAGGGAGGTAGGGTGACTCTATATCCCATCTCCCTATAGATTAATCTGATCACATCTTCTTTCTTCTATGATAATGGTTCCTCTCTCTCAAATTCTCTCTCTCGTCATTCCTCTCTCTCCCTTTCTCTCCTACCTCCCTCTCTCTTCCCCCATCTCTCTCTCTCTCTCTCTCTCTCTCTCTCTCTCTCTCTCTCTCTCTCTCTCTCTCTCTCTCTCTCTCTCTCTCTCCCTCTCTGTCTCTCTCTTCCTTCTTCTTGCTCCCTCCCTCTCCCTCTCTTACCCTTCTCTCCCCTCTCCTTCGGTTTATCTCCGTCTCTCCCTTGTGACTCCCCCTATCTCTCCACCTCTATCACTCTATGTCTTTGTTTTGTTCTTGCTTCTCATATATATCTAGAGTTAATATATACCATGATATATTAATATATATTATAATATAACATATTTGAAATTGTATTAATCCAAATTTATTAAATTTAATAATATTAATATATATTTTTTTGGTAAGTAAGATTAATTATATTATAAAGCATATAGTACAATATAGAGTTACAATCAAGAGAAAATAGAAAGCGGGGAAGCCGGAAATGATAACTATCAACCTCGGTCCTGAAAATCACACAAGAGAGAAACATAGAGGACAATGAAGAGAAACATGGGAACCATAAGAGACAAACACAAGAATTTACCCAGAATGGGATAAATCCTCAATATGACCTTTCTTTCCTTTCTTTTTTGTAACTTTAACCCAACTCTCATGGAGCGGGTGAGCTAAAACCACTTGAATAATATTGTTGATTAAAGGAAGAGTCTCCTTATCCAATTTGAAGGAGGAGGACTCATGTGCTCGCTTCTGAGCACCCAAAGAAACATTGGGCCCCCAAGGATCTGTCGAGGGCTTATCCTTCTCTTGATTTGCTACATCTGCATATGCTTCAACCTCATCGTCATCCCAATTGAAGGACTCAATGTCATCAATGGGAGGCAGATCACAAAGTTTCCATATTTTAGAGTTGGATTTGCGATTTCTTCTCTTCTTTTGGGCAAGGAAGATAGTACAGGAGTTCTGAAGATGCCATGTTTGATGGTAGTGGCAACATTGAAAAGCAGCATTCTCATAGTCCAGGGACTGTTTCCAATGGAAATCACCAACTTTGAGATTTATTTGAACGGGTAGACATTTAATTATGTCAATTTTGGCACAGATTCTACCATAAGTGTAAATTCCCTTCTCCCCCTTAGAAGGATATGTTGCTAGAAAATGACCCAGAGAGTTTCCAATTCCTTGAAAGACATAAAAGTGCCATAAGTGAGCAAGTAGATTTGGAAACCTGACCCAAATGGGTAGCTTGATAATGACTGTCGTAGAAGGATTGAAGTGACCACCAATTAAGGCTTTTGAATATTATAGTATATTAATATTAATATTATAATTAATAATAATAATAATAATAATCTTTTAATATTTTTTTTTTGTAAGCTTCGTAGGACCTTTCTATTATCAAAAATATTAAAGGTAGAGAGTCATACAACAAAAAACAAATACAGTGACCTCAACCTGCCCGTAGGAAACCAGGTCTGTTGGCCACCGCATTTAGTTATAAGAAGACCAGAAACGAAATGGTCTTATCCTAGCACTGACAACATTGAGGGCTGTAGTATGTCCATAATATTTACAAGTAAAAGAAGTAGTAAAGCTAACAGAGTCCAAAATAAGCAAACACGAAAATATTTAACCAGTTAAATCCACAGAAACTTGAGCATGAGCTGTTGGGCCTAACACCTGTGAACTGTTGTGAGTAAGTTGCAGCTGTTGTTCAATATTACCCACCCTATCATTCAACTACATCTATACTTTGAGCATAGCATGCATATCTAGCTTCATTTGTTGCATTTCAAATAGAATAGAAGAGGTGAGACTCTTATCCTCTTTACTAGCCATAGCCTTGGAAAGTAAGCATTTCATCTTCCAATAGGTCTTAACTGACTGTTGAAAAAGAGAAACTCGACCTCGAGTGCTACTAGGATCAATTAATAAATCCAGTTGAGAAAGCTGAGCATCCATATCCTCCTCCTCACTATCTATATGAACTTCCCAGCCATGAATTTTTTACTTAATAGTATCCTGATTCCCTGCGTCATATACTTGAGCAATGTCATGCAGCACCTGCGTATTAGATTTCCTACCACGCCTACTCATGCCAGTCCCAGGAGTAGGCAGTCTTCCTCGTTTCAGCCTCATTGGTTTCCCTTTCACCATGCTGAAAAGGAAAGAACTTGAAGATAGGCCTATGGCCAGAATGACGTTAGAAAGAATATAAATGAAAACAGAAGAAATCACCGTCACTGTGAACCCAACACGCATATCCTTACAGGACAAAGTAACATACAAATGAAAATGGAACCAACCTAGAACGCAATACTCCTTATAACAATGTTTTGAAGATAGAATAACACAGAACCAAACAAGAACGAAGGTACAGAGAAAACCATGGCCAAAAGGAATACCAAGAATTACTGGAACAAGTGCAGAATCCACTGTTACAAAAATAACTGCCAGAAAATCCATGCCATAACCACTGAGAAAAGAGCGAGAACCATGCATGCCGTTAAAAGGAAACACAGGAAACAGATAATACAGTTTCCCACGGCCAGACGAAAGACCAAGAATGGCTGGAACTAGTATGGAGCCATGTATAACAGAAGAAACCGCCAGCAAAATCTTACCATTGCTACTGCGAAGAGAGCAAGAACCATGCATGCAATTGAACCAAATAATAGTAGATAGAAATGAAAGTTTCCCATAAGTTAGTAAATGAAGCAAAGAAGACATGCAAGATAGAATCATCTTGCCCAGTTTGAGAGAACACCCAGAAATGGATTTAGCATAACCAAGAGTATCCACAATTAACCCCGACAGAAGAAACCAACCCAACAAGTATAGAGGGATAGCAGAGACGTGAGGAGCTGGAAGAAAAAAGATCAGGACAAAAGCTAAGATAACCCCAAAAACCCTCGACCAAGCAGGGGGACTGCAGAAGTGAGGCTCAACATAGGTATCCAAAATCCAAATCTGAAACCATCGTGAAAGACCAGAATAAAATGCCGCTAACCAAGGAACCACAACAGAAGTAAACAGAGGCCACAGAGATAAAAGAAAAACTGGAACAGGAATAGTGGGCATGGAAGGTAGAGTTGCCATTACATACCACAATCTTTGGTTGAGAATATGCACGATGAGGTCTTGAGCTGTCGCCTGTAATGGATCGCCAATGGATGGTCTGAACAGCAATTGAGTAGGAATAACAAAACAACCGATAATACCATGCAAACACTACATATAATCTGGTGTTAATGCGGCTGACAGAGTTTTAATGGTAAGAGCTGGCTAGCGCATGCACAATGAATAGGCGGAGTGGAGTGCAACCATCAAAGACCTACGGAATAATAACATCAGACAAGGTGGCAAGATATCCACCACGTGGATAAGCACGGCCCACACACTAGTACATTTGGGGGAAATTCCGACACTTGGTTCCAACGCTTTTGACCAAATGTCAGAAATTTCCCCAAATTTTTTCAATCCCACCCGAAACCATCACTATACCGACGTTTAGAGAAAAGTGTCGCAATACCGACACTTAGACAAAGTGTCACAATTGCGACGTTTGGAGGAAGACGTCGCAATTGCGACACTATGCCCCAAAGCGTCGCTATTGCGATGGCTGCCTCCAAATGTCGCAAGTGCGACACAATGTCTAAGTGTCGCAATTGCGACGTTTGGAGGCATCCATCACAATAGCGATGCTTTGGCCGCCATCATTATAACGACACTTATATGCGCGCTACATAAAAATGATTTTATTAAAAAATACATTAACATCTGATATCACGCGCGCATTCACCCTCAGCTCTTGCAGAACAGCATTCGCCCTCAGCTCTTGCAGAACATCATTCGCCCTTAGAATTCACCCTCAGCTCTTGCAAAACAGCATTCGCCCTCAGCTCTTGCAAAATAGCATTCGCCCTCAGCTCTTGCAGAACAACATTTTCCCTTAGCATTCACCCTCAGCTCTTGCAGAACAGCATTCGCCCTCAGCATTCACCCTTAGCTCTTGCAGAACAGCATTCGCCCTAAGCTCTTGCATAACAGCATTCACCCTCAGCTCTTGCAGAACAGCATTCACCCCCAGCTCTTGCAGAACAACATTCACCCTCAGCATTTTCCCTCAGCTCTTGCAGAACAACATTCACCCTTAGCTCTTGCAGAACAGCATTCGCCCTCAGCTCTTGCAGAACAACATTCACCCTTAGCTCTCACAGAATAGCATTCGCCCTCAGCTCTTGCATAACAGCATTTGCCCTCAACTCTTACAGAATAGCATTCGCCCTCATCTCTTGCAGAACAACATTCACCCTCAGCTCTTGCAAAATGGTAAGCTCTTACTGTAGGCCCTTCCTCCTATAGTAGGGTTGACTCTATTTGGGTTTTTTTGGTCAATTCCATTGGATTGTGTTAGGCTATAGGGTTCTCTCTAGATGTCTTCCAATGTTCTTTCGGATGAGTTTCAAAGAGGATGTGTAAGATGTGTTTTTTCTTGCATGAATTTGACTCCACCAGTTTCATGAAGTTTAAGCTATGGATTTTAGTTCGACAAACTCATCCATCTCAACACCTAGTAATGAATTTCCCTTGGTCTGATCTATATTGAAGGTGAAGTGAAAAGTAGTAGAGAATGGGAGATCGAAAGTCATCAACTTTATCACAAGGGTAGTACTCCAGATTGAAAGTGATGAGCTTTAGTTCTCCAGATTTGGGGATTTTCTGATATTTGGGGATTTTCTAATGACATACCAAAGGTCACATCCATACAACCATATCAAGGTCAATGTTGAGATCATTCTCATATAGATATAGGGCACTGATATATAGGGTTAATATCATCATCACTATCCATGGAAACCGAATGGTTACAAAATCTGTGATTGTGTTTGGATCATTTATAATTATTACCCATTTACAGTAGAGCACAAAAACACTAAATATGGCTCGAGCAGAGCCTTTACAACAGGTAATGGAATTGCAACTGCTTCATCAATAACCAATAGCTCCACTTGAGAAAAAATTTCATAATCTTGGGGCTGGATATACTGCAGAGCAAACAATTGTAGTTATCATTCGTGCTCCAATATATTAATATACTTTTTACATTGAACTGAAGAAAGGGAAACAAGTAAATGCTAGCCATCATACAATTCTTTGACATAAGAGTTTTGAGTGACATACTTGAAAAAAAGAACTCATCCACTGATATTTATAATCATTTGAGTTATTCAAGTTAAACACAATGTCAAGAATCAAGATTCAATACCCTCTATTATCTTCATCACCCAATACAAGATTTAAATTTTTCCCAAAGAAACGCTTATTAAATTGGAAGCCATTATTTCTCCCTACTTTAAAAACCCTACATTTAAATGAAAACAAGCATTGCATTTCAACTACAAAAATCTATTAGTGTTCAAATGTACATGTGTGCATCACTTGTGTAGGGTATTCCTTTCCACTTTCACATTATCCAAGAATGTGTGCAGTATAGTTCATATTTTTTGTGATTTAGATTATCTTGAAAAAGGAAAGGTAAATTATTTCCCATGGAAAAAGAAGCTTTTCCCTTTTTACTACTGGAAATGGTACAACAAATTTCCATTTCTACCCGAAACTCCTATGAAACAGGAACCAAATAAAGGCCATGTCCTCAATGGACATCATTTGGCTTTGAAAATGGCCATTGCACCATGTTGTTTCTTATATTACATCACGATAGTTTCTTAGGTCATTTCTTGTTTCTTGAGATGAAAAACAACCAAAGAAATTGTGAAGATCCTTTCAAGAAATAAATGACCATTTCTCAATCATATCTCAACTATTTTTTATTTTATTCGGTGGTTGCTTACTTTGAGAGAAATTTGACACTTTTATAAGGAATATAACATAAAAACACAAAATGGGAAGGAATTGATGAGGTAGATGACCTTTAGTTGTTGTTAATTAAGAATTGATAATACACGATGCATGTTCTGTACTACAAACTAGATTCCTTCCTGGAGTTAGGACACAGAGTATTGAATCAAAGTTGTAGTTTCTAACTTCTTGTATTGGTTCATCAACCTTGAAATTCAGACATTGCATGTCTTCACTGCTTCATGTTTGAATAATTTGCATTATATCATACAATAGGAAATTAGGAATTATGATTATTATTACTTTATGGATCTGTTAAGTTACTTTTAAGTTTGCATGGTTTAGTGTGAAATTATTCTTGTGTGCCCGTAGGCCCAGGTGAAGGAATGCCAAGGACTGAGAACCCTAGTTTTTAAATGGTATTGTTTCTTATACCCAAAAACCCCTCAACATCACTTCTTATTAGTTCTTAACAACAATGTTTTAAACAATTTGAGAATTGATATAGCAAAATATCGCACTTCTCAAGATAAAGTCCTAAAGCTAAAGTGTGATACCATGTGTAATTCAATAGCCCCATTGTCACCTCACCAACCTCTTTTCACTTCGGGCTAGCTCTCCTCCAAATCAAGGGGGGTTCTCCCTAGTAGATGTTAGGGATCTAATGGCCCAACCAAACCAAGTCAAGAGCCCCCTAACTCTCTATATTTACTACTATCAATCAAAATATTGAACAATAGGGTCAGACATGCATCTTGAAGATAAAATTGCCAGGGTATTTTTGGGTAATTTCAAAGGGAAAGTCCCCAAACACATATAATCAAGGAATTATAACGTGATTTCAAACATTAAATATCAACAAAATCATTTAAAGGATATCGAAAGGAAAAAGGTGATGGAAGATATAAAGTGCCTTACTTAAATGCTCTAAGGATTTTTCAATAGTTGCTCCAAAAGCTTCACTTCAAGGCCCTTCAAGATCGTCTCCAACAATGCTATACCATCAGCTTCAACAACGTTGCTCCAAAAATGTCCTCAAGGTCTTCACAACAAGTTTACTAGAAGTTGCTCCAACAATATATTCAATAAGGTCTTCATTGTCAACTCGTCTCTTGTTTGGGTGCCTTAATGTGCAATGACATGTTTCCGGGACTGAATTCAATGCAAGGCATATTTGAAACTCTAACTCTGTCTTCCGGTGTCTTATTAGAAATTATTTCAGTTTTCATTTTGTGTTTTCAAGTTAGATATTGTTTTCAAGTTTTTACATTTATAATTTTATTGCAATGTGGCAGACTGATCAGGGCAGTACAGGAACAACCCCGAGACGGGATGATCACGGAAAGAGGCCAGCGGAAGAACATGTAAAGTGCCAACATTGCTCTATCTTCAGGTATTTTAGTTATTTACATAATTGAAATAATATTAATTTTGTTCAAATATGCAGACACCTAGCCATGGTACGCCTGATGATTCCCTCTATGAGGAAGAGCTTTCTTCATCCCTATCTCCAGCGCTCTTGTTGCGAAAAAAGGCATGAGATGCAAGGTCAGAATTTAATACTTTGATAGACGTGCCTCAAACACCTGAAACAAAAGAGAGGATAAAACAACTTATGACCCAGCTAGAAAAATATCAGGTAATAATAAAAATTCAAAAGGATATTTTTTTTTTTCTGCATGAGATGTATTGTGATAGTTTGATTTTTAATTTTTACATTGACTAAACTAACAAAAATTTCTTTTGTATGTAGCGTTTTCTGGCACTTGCTGAACCCGGTGTTTGTGGTAGCGGGACACAAGGGCAAGAGATTGCCCAGCAACCCTCTCGTAAACCTTCTAGTCCTTTAGGTGCCAGCCATGAAACACACCCTGCCCAAGAAGACACCCAGCCAACCGCTGAACGTGTTTGCAGTGTTGAGGCTGATATGGCCAACTACATTATTGCGTTTCCTGGAGCTACACATGTCGGCTCCACAGGTACCATTAATGGCACGTTTTTGGTGAATGATGAAGGTGTCCCTATAAAGCACGTAAAACTCCCAGGTAAATTTTAATATCTTAACTATTTCATGTACTCTATCTAAAACATATTTATCATGATTTTTATTTTTAAATTAATGGTAATATCTTTTTTTTCCTGTGTAGGAAACAATGAGTTCTATAGGTTTTTGGAGAGCCATGCATTGGTAATTTTTGGCCCAACCATACGCACAAGATGGAATTCCCAGAATTCCAACCTGAAAAAAGAACTTCTAGATTATCTAGAAGCCCTTTTTGGGGTCGGCACATTTCACAGAACAATGATGGCTCGGGTAGCTGACAAATATTTGAAATATACCAGGGACACCTATAGGATGAAATTTCAATTTACCCCTAGATACGAGCGTCCTCTCACAGTTCCAGAGAGTGACTGGAGAGCACTCATCCATGGCGAAAAAGAGAAAAGGGCAAATAAAGAAGCAAAAATGCCAACTGGACCCGCAAGGTAAATTACAACTTTAATTCAATAGCTTTAATTTTCTCTATTGCTAAAATAAAAGTGTGCTACGTCATATCTGACTTCAATATTTTGATGCTAGGTTGCCTAACACCTCGAAGGCAACCAAAGCTAAGATTGAAAAAAAGGGCCATCACAAGCTAGGCCAAGGCGACTACTTGAAATTAGCCTCAAGAATTGTAATTAAGTAGCTAAACATCTTAAAATTAATTGTATTGCCTTCCAACGTTTTTGTGATCCTATCAAATATGATTAAAAATACACAATCATATGTAATGTAGGGTGATGACTTCAGAACAGAAACTACAGAGGAAGATAAAAATATCGCTTTCCATTTCGGCTATCAAGCCATAGTTGAACATCGTAGAAGCTTGGGGCAGGTCCCAAGATCCAGAATGCCTGATAAGGTAAAACATTAACCTTTCAATATGTTTTTTTTCGTCCAGAAATTTAATTTCTAACAACTTTGTTTAAATCAGGGGAGCAGCACTACCGACGAGGCAAATAACTCAGTTTTAGAGCCAGATGTAGATGATCCTCACGTGCAACCTGATCATTGTAGTGGGGACCAGGCCGACAATGCTACTATTAGTGAGGGCCATGACGATAATTAATTTCCACTTACAATTTTTTCTAATTATACCTTGATGGTTGTCCTTATAATTTTTTTTGTTTAAATGACAGATAATGTTTCCCTTGAGGATCTTACCACCAGAGAGGAAGACAGGGCAACAGTCCTAATGGTGACAACTGGTGCACTAGGTAAATAATCTCATTGCAATTTTTTTTATTAATATTACCGAACTAGTTCAATGATATTTAAAAACTGACAATTAAAATTTAATATTATTTGTTTTTGTAGGCGATTCCCCGTCACTGGATGAGACCAAACATCGTGACTACGCAACTAGGTCAGCAGTGTGGGTCAAAAGGCACGAAACAGGAGCAGAGCACGATGATATTGATGATGTTATTAGGAGCTTTAGAAATAGGAAGAAGAAAAAAAAAAATTGATGATGTAAAATATTGTATTATTATAAGACAAACGTTACCATACTTGGAACATTTTTTTCATTATATATAAAACTCTTTTATCATACTATTTTTATGTCAAGCATTAATTTCAATGTTTCCTTGCGTACATTTTGTTGAATTGTTTTTTTATTAGTTATTGAATATTTTTTTTATGCTCATGAAAGTAAAAAATGAAATATAGATTGGGTATTGGGGAATTGAGAGTGATGTGAGGGGGGGGGAGGGGCCATAAGAGCTTCCACCTTCACGTGGTTGGCCTTGTTTAGTAGAGAATAATTTATTGGAGCGATTTAATCTTGGAGCAAACCTCCCTCGATCCAGTGTAGCAACAAAAAAGTCACTGTTGACTTAGTTGCTACTCTTTCGGATCGTGGGAGGCTTGTTCCAAGTTCATGCGACTCCAATAAATTGTTCTTGAAATGAAGAGGAGCTTATTCAGGTATGTTTTGACATTTTCAACATATATTCTAACATTATCATAAGAATTCATCTTAGAGTAAAAAATACTACATCAATTACTTGTATTTATTGTATAGATAATGATGGATTTTGATTGACTTGGCAGTGCAGGTACAAATCCTCTTGCATCATGAGCAATACAACTTGTCAACCAAGGTCATGTCCTAGATATTTTTGCTTGTGCGCTTGACCAGGTTCGTAATGTCACATTTTGTAAGTTCCTTTACAGTTCATAATTCAATATTAAGCTTGTTCATGATTATTATCTAGGTTTTTTTAATGTGTTTTTTCATCTATTTGATTGTAAGCAACTGTGCATGTTTCCTATTGTTCACTATGATTTCTCCCATTACCACTCCTAGGATGAATCCGACTTTATTGTTACATAGGTTACTTTATTGTTACTATGATTTCTCCATTTACGATTTCATAGGTTACATCATGTAAAGTTTTCAATCTCAAGTTGGTGATGAGATTTAGTTCTCCAAATTTGGGGCTTTTCTGATATTTTCTCCCTCATGTCATTCCTGCATCACCTCATTGTTTGAGCATGCCAATTTTCTACCACTTGTACCAATTGGCACATGTCAATCTCTGAGTGGTGCCACATTTCACCTATTTTCGACCCACTTGACCACCTGAAAAACTCAAATCCACACACCATGTGTCTTTATCATGGAGTGCCACATGTCCTAGATATTTAGGCCGATAAGCCTTCTGTTATGAAAGAGATCAATTTTTTTTCGTCAACACTTCTTATCTAGGCACGACACCTATTACTTGTTTAATCTGATGGTCACAGTCTCTCGGGTTACCTTCTAGGTTTGACATACCACTGGTTTCTGGTATATTTCCATGGAATCGGTCTGAAAATACAAGCAAAAATCCACACACCTACAACCGTCGACAGACCTTCCATTTTAGTAGCTGCATTTCCGCAACTGCCAATACACCTGCCGTTTTAGTTGCTGCATTTCGGAAGTTGCCAATACACCTGCCGTTTCATTCTCCTGGACTCTATGTATGCATATTTTTCATATAATTTTATCACAAAGTTGGCTACAGTGCTTTGACATGCCTTTGAATATTTTTGCAGGTTAGAAGACATTTCAGGCTAGAGCTATTGAATAGACTTGATGAGATAGTTGTATTTGATCCTCTTTCTCGTGATGAGCTCAGAAAATTTGCTAGACTACATATGAAAGATGTAGTGATTCATCTTGCAGAGAGAGGTGTTGCTTTAGGGGTTACAGATGCTGCTCTGGATCTTGTTCTTTAGGAAGCCTATGATCCTGTAAGTAATCACTTTTTTTTGCTTTCTTTCTTATTCAGAGTCTATCTTGCCAGGGGATGTGCCCGTTATGGTTTGTTATGAGACCGTTGTCAATTTCATCACCGTCCCTCATAATATGTTTGATTGTGTTTATAAATAATAAACAATTATTACACCAAAAAATAAACAATTAATTGTACTATGAGTAATATGATATCTTGAAATAATTCTCATTATAATTTCATAACCTCTGCTCTCACTTGGTGGTGTCTATATCACTAAGTGTGTCTTCTTTAAAATTATAGTTACAACGGACAATGAACAATCAACTGCACTGTGAGTGATATCTTGTAATAATTCTTATTATAATTTCCTAACCTCTACTCTCACTAGGTGTCTATATCACTAGGTGTATCTATTTTAAAATTATAGTTTCAATGGTAGATAAATTGTTATCTTAAAATTACAGCTCTGATGGTGATACCTTGTGATTGATAATGCAGTTTGAAGCAACTTTGGCTTTGACTAATATAGTCTCAGGAACCTATGAGAATACAAAGGTTGTGATTGATTACGGGGCATTACCTATATTTGTGGAACTTCTTACCTTTGGGAATGATAATGTTCAAGAACAGGTAGCACGTTTATTTTAGAGGCATAAAATTATTCTTCCCAACTATCTTTATATGTTTGTAATTTTGGAATTTGATTTAAAAAACTAGTACCCAACTTTGAGTTCAACTGGTGTTCATGTAAGGCTGTTTGGGCTTTGGGAAATATTGCTGGAGACTCTGCAACATTTAGGGATCTTGCCCTCATTCATGGAGCTCTGAGGTAGGTGCTTGCCCAGTTGAATGATACTGCCAAAATTTCAATGATAAGAAATGCTACATGGGCTCTGTCAAATTTTTGCCATGGTAAACCCCAACCACTATTCGAACAGGTAAGCAGAATACATTTTCTGCCTCTTCTTCTTAGTTCACAGATACTGTGGATTTTTTTTATAGATCTTGGTGCTTGGTAGATTTGGACATAATATGGACCTAGGCGCTTGTTCATTACAATGACTCTGTCATCGGGTTTTAGAAAATGCTCAGAAATTTGGGTTTCACAAGGGGATTACCCTTGCTTGCAATTATCGATTATCAATCACATTCAAAAAAAGTCTTTCGTAGCATTGCTGAGCTCTTTGTAGGTGAATTTCCGAGGCAATTTCACAATATCTGAACTAAAATTTTCTGTCCTTTTCAATACTCTGTGCTTGTAACAGAACCAGACAAACAATCTAGTGACCAATGCAACAACAAGAACACCTCCTGTTGCAATGCTGGAAATTCACCCTCTCTACACGCATGAATGAATATGGCACCCTCTTTTATGAACAGGTACTGGAGCTGAAGGTATTGGTTTCCATTAGGATCGTGGAATTCAACATAAAAAATAGTATCAAATTCCACTACAATAGTATTCCCCGGCGAGGGCAACATTTCAGTGAGACCTATTGGACTCATCACCCCCAAATAGCCTCCAGGGCTACCCAGAGTGTGATCATCTGGAGCAATAACAAATGCTGATCCATCCCCAGTTGAAACAAGAACAAGACCCACATTGGTTACAGAAAACGAGAAACACGTTTTGAAAGAAGAAGAAAATTTTGTATTAGGGTCCAGAAATCTAACTGGTTTATTGTACAATGCCCTACCTGCACTTCAAATTGGTACTCCCAACTCCATGCTAAGGCTCACTGTGCCATTCTTCAGATGACCATCTTAACCTAAAGTTTGATTCCAAAAAACCCAAGTCCCCTGTTCTATGCTCAAGACCTCTGTTACAATGAGTAGAGTTCTGAGAAAAATACTTCACAATAGGAAGCAAAAGAAACATCACAAAATTTCTCGCTTTAGACTGATAATTTTCTGTGCGAAAATTCAACTGCGGACAATAAAAACATAATATCAAACACAACCAATCCACAATGGAATTTGAACATGAGGATTTATAACCAGAGAAAACCCTCTCCAGGTTAAAATAATTCCAGAATGGCTTTAAGATTCTAATTTCTACTAATGAGCACTTAAAACACCATAGCAATTACTGTCACAATGAAATCTGCTGGAAGCAAAGCCCTTGTACAGTTGCTACATTTCCACAGTGGAAGCAAGAATCTTGCTATCTCTCATGATCTGGTTCTGTGGTCAGATCCTTTGCTATGGATGTCTTGTTATGCTAAACGTGAATCTATCTTAGCTTTGGCTCTGGTTCTCATTTAGGATCGTGGCTATTTGATCTTGCTGTGGCTTTGACTATACAAACTTGTTCAATAGGAAAATTTTGACTCTGCTATATATAGGATCTTCAATGGGTGCTCTCAAACTTCTCTACTACAGTAGTTGCACTCTCAATGGACTTCTACAGTGTTAGGTCCTTATATTACTAGTATAGTCCCTTATTATTGTTAGTGTAACCCCCTTATTGTTATTATTGCACCCTTGTAACCCCCATTTTGTTATTTGTGTGCCCTTAAATTATTATTGTTAGGTCGGCTAGGATTACATTGTGGCCCACTAGGATTACATTATGGCCCCATGGACTCCTATATATAGAAAGGAGGTTTTGTAAATTGTATCATCCAAGAATTGTTCATTTATGTAATGTATTGGAGGTTGTCCCCTCGAAGTGGCTTATTTGTAAGGCGTTGATATCTTTTTTCTTCTATTTTTGGAGCTGGTTACACAACATTTGGTATCAGAGCTTTGGATTCTAGGGTTTCGCTGCTCCAAACAGGTCATCGTGGAATTTTCACTATAACTTTTTTTCTACGAAGTTTCAGAAGCTAAAATTGTTAGGGTGCGAAGCTGAAATCCTCTGGAAGATTTTCTAAACATTTCAGAGCTTGGTCCATAATATTGTCAGAGATATCATCTGTGGAAGTTAGGTTTTTTTTCAAGCTCCTAAACAGGTCATCGTGGCATTTTCGCTATAAATGTTTTTCTACGAAGGTTAAGAATCTGAAATTCATATGGTGCGAAGCTGAAATCCTAAGGAAAGTCATCAAAAAATTTCAGATCTTGTTTTGCAATATTTTTGGAGATATGATCTGTGGAAGGTAGTGCTTTTTCAGGCTCCTAAATTTCATCTCAAAGAGGTGATCGTGGGAAAAGTTCAATAACTCTCTCTCTGGGCAGTGGATTTGAGTGCCATAAAAAGTGGTCACAAGTACACAGAATTTAGTTCTTGGCTATCAATTTCAGAGACAAAGGACGAAACAGTGACACGTGGCAAGTCCTACAAGTTTGCTCTACTGAACCAGTCCAAAATTAGGTCATTGTGGGATATTGGACACAACGTTGTCTTGGGGAATCCAAATTAGATAAGACCTGTAGCATTTGAAAGAAGATTCAGAGGGCTACTATAGGGCTGAATTTCAGATATTGAAGATTTTCAATTACAGAGATAATTCAATTTCAATATCGAGCTCCTCAAAGCAAGTAAAAGGTGTGTATTTTTTTCCGAATTGCATAAGTCTTGTTTGAAGAATCAAGTTGAATTGATTCCAAGGGAATATTGTAGAATAGGTATCAATATTGGATTCTAAAATGTCACCTAAAAATAATTCAACACCCACTAAGCCTTCAGAAGGCTCTAACATGACTCATGAAGATGAAGAATTGCAACATGATCTATCAAAATTACAAGAGCAAGTGCAACAAATTTCACTCTCGCAAAGAGCAACAAAAAATGAAATGGAAGTTTTGAAGAAAGGCGTGGAAGTGAATATGGATGGTTTGAATAAAGGCATGGAAGCTAAGATGGATGGTGTGGAAGTGAAGATGGACAATTTGAAGAAAGGCGTGGAAGCTAAGATGGATGGCGTGGAAGCTAAGATGGATGGCGTGGAAGCTGGCATGGAAGCTAAGATGGATGATCTAAAATCAAACATTGAAGATTTGACAAAGTTGATGCAAGAAATGTTTCCTAATGGTGAAAATATAGTAGAAGAACCTCATGATGAGAACAAAATTAATGTTAATCGTGATTTCATAAACTCTAATGTTGGTGGGAAGAACCACCATATTCCAAAAATGGATATGAGGAAGTTTGATGGAAAGGATCCTGTAACATGGATACTACATATGGAGCAATATTTTGATCTCCATAATGTGAAAAACACACAAAAGGTACGCATTGCAACTTTTCATTTAGAACAAAATACATTTGTATGGTATCGATGGCTTTGCTCCTATAAAAAAATTGTCACTTGGTCAATTTTTACGGAGGAAATGATAGCACATTACGAGGATACAAAGAGCAACACCTTCTTTAGCCAATTGATAAATCTCAAGCAAAAGGGTTTAGTGGGGCAGCACATTGAGGACTTCCAAAAATTGAATATAAGGGTAACTGATATTCCAGAGGAACACGGGATTGATCTCTTCATAGGCACTTTAAAGGATAACATCCAACATGAAGTTCGCGTTTTGGAACCTGATTCATTGGAGAAGGCATTCAGGTTGGCAAGAAAAGTTGAATGTAAAATTATGGCGACAAGGAAGCCTACCACTCAATTCTATAAAGAAGGAAGTGTTGCTACGCCTAGATTTCCACAACCTACAAAGTTGACACCACAACAATTGGAAGAAAAAAGAGCAAAAGGGCTTTGCTACAGTTGTGATAGAAAATACACTAAAGGTCATAAGTGTGCTGAGAAGAAATTATTTTACATAGATTGTGAAGAGGAAGAAGAAAATGAACAAGAAGAGGATATACACCGGGAACCAGCCCTAGAAGAGGAAGAAATGAATCCGACCATATCGTGTAATGCACTGGCAGGAATTACCACTCCTCAAACTCTCAAGATAGAAGGACATATCAAGAAGAAAAGGGTAATAGTGTTGATTGATTCGGGTAGCACCCATAATTTTATTCATTATAAGGTAGCCAAGGAATTAAATTGTTTCCTATACCCAGCACCAGAATGTCAAGTGATGGTTGCAAATGGAGGAACTATAAATTGCTCTGGAAAATGCCATAATATCAAACTAACCATGGGGGAATATGTATTGAATAGTCCAATGCTTTCCATTCCTATGGGAGGTGCTGATGTTGTACTAGGAGTACAATGGTTACAATCTTTGGGGACGGTAGCTTTTAATTTTCAAGAACTTTTTTTGAAATTTTTTTCAGAAGGAAAGGAAGTCGAATTACGGGGTATTGAAGGGAAGCCGGGAAGGATAATAAGCTCTAATGTCATGACAAAGCTTCTAAAGAAAGAACAACGAGGCGTAATTCCACAATTATGCTCACTAGAAGTTCCGACATCAAAATCATCTATTTCTGCAGATCTCCAACAAGTCTTGGACAATCATTCCAAGGTGTTTGAAACTCCCAAAGGACTCCCACCTATTCGTGATCATGATCATGCTATTCATTTGATTCCAGGAAGTGTTCCTCCAAACATCGGGCCTTATAGATATCCTTACTTCCAAAAGAGCGAAATTGAACGTATGATTGCAGAAATGTTAGAGGCGGGTATAATTCAACCTAGTCAAAGTTCTTTTTCTGCTCCTGTAGTATTGGTACACAAGAAGGATGGATCATGGTGAATGTGTCCGGATTATAGGGAGCTCAATAAGCTCACCATTAAAGACAAATTTCCCATTCCTGTGATTGATGAATTATTGGATGAATTACATGGAGCAATTTATTTTTACCAAGTTGGATCTTCATTCAGGATATCATCAAATTAGAATGAAGACTGAAGATATTCCAAAAACAACATTTTGAACTCATGAGGGTCATTATGAATTTTGGTCATGCCTTTTGGCCTTACCAATGCACCTTCTACATTTCAAGGGTTGATGAATTCCATTTTCAAACCCTTCCTTAGAAAATTTGTGCTAGTATTTTTTGATGATATACTAATCTATAGCAGGTCTTGGAAGGATCATGTTGAACATGCTGACAGGGTGCTCAAACTATTGCAGGAGAAACAATTATATGCAAAAACATCCAAATGTTTCTTTGGAGTACAAGAGGTGGAATATCTGGGTCATATTATATCTCATGAGGGTGTTAAAGTATACCCTAACAAAATTAAAGCCATTAAGGAATGGAAAGTCCCCAAGACAATAAAGTAGTTGCGAGGATTTCTCGGGTTAACAGGCTATTATCGCAAGTTTGTTAAGAATTATGGGAGAATAGCAACACCTCTAACAATATTATTGAAGAAAGATGCATTTTCATGGACTCCTGAAGCAACTAAGGCCTTTGAACATCTTAAAAAGGCAATGTGCCTAGCACCAGTCTTAGCTATGCCAGACTTCACAAAAACCTTTATTGTGGAATGTGATGCCTCAAGAAATGGAATTGGTGTTGTTTTAATGCAGGAAGGAAGACCCATTGCTTTTGAAAGTCGTCCAATCAAGGAAAGTATTTACAGAAACCTATTTATGAGAAGGAAATGTTAGCAATACTGCATGCACTAAAGAAATGGCGAACTTACCTAATGGGAAGACACTTCAAAGTAAAAATTGATCATGATAGTCTTAAACACTTTTTGGAACAAAGACTATCCTCAGAAGATCAACAAAAATGGGTCACAAAGATGTTGGGTTATGACTTTGAAATAATCTACAAAAAAGGAAAGTTTAATGTTGTTGCAGATGCACTCTCAAGAAAGAATGAAGAGGTGGAAGCATTGCTTTGTGCCATTTCTATTATCCAACCAGATTGGATAGCTGAAGCAAGAGATGAATGGAAGAAGGACAAAGATGTATGGATACTCATTCAAAAGTTGCAGCAAGATCCTAGTACATCTGATACATTTAGTTGGAAAAATGATTCCTTATGGTACAAAGATCGCTTATATCTTTGTAAGAATTCCCAAATAAAACAAAATATTCTTCTGGAATTGCACACTTCTCCTTTAGAAGGACACTCAGGATTTTTAAAAACTTACCACAGGGTGAAGAAAGATTTTTTTTGGGATGGCCTTAAATCTGATATTCGAAAGTTTGTGGCAGAATGTTTGGTTTGCCAGCAGAATAAAGTGGAAACAATTAAGACCCCAGGACTTCTGCAACCTTTATCCATTCCAAGTCAACGTTGGGAGGAGATTTCAATGGATTTTATCACAGGTTTACCTAAGTCCGAAGGAAAGAGTGTCATCATGGTGGTAGTTGATAGACTTACCAAGTATGCACACTTTGTGCATTATCTCATCCATTTAAAGCAAGTACAGTTGCTACTACATTTATGGACAGAATTCAAAAGCTACATGGAAGCCCAAGGGTTATTGTGAGCGACAGAGATCCCATTTTTACAGGAAATTTTTGGACGGAGTTATTTTCTTGTTTGGGTACTCAATTAGCTCATAGCTCATCTTATCATCCTCAATCTGATGGTAAAACTGAGATAGTAAATAAATGTTTTGAAGGATATCTTCGTTGTTTTGTATCTGATAAACAAACACAATGGGTCAAGTGGTTACCTCTCGATGAATGGTGGTATAACACTTCCTTCCATACTGCAACAAAAATGACCCCATTTATGGCACTTTATGGATATCATCCACCATCCATCACATCATCTTTAAGGGAAAATTCGAAGGTTCAAGCAGTGGAAGATCACATCGAGCATCAGCAAGAAGTTCTCCAACTCTTAAAGGATAACCTGAATTTGGCACAAAATCGAACGAAACAACAGGTAGATCAACATCGCAGCGAGAGAAGTTTTGATGTAGGAGATTGGGTATTTTTACGGCTACAACCATACAAACAAATGTCCCTCAAGCAAGCTAAGAAGGATAATAAATTATCGCCAAAGTACTATGCTCCTTACAAGGTGTTGCAAAAGATTGGTACTATGGCATACAAATTGGAGCTTCCTGCTTCTTCACGAGTGCATCCAATTTTCCATGTTTCATGCTTAAAGAAGGTTATAGGTGAAAATCTTCCAGTTCAAACAATATTTCCAGAACTTGATGAGGAAGGAAAATCATATTGGAACCAGAAGCAATCATGGAAACAAGAACTCGACAACTACGGAATCGATCAATTTCAGAGTATCTCATCAAGTGGAAGAACTTACCCACTGAAGATTCTACATGGGAGGATGAGAATTTTATACAAAAGCACCCAAAGCTACTCAAGCGTTGAGGAAAACACTTTTTTTGAAGGAGAGGTGCATGTTAGGTCCCTATATTACTAGTATAGTCCCTTATTGTTGTTAGTGTAACCCCCTTATTGTTATTATTGTACCCTTGTAACCCCCATTTTGTTATTATTGTGCCCTTAAATTATTATTGTTAGGTCAGCTAGGATTACATTGTAGCCCACTAGGATTACATTATGGCCACATGGAATCCTATATATAGAAAGGAGGTTTTGTAAATTGTATCATCCAAGAATTGTTCATTTATGTAATGTATTGGAGGTTGCCCCCTCGAAGTGGCTTATTTCTAAGGCGTTGATATCTTTTTTCTTCTATTTTTGTAGCTGGTTACACAACATACAACAATTGGCACCATCAATCTACTTTGTTACAATGATCGCTCACATCAAAAAATTGTGCTACAACCATTGGCACCATGAATCTTCTCTCTGCTTTGTCAAATGGTTGGCACCATCAACTGACTTTGCGCTCCTCGGGGTGATGACAATGGCAAACACTTTTTTGGGCAGCTTTGTTTTGTCTCTGATTCAAGGCAGAACTATGTTGGCCTTGTTTTTTTAGTCCTTGGAACTTAGTTCTCTCATATTTTCCATCCTATCCCCAGTTTTCTACCAAGAAAGACATAACTTCACGATATCAAAATTGACTATTTTTGGCCATTTATCTTTAGTAATGGTACAACCTTAATTTGGTGCATTCGTACAGTATCTGAAGAGCACTCTCAAGCTGCTATTCAGTATTTTAGCATAACTACTACATTTAACTTCCATGCTCTAATATTTATATCAACCATAAGCATTCTTAAGGTAGTTCCACGTTTGTGAAGCAGAAGGAATGCTTCTGACAGCTTCTTATCATAGTGGTACAATTTTGTTCGCAGTTTATCTTTTATAAACCTCCAATTTTCCAAATGTAGTAGAGACTACAGTTTGCATCTCAAATTTTGGACAAATCTGTTTAGTATTCTACAGAAAATGCATTAAGAATACAATGTTGTGTCTACTAAGCACAAATAATTGTTGTATTGAGTCATCTAAACATCTTGACATCCTCGTTTTATATTCCTTTTCTGTTTTCGCAAAGTTTCCTCTGCTACGGAAAATGTAATTATATTAATTTTTTTCCATCGATATACGGATTGGATCTAATTAGATGTAAACCCTTGCTACAGTGGTTATTCGAATGGGTTAGAATGTGCATTGTTATTTGTTTCTTTTGAAATACATGCATTACCACTACGCGAGATCTTTGCATTAATTTTTAAATGTTGAGATCTTTGCATTGATGTTGCCTCTGCTTGGTGGTGTCTCTGAGATTGAGCTGATCCGAAGGCAATGGATGTACATCAGTGGTCGATTTCTCTTTGCTAGTACTGTAATCCAAATCCTCTAGCATGCAAACAGGTGCCACAACAATTATATCTAGGATTGATCATTTTTTTCTCACCTTCACTTTAGGCTTGGAAAACTTTGTTCCCGACTTATTCGAACTTCCAAGTCTAGCATCAATGATTGTCTTATGCTTCATAAAAACGGTATTATGCTTTAGAGAAGTGTATCTACTTCTTATTATACTTCTTAACTTCCAAGTCTAGCATCAATGATTATTTTATGCTTCACACATAATCTAGTTTTCATCATACTCCTTGAAACATTTTTTATTAGTTGAATGAGTCAAACTTAAAAGGAGTAAGCTAATATATTAGCAAAAGGATTTATGTCACAAATCTAAGATTCTTATAGCATTACCACTACGCGAGATCTTTGCATTAATTTTGAAATGTTGAGATCTTTGCATTGATGTTGCCTCTGCTTGGTGGTCTCTCTGAGATTGAGCTGATCCAAAGGCAATGGATGTGCATCAGTGATTGATTTCTCTTTTCTAGTACTGTAATCCAAATCCTCTAGCATGAAAATAGGTGCCGCAGCAATTATATCTAGGATTGATCGTTTTTTTCTCACCTTCACTTTAGGCTTGGAAAACTTTGTTCCAGATTTTTTAGCATTTGACTCACCTGATAGACAGTGATCTATGTGGGAATTTAAGGCTATATTGGATGTAGATGAGAAATATCTACAAATAGGACAAACCTTTGGTATCATGGCCTCTGGAAGAGATCCTAGATTCCCAAATTCTTCATTCTTCCCAGGATCTGCCTTGCTCTTCTCCAAAGTTTGGATCTGCCTTGTAGGCTCCTGCCTCTTCTACACTGCTTGAATTGGAGCACCTCCATTATGATATCAAATCATCCGCTACTATGAAATGACATAGGTCGCAGATGCTTTGATAGACTTGCCTTTTGGGCACTTCACCACGAACCAAGTTTTAAAATGTCACAACCCACTTGATATTTATCCCTAGCAAAAGTGTCACATGTGAAGATCAGGCTTTTGATGAAGCGAATAACTTGGTAAAGAGAATTTTTGATTACTTATGTATTCGGCCCAACAATATAGATTTTGATGCACTATCATTTTTAACCATGTGCTGAAAAACATAAAAAAAACTATGTTTTTAGTGAAATTTGAGTTCACAAGAATCGATGCCAGTCAAAATCTAGACCTTGCTCCCAGCTTACTGGTAAAAGGCGGTACTCATATTTCATGCAAGTAATGGAATGCCTTTTTCGTTGTTTTATCTGGTCTTATTCGAACTTCCAAGTCTAGCATCAATGATTGTCTTATGCTTCAGAAAAATGGTATTATGCTTTAGAGAACTGTATCTACTTCTTATTATACTTCTTAACTTCCAAGTCTAGCATCAATGATTATTTTATGCTTCACACATAATCTAGTTTTCATTATACTCCTTGAAACATTTTTTATTAGTTGAATGAGACAAACTTAAAAGGAGTAAGCTAATATATTAGAAAAAGGATTTCTGTCACAAATCTAAGATTCTTATAGGAATTCAATGGAAATTTCAGGCATCACCTGAGTAATCTTCAGTGTCTGCAAATTTTGACATCCAGAGAGAAGTTTGTTACAAAATTAGGAAGCTCCTACTTGAAAACATGTTGATGTTGATGCGTAGCAATCTCCTTCATTTATAGCCATGTGTTGGAATATTTGAAAATTCCAGAATAACAATGGAGAGAGTAATACTCTCCTCTTCTAACACAGAGAAAATATTGAAATTTCTTCACTGGAAATAGAGTTCAACACTTTGAAAAATTTATATTCCTTCAAAAAAAAACTATTACAAATTCTTCCTCACTGAGAGGGATTACAAAATGTGACTGCTGCAAAACGCAGTGCACTCAAAATTCTTCTCTGTCTCTAAAACTACGCACTGTTGTGCTCTTCAAAACACTTACACTACTATTGTGTGTAATAATAAACTTTACAACTACATTCCGAAACAGGCTCACAACCCTTTTCTTTTATATGCAACGCATATATTAAAAACATAACAAAACTATGCAAATAACAAATCTATTAAAATGCTCCTGGGGTCCACAATTTATAAATGTTTTAATATATATATGAAATATATATATAACATATATACGTCGCATTTAAAACAAAATATCGTCGCATTTAAAACAAAATATTACCAAAAACAGTGTGGGACCTTAACAAACAATAAAACTATTCCACCGTGCGTTATATAAAATAAAACATATAACAAAACCTTTGTCAAAACTTCAAACGAACCCTTTAGCCATGGAGCCCGCCGGACTTCAAACGACGATAAACCATAATTCAAACCAAATTCACGTTCCAAAATAGCCTGCTGACGTCGGCCAATTTTGTGACGTGAAAACCAAATGAATTCCTCCATAATATTTTTCGGGTCTGAATTTGGGCTGGCGTACGGAGAGAGAGTTCTGACGCGAATTTCTTATCAAATTCGCCCTAATCTTTTTCAGGT
Organism: Pinus albicaulis; assembly: GCA_034641835.2. Classification (NCBI taxonomy): domain Eukaryota; kingdom Viridiplantae; phylum Streptophyta; class Pinopsida; order Pinales; family Pinaceae; genus Pinus; species Pinus albicaulis. Next base: position 75,976 of record JAXQQM020068720.1, read on the forward strand.
CCAGATTTCCACTGTACTAGTGACCCAAACAAAGATCCGCTCAAATCAATTTCTACCACGTGTCCTCCTCTGGCTTGTCATATCAATCACATTAAGTTTTAACGTCGTTGTTCAATCAATCGCATTAAGTTGTAATTCTATTCAAGATCGAACCTCCACTCCTGTTAGCGATTCCGCATGCTCCAATATGATCCAGCCTTCGGCTCTCATCAATGAGATTTATGACAGGCGTTCTTCGATGCCATTGCAGTTTGGTCGATAAAATGGTGTCTCGCTATGGTTTCTCAGACGAGCCGCAACCTTTGAATTGCAGATGCTCTCCGGTTGCTGGGTTACACTGCCTGCTCACTGTGACGAGAAGGAGAAGCCAGCTAAACTGCTGCTTAGACCTTGCTGCAAATCTGCATTTCTCTCGGTCTGGTCTGTGTCTGTCTTCCTCGGTTTCTTGGAATCTTGCTTCTCCGTCTCGTCTTTTGCCCACTGCTGAGACTGCACCCATGCCTCGTGTGCGTCAAAGGATGCATTTCCGCAGGGGTAGCACCAGAGGCCAACCCCTGCACGTTCCCTCCAGCCCCTCAACTGAGTCCTCTTCCCAATCAAGTGATTATTACGCAGACCGCTATCCAAACACTAGAAGTGGGCAGGGTCGGGTTCTAGGATCTGGCCACCGTATGGGCTCCCCTGCTCCTCATTTCCCCACCGCTTCACCTTCTCCCATGATGCGCACTGTGCTTTATTCCTTTAATTTCTCTCTGAACTGCCCATGAATCACAGCTTCAATCACCATGGTTTCCGTGAAGAGGCCCAAGTGGAGGAACAATGCACCCGTCCGGCGGGTCTAAGCTCAGAAAAAGCCCAGCTTTGGACGCTGGGAGATAGCACCTCGAGATCCACGGAAGTAGGTGGTTACAAGTACCTTCACTTGAAGGATGGTGCCGAATTTTCAAAGAACCACTGGATGAGTAGCTGGTTCTCTTTGATTTGGTTTTCTTGCTTCGCAGCCCACTTAATTGGGCATATTTTTGTTTATATTACTGTGCTAGACCTCTGTTTTATTTTTGAATTATGTAAACAATGGTTCCCCTACGTGGGCAATACGTTCAAGACTGGTTTCCTCGTATGAGGGCAGTCTTCTTTTTTGATTTTTTGAGAAATTTGCCATAAGTCTGGGCAATGTTTTTGACTTCAGTCATGCTGTAATTTTATTCCCACTGTTAATAGATTAACGTTACTTATATAAAAAAAAAAATTATCTTGTTTCTATTTTAAACCTGTTTTTTGAAATACAAAGCCATGTTTATATGATTGTTTATAGTCGAAGCGCTGCGGGGTGGTTTATTATATTAATATTTCACGGTCGAATTATGTTCATAACAATTGGAACACCCACAATTCATAACAAATATTGGAGATTTACTGTCCTGTTTTAAAGTTTCATTTTTATGTTTGCCAAAGGATGGTGCCGAATTGTCTAAGAACCACCAAATGAGTAGCTGCTTCTCTTTAGCTTGGTTTTCTTGCTTCGCGGCCCACTTAATTGGATATGATTTTGCTTATATTACTATGTTGGACCTCTGTTTTATTTTTGAATTCTGTAAACACTATAATCGTCAAAGATATCAAATGATGGTTCCCCTGTGTGGGCAATGCAACAACCTGAAAAACGTTCAACACTGGTTTCCCCGTATGAGGGCAGTCTTCTTTTTTGATTTTTTGATGACAAATTTTCCATAAGTCTGGGCAATGTTTTTGACTTCGGTCATGCTGTAATTTTATTCCCACTGTTAATAGATTAAATTTACTTAGAAAAAAAAAATGTTGCCCTGTTTCTATTTTTAACCTGTATTTTGAAATACAGAGCCATGTTTATATGATTGTTTATAGTCGAAGCGCTGCGGGGTGGTTTATTATATTAATATTTCACGGTCGAATTATGTTCATAGCAATTCGAAACGTTTTAAATGTTGCCTTATATTTTAAACCTAATTTTTTAAATCTGAGGCCATGTTTATATGATTGTTTATAGTGAAAACCTTTACTTGAGGAGTGGTTTATTATATTAATATTTCCGCGGTCGGAATTATGTTCATAACAATTGGAAAAGAAATGTTGCTTTTGTTTACATTTTAAACACATTTTTGAAATACAAAGCCATGTTTATATGATTGTTTATAGTCGAAGCGCTGCGGGGTGGTTTATTATATTAATATTTCACGGTAAAATTATGTTCATAACAATTGGAACACCCACAATTCATAAAAAATATTGGAGATTTATTGTCCTGTTTTAAAGTTTCATTTTTTTTTTTTAAATTGGACCAGCCGTCGGTATACCAACGCTTTGTAAGCGTCAGTCTTTCGACGTCTTGAACGATTTCCATTTTTGTCGGTCTTGTGATGTCCGTCGATATTGTGACAGTTCCTCCTAGGGTCAGTATTGCGACGCTTTTGGAATGCGTCAGTATTGCGACGCTTTTGCAATTCGTCAGTCTTGCGACACTTTTGTACGGCATCAGAATTGCGACACTTTTGTAAGGCATCAGAATTGCGACAACTTAAAAACGTTGGAAGAGCGACAGTATAAAAACTTCGGAAGAGTGACGTTCAAAACGTCGGACCACATTTCGTCGGAATTGCGACAGTTTACAAACGTCAGAAGAGCGACGTTCAAAATGTCGGACCACATTTCGTTGGAATTGCGACAGTTTACAAACTTCGGAAGAGCGACGGTTTGGGAAATGTCGCAAGAGCGACGCTTGTTTGGAAGTGACGGAAAAAGTGTCAGTAGTACGACACTTTTTCAAGGTGTCGGAATTGCAACGTAATGGCAAACCATGTTTTTCCCATCCTCGAACTGTCGCTCTTGCGATGACTATGTGTTGGAATAGCGGCGGTTGAGTGGCCCAGTCGGAAATTTTTCCTAATTTTCTAGTGATTGAGATCTACTTCAAAGAAGCGGC
>JAXQQM020058302.1:0-106466 GCA_034641835.2 Pinus albicaulis
ATGAATTTAATCTTCAATTCGTCATTAAATCATTGCTTATTGGAATCTTTATCACATGAGTGTAATTAGCAATGGCTCTATAGAAATTCTACGAAACTTGTAATTTATAAAAAACTAATATAAACCTAAAAGTACATAAATTAAATTAATTTTAATATTTTTAATAAGATTTTATTATATAAATATGAATAGTAATTTAACTTTAACTATATGATATTTTATTATATAAAAATGACAACATTCCTTCTTTTAACTACTATAATATACCAAAAAAAAAAAAAAAAACATATTATTTAAATTTCATTTCATTTTTTAACTAAGAGTATATTATTTAAATTTCAATTTTTTTTAAACTAACTTAATTTTAATGATAATGATATTTTCATATATAAATAGGAATTGTAACATAAATTTAACTTTAATAATAATGATATTTTATTATATAAAAATGATAACATTTGGTTTTTTTTTACCACTATGATATAAGGAAAAAATGTTTTTTTTTCATATGACAAAAATAGTATATTATTAAAGTTTTGTTTCAATTTTTTAATTAGAAAATTATAAGAAGAAATATTTATCTAATGGGTAATTTTTCTTTTAACTTTATTTTACCTAGGTATTTTTATTTTTTTTACATAACATAGCCTTTCCACTAAAATTCACCAAATTCGACAAATACAATTTCAAGATTTTTTTGTTGATTAAAGTACATTTTTGAATGCATAAATAGATTCAACGCCATTTAAAACCCTTGGGGCACTCAAATTATGGAGACTAAACAATTTAAATTAATTTTTTTTAAAATCTTTGTAGGATTTTGATTAAAATTAACTAGAAAAAATGTTAGATTGTGTAGTATAACTTATAGACAAAATCACCTTTTTCACTACATTTTTTTAAGGTTAATTTTAATCAAAATATGAAGGAGTTTTTTAAAAACTTGAGTTTAAATTGTTTAATTTGTATAATTCTAGTGCCCCAGGGTTTTTTCTAGGTGTTGAATCCATTTATGTATTCAAAATTTATTTTAAATAACAAAAAATCACAATCTTACTTGAAATTATATACCCTGATTTTGGTGAAAAGGGTCATTTCTTCTATAAGTTAGACTAAGCCAATTTTCTATTTTTTTTGTTCCCATTTTTTTTTTAAATTATTCACCCAAATTTTATAACATAAAATTGTTTTACCTTAAAAATCTACAAAATTTAATATAGATTATATAAAATCATTAGAAATTTAAATACATTATAAAAATATCACCAAACATGTCATAATTCATAATTTTTGTGTTAGGAACTAGTTAGATTTGTCAAAATTTCTACACTTCCAAATAGATTTTCATCCTTTAAAATTTGGCATATGTGTGTAGTGGAATTTAAAGATGAAATAAGATTTTCAGGGCATTTTTATTGTTAATTTTAACCAAATTCTGGGAGATATTTTTAAATTTTTGACTTTAAGTTGTTTAATCTATAGAATTTTAGTGCCCAAAAGGGTTTTCAGGGTGTTGAATCCATTTATGCATTAAAAATGTATTTTAAACAACAAACAATCTTGATTGAAACTATATAGCCAGATTCTAATGAATAATGCTATTTCGTCTATATTAACATAAACACAGACTACACATTTTTAAAAACCATATATTTTAACATACACAAAAGTAATTATACATCCCCTCGCTAACCCCCCTCCACACACACACAGATATATATATATATATATATATATATATATATATATATATATATATATATATATATATATATATATATATATATATATATATATATATATATATATATATATATATATATATATATATATATATATATATATTCTACTTCTCTAATAATTAAGCATATCATGTAATAATTAAATTATGGTAATAATTTATAAATATTCTCGTGAACTTGGGAATAAATATTAGGTGAATCTTACTAGTTTTCAATATACAAATTATGCAAGTGCTCATCACTAAGTGGCTCGGTCCTTTACCACATCCTCTACAGTGATTTTATTCGGGTCTGCGGTTTTGTATGTTTCGGGTCTATAGTGCGGTGATTTGAATGCACAACTTTGAAGCTAAAACCTGCGACTAGGGCACAATTTGGTTAGATTTTCATTTGCGGTCTTGAATTAATTTTCATCTGCACTCAGCGGCATATTTAAACACAAAATATTTTAAGTCTGGCATTGGTTCTGCAGTGGGTCTCTTCGGCAGTTTCTGCGGTGACAACCTGAATCTGTGGCATAAACACATCTCTACAGTGGATTTCTCTGATCCGGTCTGCGGGCTGCAGTTCGATCCTGGGTACTTGTGGTCTACTGTCCGGTTTTTTGATATCAGGTGCACACATTCCTTATATTTTTCTAATAAATATCTGCTCATATATTCTCAAGTATGAATAATTCACCACAGCTACCAAATATTACCAAAGGTAGACCTAGCACAGTTACTCTACAGAACCGTTACGAGTATATAGAGTCTTTAGAGAAACGTAGAGAAGAAAGAGAAGTCAAGCTACAAACCGAGTTAGAAGCCATGCTAGAAAATAAATTCACATCTCTTGAAGACAAGATCCAAAAACAAATAGAAAATAAAATAGAACTATTGGAGAATAAAATGGAGGCAATGGATACTAGGTTGCAGGTCATAGAAAAACAAAACCAAGATACGAACCAAACATCCCAACAAGGAGATGTTGATACTATAGAGAGTCTTCAAATGAAGGACATGATTAAAGAACTAGAAGAAAAAGTTAACAACCATCTCACCCTAAATAGTGTGACAGATAAATTAGATATCAAACCAATTAAAGATGAAATGAAAACATTGATCGAATTATGATGCAGGGGCATTAGGTTCAGAAAATACTTTGTATTTTAATAGACATAGGGTTCTTGTGTTTTCAAGAGAATATTGGTTTCTTATGTAATTATTAATGTTTCTGAGTGATTTAATGAGAGATATTAAGTATTGTGAGGATTTTGTAAATGTTCCCGAATGATTGGAGAACATGAGAGAATTAGGATAGTTTAGATTTCATAGGGAATGAGAGATTTGAGAACTGATTGTAAATCTTAAGTTGGAATCAGTTTCATGATTTTATGGGATTAAAGAGGATCCTTAGGGATAAAAGATATATTTTATGACTTTGAGGATTTGGAGGATTTTGTTGAGATATTGGAGGATCTGAACCTAAATTGGTTCATCATCTTTTGTATAAATTGTAAAGCCTTAAAGGCAGAAAGACAGTAGACAGAGACAGTAGCAGAGATTTAGGTTTTGGACAAATAGAGGGTTTGTTGTAAGCCTTTGGGAAAATTTGATTGAATAGGCCATTGATCAAAATATCAAGCCAGAGAGGAATTATTTGTAATTGTTTGATTGTATATATATGGAGAAATTCGATCCAAAAATGCGTAATTATGTGTGCATTGATGATTGAATTGTGTATGAGAAATGATCAAGGTTTATGAACAGGTTTGAATAAACTCTATAATAGGGTTTGAATGGTGATTCTACACACCATTGAAAAATTGGTGTAATTGTCGAGACAGGCTTAATATTGTGATTTGAGTTGAATGCATAAGGGTTTGTATATATAAAATTGAGGAAATTGGATGAAGTTGTAGTCATCGATCACTGGAAGGATCGATGACACAGCAGAGTAACTGAATTTTCAATTCAGTACTCGGATACATTTGGATACATATGTATCAGAGGTATATCCAGTCAAACAGAAATTTGGATCATTGAGTTAGAGTCATTAAGACTTAAAGAATGTTGTGAGGGTTTGATTCTGGAATAAATAAGAAACTCGGATCAAGAATAGGAAAGGAGAAGAAGGGTACTTTTGAAAACCCAAAGGGGTTTCACACCGCTTTTAATGAGAGGTGGCGAATCTGAAATGAACCTGTCGAAAGGAGGAATGGCACAGTGGATTAGAGGAAGGCAGAATCAGAAATGATGATGCAACGAAACTGTGAAGTAACACCACAGTGAACAGAGAAGAAGTGTGGTGGAATAATTTTATTGTAGAGAATGCGCAAAAGAGAAGCGTAACCATGAGTCAAACGATGGCATTGAATCGGAAGCAGTCGAAACCGTGAAGGAGGTTTCGAAAACCAACTGGTGGTTTTCGCGTAGCAAAATAACGGTAAGTGGTTTTACTTGATCAAACACAATAATGTCCAGCATGTCACACGTTGCATTAGTGGTATTTTAATACCAGCCATTTCCCGTGCGTTTAGAATTTTAAGTCACCGGGGGTAATTCTATGCGATAACCGTCCAATCAATGGTGGCAAGGATCTAACGGTATTCGCGTTAGAAATTTTGCAACAGTTAAATGAGTGAAGAGGTATGTTAAATGTGTGGGGCTGGATTAATAGTTGATCGGCGGAAATGAAACTTTATAACATAAGGTTTGAGTTATTGACACTTTCAAGTTTTAAACCAAAGTTCATGTTTGAAGAATGTTATGATATTCGGGTTGAGATATATGTGGGGTGAAATTATATGGTCTTTTTATCCACAGTCAATTGCATGGTTTGATGTAATTTAGAATGAATGTTTGATATGGGTTTTAATTCATATAAGGTTTAAACCATATAGTTGAAAGTGATAAGAGCGGACTATGATAAACATTCGGTTTTAATTTATAAAGTCTAAGTTATAGATATAATGCCGAGGGGTTATTTTAACCAAAGGTTTATGGTAAGGTTATTTGAAAGGGTTTCTGATTGTGGATAAATTAAAGGAGATAACCTTGAATAAGGGTTTCCGATTGTGGATAAATTAAAGGAGATAACCTTGAATAAGGGGGTTTATTTAAAAGAAAGTGTCAGATGACATAAAGTCTATTGTTTGGTTTTATAACCATGTATTAAAAGTGAAGAAATCTTCTTTGAAGATTAAATAAGAGAAGCTTCTGCATTAGAGGTTGTCCCAAATTAAGGTTGCCAATATGGGAACGATTTTGGATTGAAAATTTAACCATGCATGCTTATATGCATCTACAGTGGAGAATGTGGGTTTTGCAGCTTTAGGCTGCTATCAAGTGGTATCGGAGCTGGAAATAGCAATTTTTGAAGATTCAAGTTTTTTTTTTATTGAATGCATGTGTGATGGAGAAAACAAGAAGGGATCAGATTTTGAATATGATAGATGGCAGCACATAGAGATATAGTGTAGATGAGAGGAGAAACAAGATCGTACATAGATCTTGAAGGTGAGTTGATAAATGTTATTTTAACTTTGCTTTGAAGATTATGTTTGCAGAATTCGGGTTGTAGGCAGTTGAAGAAAATCTCAGCAAAAGAAGATCACAGCTTTAAGAGCAGTGATGAAAGAATCTAGTAAAGGATTCTAGTGGAAGAAGAATGTGGCATAACCTTGAGGAAATTCAACAGAGGTTGAATAAAAAATAAAATTGTGTTCTTAGAAGTTGCAGATGAATTAAAGCCTAGAAGGAGCGGAGAGGAATGCTCAAGATGTTCTAGAAGATGGAGAACTAGTGATTACCAAAAGACCAAATCCAGAGGAAAGGATTGGTGAGGTAAGTTGTAACAAGAAGGACTTGTTATTGTAGAGGCTTTAGTACAACTCATGGTGAATGAGTGAAGAAACTCCTGAAGATAGAGATGGAGAAGAAGATGACTACTGATAGTCATAGAAGGGATAACAGAGGTTCATAGAGAGACCACAATAGAATGAAGGTGAAGAAATAATATGCCAAGTCAAATGGCATAAGGCAGCAGTTGACTGACGAAGAATATGACAAAGAGGTAGCTGAGATAAGAGGACAATTTAATAAATTGAAAATGATGATAGAAGAAAACTAGAGAATTGGTTGGCTCATGAAGAAGAAAGTGAAGTGGCAGAGGCTACAACAGAAGAGAGAACAAAAAATGGATATGCAGTTAGCAGAAGATCTAAGAAAGCTTGAACAGAGGATGAATGTGCAATTGGGATGTGCAGAACTCAGAGAAGCTGAGTTGAAAATGGAAGTTTCCATTTGTGAAGCAGAACAGAGTGAAATTATGGGTACAGATGAAGAATGCAGATCTGTGAAAGATCTTATGAATCATTGTGAAGATTTAAGACAACAAGAAGTTTGCCTTGCTGAAGAGGTAATTATTGATGGTTTCCTGAGTTTTTGGACAAGTTCAGATCAATTAGATGATGTAAAGCCTTGTATTTTTTAATCTAATAGTTTTGATCTGATTACAGGTTTTGCAAAGGAAGATGGGAAATATTTTGAAGCTGTCAAAAGTATGGGAGAGTATCTTTCAGTAAATAAATACTCTGAAGAAGAAAGAAATGATGAAGAATGTTTCTTGAATGAGGGAAGCAGTGATGCATTTGTATTTGAAGCTGTTACAACACATGAAGAATTTCTTGTGAAAGAAGAAGAAGAGATTTAGTCTGAAGCACTGATATGTGAAACAACAGTTGAGATTGTTGACTATTGTAATTTTCAAACTGACAATTTGTGTATAAATACAGAGATAGTAAATGATGATGAAATACTTCAGAAATTCCAAAAAGAAATTGCATTGCAGGAATATTTGTTGGAAAACTCAGAGTATGACAGAGAGATTGCAGAAGGCAGAATTAACTACAGTGGACAAAAACAGAGAGACATCATGGAAGAAGATGATGTGGAAGAGAGAATGCCCTACCAAGGCCATAGTAAACATCATATCACTCCAATCTTCCTATAATTCAAAACATATGTATAAGCACTAGAATTTGCCATAGTAAACAACATACCACTCCAAGATTCCTATATTCAAAACATATGTATAAACATCAAACAGTTGCTTCAATAATTTTCCAATTTAATTCATATTTCTCATTTCATAGTCTCTTTGGACATGTGGGTGGCTCTCAATATCAAAATAGAGAACCCATAACCAAATTACCCACAATACCTAGATCTATACAACAACCAAACCACCAAAATTTTAAACCAAAATCACTATAAAAAAATGGAAATCACAGCTAATCCGCTTCAGTAAATCTTTCATGTCTGCAATCTAGCCAAGGTACCAGTGCTCCATTTCTCTCATGTATCCACATCAATTCGATTTTATGCCACTTGAACAATTTTACACAAAATACCTAAAAAAGGTCACACAACATCATGGATATATCTCTAAGCACAATTTCAAAATTGAGTTATATCACAATTTACTTCTATTGTTTGCTTTGTTGATATCCATTTCATAATCGGTATAAATCGCAAGAGATCATACACACTCTTTATATAGAATTAACAACTCTACCATAATTCGCAGAATCCTAAAATATGGTGTAGAGGGAAAATCAAAATATGTTGCACATAGTATTATCAATTAATCTCAATATTAACCTATCTTATATTCTTATATAGTTTTTTTTTAAATGGAAGGCTAATAATCACCTCTAAAATTTTCAATACATTTAACTAAATTGTTGAATAAAAATCTATTAAATACAAATAATACATAATAAAAACTAATTCAAAAGCATGAAATTTTACTCAAAATGTTTGTATTTACAATTGATAATAAAATATTTAGAGATGAATTTTTCTTACTTATAGCTTTTGGACTTTGAGTTGTATTTGAATAAATTTAATCTTCAATCTTTTGCTTCAATAAATCATTGCTTATTGGAATCTTTATCACAGTGAGTGTAATTAGCAATGGCTCTATAGAGCTCTATGAAACTTGTAATTTATAAGAAAAACTAATATAAACCTAAAAGTACATAAATTAAATTAATTTTTAATGATAATGAAATTTTATTATATAAATATGAATAGTAATTTAACTTTAACTATATGATATTTTATTATATAAAAATGAAAACATTCCTTCTTTTAACTACTATAATATACTTAAAAAAAACATATTATTTAAATTTCATTTCATTTTTTAACTAAGAGTATATTATTTAAATTTCAATTTTTTTTTAACTAACTTAATTTTAAATTTAACTTTAATAATAATGATATTTTATTATATAAAAATGATAACATTTGGTTTTTTTTTACCACTATGATATATGGAAAAAATGTTTTTTTTTTCATATGACAAAAATAGTATATTATTAAAGTTTTTGTTTCAATTTTTTAATTAGAAAATTATAAGAAGAAATATTTATCTAATGGGTAATTTTTATTTTAACTTTATTTTACCTAGGTATTTTTATTTTTTTTACATAACATAGCCCTTTCTACTAAAATTCACCAAATTCTACAAATACAATTTCAAGATTTTTTTGTTGATTAAAGTACATTTTTGAATGCATAAATAGATTCAACGCCATTTAAAACCCTTGGGGCACTCAAATTATGGAGACTAAACAATTTAAATTAAATTTTTTAAAAATCTTTGTAGGATTTTGATTAAAATTAACTAGAAAAAATGTTAGATTGTGTAGTATAACTTATAAACAAAATCACCTTTTTCACTACATTTTTTAAGGTTAATTTTAATCAAAATATGGAGGAGTTTTTTAAAAACTTGAGTTTAAATTGTTTAATTTGTATAATTCTAGTGCCCTAGGGTTTTTCCTAGGTGTTGAATCCATTTATGTATTCAAAATTTATTTTAAATAACAAAAAATCACATTCTTACTTGAAATTATATAGCCTGATTTTGGTGAAAAGGGTCATTTCTTCTATAAGTTAGACTAAGCCAATTTTCTATATTTTTTGTTCCCATATTTTTTAAAAAATGATTCACCCAAATTTTATAACATAAAATTGTTTTACCTTAAAAATCGACAAAATTTAATATAGATTATATAAAATCATTAGAAATTTAAATACATTATAAAAATATCACCAAACATGTCATAATTCATAATTTTTGTGTTAGGAACTAGTTAGATTTGTCAATATTTCTACACTTCTAAATAGATTTTCATCCTTTAAAATTTCGCATATGTGTGTAGTGGAATTTATAGATGAAATAAGATTTTCAGGGCATTTTTATGGTTAATTTTAACCAAATTTTGGGAGATATTTTTAAAATTTTGACTTTAAGTTGTTTAATCTATAGAATTTTAGTGCCCAAAAGGGTTTTCAGGGTGTTGAATCCATTTATGCATTAAAAATGTATTTTAAACAACAAACAATCTTGATTGAAACTATATAGCCAGATTCTGATGAATAATGCTATTTCGTCTATATTAACATAAACACACACTACACATTTTTAAAAACCATATATTTTAACATACACAAAAGTAATTATACATCCCCTGGCTAACCCCCATATATATATATATATATATAGATATATATATATATATATATATTCTACTTCTCTAATAATTAAGCATATCATGTAATAATTAAATTATGGTAATAATTTATAAATATTCTCGTGAACTTGGGAATAAATATTAGGTGAATCGTACTAGTTTTCAATATACAAATTATGCAAGTGCTCATCACTGAGTGGCTCAGTCCTTTACCACATCCTCTGCAGTGATTTTATTCAGGTCTGCGGTTTTGTATGTTTCAGGTCTGCAGTGCAGTGATTTGAATGCACAACTTTGAAGCTAAAACCTACGGCTAGGGCACAATTTGGTTAGATTTTCATCTGCGGTCTCAAAGTCATTTTCATCTGCACTCAACGGCGTATTTAAACACCAAAGATTTTAAGTCTGGCATTGGTTCTGCGGTGGGTCTCTTCGGCAGTTTCTAAGGTGACAACCTGAATCTGTGGCATAAACACATCTCTACAGTGGATTTCTCCGATTGGTCTGTGGGCTGCAGTTCATCCTAGGTACTTGTGGTCTACTGTACAGTTTTTTGATATCAGGTGCACACATTCCTTATATTTTTCTAATACATATCTACTCATATATTCTCAAGTATGAATAATTCACCACAGCTACCAAATATTACCAAAGGTAGACCTAGCATAGTTACTCTATAGAACCGTTATGAGTATATAGAGTCTTTAGAGAAATGTAGAGAAGAAAGAGAAGTCAAGCTACAAACCTATTTAGAAGCCATGCTGGAAAATAAATTCACATCTCTTGAAGACAAGAGCCAAAAACAAATAGAAAATAAAATAGAACTATTGGAGAATAAAATGGAGGCAATGGAGACTAGGTTGCAGGTCATAGAAAAACAAAACCAAGATACGAACCAAACATCCCAGCAAGGAGATGTTGATACTATAGAGAGTATTCAAATGAAGGACATGATTAAAGAACTAGAAGAAAAAGTTAACAACCGTCTCACCCTAAATAGTGTGACAGATAAATTAGATATCAAACCAATTAAAGATGAAATGAAAACATTGATCGAATTATGATGCAGGGGCATTAGGTTCAGAAAATACTTTGTATTTTAATAGACATAGGGTCTTGTGTTTTCAAGAGAATCTTGGTTTCTTATGTAATTATTAATGTTTTTGAGTGATTTAATGGGAGATATTAAGTATTGTGAGGATTTTGAAAATGTTCCCGAATGATTGGAGAACATGAGAGAATTAGGATAGTTTAGATTTCATAGGGAATGAGAGATTTGATAACTGATTGTAAATCTTAAGTTGGAATCAGTTTCATGATTTTATGGGATTAAAGAGGATCCTTAGGGATAAAAGATAGAATTTAGGACTTTGAGGATTTGGAGGATTTTGTTGAGATATTGGAGGATCTGAACCTAAATTGGTTCATCATCTTTTGTATAAATTGTAAAGCCTTAAAGGCAGAAAGACAATAGACAGAGACAGTAGCAGAGATTTAGGTTTTGGACAAACAGAGGGTTTGTTGTAAGCCTCTCAGAAAATTTGACTGAATGGGCCATTGATCAGAATATCAGGCCAGAGAGGAATTATTTGTAATTGTTTAATTGTATATGTATGGAGAAAATTCGATCCAAAAGTGTAATTATGTGTGCATTGATGATTGAATTGTATGAGAAATGATCAGTGCTTATGAAATCGTGTTTGAATAAACTCTATAATAGGGTTTGAATGGTGATTCTGCACACCATTGAAAAATTGGTGTAATTGTCGAGACAGGCTTAATATTGTGATTTGAGCTGAATGCATAAGGGTTTGTATATATACAATTGAGGAAATTGGATGAAGTTGCAGTCATCGATCACTGGAAGGATCGATGACACAGCAGAGTAACTGAATTTTCAATTCAGTACTCGGATACATTTGGATACATATGTATCATAGGTATATCCAGTCCACAGGGGCTTCACTGCAGGAGTAATATTATAGCACGTGGGTTCATATTGGGGGATATATAATGAGGAAAAAATGACATAAGATATTGGGGGTAAAGGGTTTTTATATTGGAAGGTATAAAAAATGGAGTTCAAAGTTAATGAAAAAATATAAAGGGGTATAGAAAATGTTAATGAAAAAACTGATACCTACAATATATAGTGAAAGTAGGGGATTTTTAAATTGGGAAGGTGTATTGAGTTTATATTGGTAGGGGGTTAAATAATGTGTTTTTTAGAGGAATTTTTCAATATGTACTCAAATTAAGGGTATTGTTTAATATGTTATGATCGCACGTGATATGTTAGAGGTTCATTGAGTGAATCCCCTATGATCCAGTCGAACAGAAATTCAGATCATTGAGTTGGAGTCATTAAGACTTAAAGAATGATGTGAGGGTTTGATTCTGGAACGAATAAGAAATTCAGATCAAGAATAGGAACATAGAAGAATATTACTTTTGGAAAACCCAAAGGGGTTTCACACCACTTTTAATGAGAGGTGGTGAATCTTAAATGAACCTGTTGAAAGGAGGAATGGCACAGTGGATTAGAGGAAGGCAGAATCAAAAATGATGGTGTAGCGGAACTGTGAAGTAACACCACAGTGAACAGAGAAGAAGTGTGGTGGAATCATTTTATTGTGGAGAATGCGCAAAAGAGAAGCATAACCATGAGTCAAAGGATGGCATGGAACCGGAAGCAGTCGGAACCATGAAGGAGGTTTCGAAAACCAACTGGTGGTTTTCGCGCAGCAAAAGAACGGTAAGTGGTTTTACTTGATCGAACGCAATAATGTTCAGCATGTCACACGTTGCATTAGTGGTATTTTAATACCAGCCACTTCACATGCATTTAGAATGTTAAGTCGCCAGGGGTAATTCTATGTGATAACCGTCCAATCAATGGTGGCAAGGATCTGACGGTATTCGCGTTAGAAATTGTGCAGCAATTAAACGAGTGAAGAGGTATGTTAAATGTTTGGGGCTGGATTAATAGTTGATCGGTGGAAATGAAACTTTATAACATAAGGTTTGAGTTATTGACACTTTCAAGTTTTAAACCAAAGTTCATGTTTGAAGAATGTTATGATATGCGGGTTGAGATATATGTGGGGCGAAATTATATGGTCTTTTTATCCACAGTCAATTGCATGGTTTGATGTAATTTAGAACGAATGTTTGATATGGGTTTTAATTCATATAAGGTTTAAACCGTACAGTTGAAAGTGATAAGAGCGGACTATGATAAACATTCGGTTTTAATTTATAAAGTCTGAGTTATAGATATAATGTCGAGGGGTTATTTTAACCAAAGGTTTATGGTAAGGTTATTTGAAAGGGTTTCCGCTTGTGGATAAATTAAAGGAGATAACCTTGAATAAGGGGTTTATTTAAAAGAAAGTGTCAGATGACATAAAGTCTATTGTTTGGTTTTATAACCATGTATTAAAAGTGAAGAAATCTTCTTTGAACATTAAATAAGAGAAGCTTCCGCATTAGAGGTTGTCCCAAATTAAGGTTGCCAATATGGGAATGATTTTGGATTGAAAATTTAACCATGCATGCTTATATGCATCTACAGTGGAGAATGTGGGTTTTGCAGCTTTAGGCTGCTATCAAGTGGTATTGGAGCTGGAAATAGCTCTTTTTGAAGATTCAAGGCTTTTTTTATTGAATGCATGTGTGATGGAGAAAACAAGAAGGGATCAGATTTTGAATCTGATAGATGGCAGCACATAGAGATATAGTGCAGATGAGAGGAGAAACAAGATCATACAGAGATCTTGAAGGTGAGTTGATAAATGTTATTTTAACTCTGCTTTGAAGATTATGTTTGTAGAATTTGGGTTGCAGGAAGTTGAAGAAAATATTAGCAAAAGAAGATCACAGCTTTAAGAGCAGTGATGAAAGAATCTAGTAAAGGATTCTAGTGGAAGAAGAATGTGGCAGAACCTTGAGGAAATTCAACAGAGGTTGAATAAAAAGGACAATTGTGTTCTTAGAAGTTGCAGATGAATTAAAGCCTAGAAGGAACAGAGAGGAATGCTCAAGAGGTTCCAGAAAATAGAGAACCAGTGATTACCAAAAGACCAAATCCAGAGGAAAGGAATGGTGAGGTAAGTTGTAACAAGAAGGACTTGTTATTGTAGAGGCTTTAGTACGACTCATGGTGAATGAGCGAAGAAACTCCTGAAGATATAGATGGAGAAGAAGATGACTACTGATAGTCATAGAAGGGATAGCAGAGGTGCAGAGAGAGACCAAAATAGAATGAAGGTGAAGAAATAATATGCCAAGGCAAATGGCATAAGGCAGCAGTTGACTGATGAAGAATATGACAAAGAGGTAGTTGAGATAAGAGAACAATTTAATAAATTGAAAATGATGATAGAAGAAAACTAGAGAATTGGTTGGCTCATGAAGAAGAAAGTAAAGTGGCAAAGACTACAACAGAAGAGAGAACAACAAATGAATATGCAGTTAGCAGAAGAGCTAAGAAAGCTTGAACAGAGGATGAATGTGCAATTGGGATGTGTAGAACTCAGAGAAGCTAAGTTAAAAATGGAAGTTTCCATTTGTGAAGCAGAACATAGTGAAATTATGGGTAAAGATGAAGAATGCAGATCTGTGAAAGATCTTATGAATCATTGTGAAGATTTAAGACAACAAGAAGTTTGCCTTGCTGAAGAGGTAATTATTGATGATTTCCTGAGTTTTTGGACAAGTTCAGATTAGTTAGATGATGTAAAGCCTTGTATTTTTGAATCTAATAGTTTTGATGTGATTACAGGTTTTGCAAAGGAAGATGGGCAATCTTTTGAAGCTGTCAAAAGTATGGGAGAGTATCTTTCAGTAGATAAATACTCTGAAGCAGAAAGAAAAGATGAAGAATGTTTCTTGAATGAGGGAAGCAATGATGCATTTGTATTTGCAGCTGTTATAGCACATGAAGAATTTCATGTAAAAGAAGAAGAAGAGATTCAGTCTGAAGCACTGATATGTGAAACAACAGTTGGGATTGTTGAATCTTGTAATTTTAAAACTGAAAATTTGTGTATAAATGCAGAGATAATAAATGATGATGAAATACTTCAAAAATCCAAAAATAAATTGCATTGCTAGAATATTTGTTGGAAAAATCAGAGTATGACAGAGAGATTTCAGAAGGCAGAATTCACTACAGTGGACAAAAACAGAGAGACATCATGGAAGTAGATGATGTGGAAGAGATAATTGTTGACAGTCTAGAGAATTCTTTGGGAAAATAAATCAGCATACTGATGTGCTGATAGAGGACGAAATTCAGAGCAGCATACTGAAATGATGGCAGAGGAAAGAAAGCCATTGAGGCCTTATGATTTTTGTTTTAAAAATTGTTTTATGAATGCAAGTTTTATTGCAGATGCTGGAGAAAATTTGACACAGTTGGACAGTCAAATAGAGGAGATGGAAGAAAATTCTATGGAAATATTTAATCCATGGAATGAAGAAATTAAATTGCTATAAATTATGTTGAAGAATCAGGATTCAATACAAGAAGAGAAATCTCAATTTCAATATTGGGAAATGCAGAATGTGAATATGCAAGGGAAAGAAAATAGCAGTAAAGAGTACATTATGTACCAGTCCAATGAATTGTTGAAGGGAGAAGACAAAGAAATTGTCATAAGTGACAATCTAGAAGAAGTTAGTAATTGCAAAAAACAAGAGGGCAAGGATGACAGGGTGGCAACAAGAATGAAAGATCAACAATTAAGGAGAGAAGGTAATCAACAATCAGAAGATTGTTAGGTCCCTATATTACCAGTATAGTCCCTTATTGTTATTAGTGTAACCCCTTTATTGTTATTATTGTACCATTGTAACCCCCATTTTTTTATTATTGTGCCCTTAAATTATTATTGTTAGGTCGGCTAGGATTACATCGTGGCCCACTAGTATTACATTATGGCCACATGGACTCCTATATATAGAAAGGAGGTTTTGTAAATTGTAGCATCCAAAAATTGTTCATTTATGTAATGTATTGGAGGTTTCCCCCTCGAAGTGGCTCATTTATAAGGCGTTGATATCTCTTTTCTTCTATTTTTGGAGCTGGTTACACAACAAAGATTTATTGGATAGATAAATTGAACTAATCAGAAGGATAATAATGAAAGTGTCTCAGAGGAAGACATCAGCAAGAAAGAAAGGAAGCAGAAGTAACAAAAGAAAGACAGTAATAGACTGTAAAAGTATAGCTAGTGGAGCAAGGCAGCATAAAGTGTGGAAACCTGGAGATAATCAACAACCAACAGCAGAAACAAATGATCAATTACAGAACAAAGTGTGGGATCCAGGAAGACAAATATTTAAAAGCACATGATCAGGAGATCATGATTATTTTTAACCTTGGGAGTCTGATGTAGGGGCATTAGGTTCAGAAAATACTTTGTATTTTAATAGATATAGGGGTCTTGTGTTTTCAAGAGAATATTGGTTTCTTATGTAATTATTAATGTTTTTGAGTGATTTAATGAGAGATATTAAATATTGTGAGGATTTTGTAAATGTTCCCGAATGATTGGAGAACATTAGAGAATTAGGATAGTTTATATTTCATAGGGAATGAGAGATTTGAGAACTGATTGTAAATATTAAGTTGGAATCAGTTTCATGATTTTATGGGATTAAAGAGGATCCTTAGGGATAAAATATCGATTTTAGGAATTTGAGGATTTGGAGGATTTTGTTGAGATATTGGTGGATCTGAACCTAAATTGGTTCATCATCTTTTGTATAAATTGTAAAGTCTTAAAGGCAGAAAGACATTAGACAGAGATAGTAGCAAATATTTAGGTTTTGGACAAACAGAGGGTTTGTTGTAAGACTTCGGGCAAATTTGATTGAATGGGCCATTGATCAAAATATGAGGCCAGAGAGGAATTATTTGTAAGTGTTTGATTGTATATATATGGAGAAAATTCGATCCAAAAGTGCGTAATTATGTGTGCATTGATGATTGAATTGTGTATGAGAAATGATCATAGTTTATGAATAGGTTTGAATAAAATCTATAATAGGGTTTGAATGGTGTTTCTACACACCATTGACAAATTGGTGTAATTGTCGAGACAGGCTTAATATTGTGATTTGATTTGAATGCATAAGGGTTTGCATATATACAATTGAGGAAATTGGATGAAGTTGCAGTCATCGATCACTGGAAGGATCGATGACACAACAGAGTAACTGAATTTTCAATTTAGTACTAGGATACATTTGGATACATATGTATCATAGGTATATCTAGTCAAAAATAAATTCGGATAATTGAGTTGGAGTCATTAAGACTTAAAGAATGTTGTGAGGGTTTGATTCTGGAGCGAATAAGAAATTTGGATCAAGAATAGGAATAGAGCATAAGATTACTTTGGGAAAACCCAAAGGGGTTTCACACTGCTTTTAATGAGAGGTGGCGAATCTGAAATGAACCTGTCGAAAGGAGGAATGGCACAGTGGATTAGAGGAAGGTAGAATCAGAAATGATGGTGCAGCGAAACTGTGAAGTAACACCACAGTGAATAGAGAAGAAGTGTGGTGGAATCATTTTATTGTGGAGAATGCACAAAAGAGAAGCAGAACCATAAGTCAAAGGATGGCATGGAACCGAAAGCAATCGGAACCGTGAAGGAGGTTTCGAAAACCAACTGGTGGTTTTTGCACAACAAAATAACGGTAAATGGTTTTACTTGATCGAACGTGATAACGTTCAGTATGTGACACATTGCATTAGTGGTATTTTAATACCAGCCATTTCGTGTGTGTTTAGAATGTTAAGTCATTGGGGGTAATTCTATGCGATAACCGTCTGGTCAATGGTGGCAAGGATCTGACGGTATTCGCGTTAGAAATTGTGTAGCAGTTAAACGAGCGAAAAGGTATGTTAAATGTGTGGGACCGGATTAATAGTTTATCAGTGGAAATGAAACTTTATAACATAAGGTTTCAGTTATTGAAACTTTCGAGTTTTAAACCAAAGTTCATGTTTGAAGAATGTTATGATATGCGGGTTGAGATATATGTGGGGCGAAATTATATGGCCTTTTTATCCACAGTCAATTGCATGGTTTGATGTAATTTAGAACGGATGTTTGATATGGGTTTTAATTCATATAAGGTTTAAACCATATAGTTGAAAGTGATAAAAGCAGACTATGATGAACATTCGGTTTTAATTTATAAAGTCTGAGTTATAGATATAATGTCGAGGGGTTATTTTAACCAGAGGTTTATGGTAAGGTTATTTGAAAGGGTTTCCGTTTGTGGATAAATTAAAGGAGATAACCTTGAATAACGGGGTTTATTTAAAAGAAAGTGTCAGATGACATAAAGTCTATTGTTTGGTTTTATAACCATCTATTAAAAGTGAAGAAATATTCTTTGAAGATTAAATAAGAGAAGCTTCCACATTAGAGGTTGTCCCAAATTAAGGTTGCCAATATGGGAATGATTTTGGATTTAAAATTGAACCATGCATGCTTATATGCATCTACAGTGGAGAATGTGGGTTTTTTAGCTTTAGGTTGCTATCAAATTAGACCATGAGCGTAAAAAAAGGGCCTTAAACCTTATAATCTTCGGTTTGAAAGAGGAGGTAGACGAGGATAATTTAGCCATAGCCCAAACAGAATTACATAATAGATTATAAATTGAAACCATGTGTCTCACAGAAGCAACATGGTTGAGAAAATTAACTGAGAATAAAGGAAGGTTGATCCGAATAAAGGTGAGCTCTACTAACCATAAGTATGACATACTTAGTAAAACCTCAAGTCTAAAAGGAACGGGAATATTTATAAATGAAGATCCCACTCCAGAAGATCAAGCAGATTTAATAAAGGAGGTTCAAAAGGTAAAATAAACTAGGAAGTAAGGAAAATGGGAAATAACCAGAAATATAAAAGTCGTTATTCGAGATAGAAACCAAAAAGATAGTAATAAATAGCAATTCAACATGCTCTGAATTATTTCTTGGAATTTCCGGGGCTTTCCATGGAACAAAGGCCCCAAGCTAAGTTGAATCTCAAATGATGTCGATATTATATTGCTTGTTGAAACTTGGGAGCATGAAGAATCTAAGGTCCCTAACATAGATGGCTTTGCAATATGGTCTACATGGAACAAGCGATCCTCCCATAGAGGCATTGTGGGCATAGCTTACTACATTAAGAAGAACATCTCCCCCCATGCTAGGATTTATAAAAACGGCCCTTACAACCAATATGGTTGGATAGATATTATTGACATTAATAATAAAAAGACCTACATAGAAATCTGTTATTTCCCCCCCATTAATTCTAACTTCTATAAGAAAAAGAATCTAGATAAAAATAGTCCTTACAATGTTTTAGAGAATGATATTTCTAGCCTAAAGAATGAAGGTAATATCCTTTTAATGGGTGAATTTAATGCTCGAACTTCAAGCAACCAAGCTATTCTTCTAAGCAATCATTCCAACCCCAATCCTCTTTGATTAGAAGAAGACCTTACTCTAGCTAGCTAGTACAAAAGGAGCTCTGAAGACCTCGGGGATAATTTCTTTGGGTTGGAGCTAGTCAAGCTCTGTAGTGCTCGGGATCTCATAATTTGCAACGGTCTAAAGAAGTGGCCCAATTCTAGCTAGATGACCTGCATCCATGGGCTTGGTAGCAACGTGGTAGACTATGTTATTTCCGATCTCCCTTTATACAACGAAATAATAAATTTTGACATCTTAGATGACCACAAGCCTCACTCTAATCATAGGCCTTTACTTATAACTCTCAATTTTGTCATGCATAGAGATCCCATAGAAGATAATCCGTATAGCTAAAAGAACTTAATATTTGATAGAAATAAAAACGATCTCTTTCTAAATGAATTAAAAACTAATTTGCTTCCTTTATCTAGTATAGACAACATAGATGATCTCTATCATAATTTTACTACAACCCTCTCATATTCTATTAACAAGTTCTCAATTGAAGTTTCAAGTAATAAAAGAAATAGCAAAACCAACCCATGATATGGAAAAAATTGTAGAAGTGCGAGGACAACAATTAAGGAAGCTGTCGATGAATCTCTTAAAATTGACAAGATAAAAATCTACAAAGCCCTTTAAAAGTTTGGATTTAAGAGCATTTCTTGGAAGCAAACTAATTTTACAAAGAATTGTTTGGGGTTTAAAGAATTTTTTTGGAAGACATTTCTTGGAGGCGGCCTGATTTTGGCAAAAATTGTTTTGAACTTAAAAAAATTTCTTGGACGTACATTCAAAAGACATTTCTTGGAGGTATGTACGTGTTTTGAGTTGAAATAAATCTTTTGAACTTCGTTTAATTTTTATAAGACATTTTTCTCTCAAATTTTTTAAAGTAAGTGTTTTGGATTGGAATAAGTATTTTTTGCAAAAAATTTAAACTGAATTTTTTTATTTTACAGGTCTATTACAGTAGAGGATGGTCAAGAGTAAGTTGGCTAATTCTAGTCTTCAATTTTGAATATAAATAATGCAATAGATGTTAGCCATTGTTTATAAATACGTCTTATATGATTTATGTTAAACATTTTGGCAAAGGTAGGTAAAGAGAGAGGAGGTAAAAGGTTAGACAGATGAGACCATAACCATATGTTCTAGGAAAATTGTACAAGGGAGGAGGTGAGGGTGCATATCAAACCAGTAAGATTAATAATAAAACTAAGTTTGATTATACTGGATGGGAGAAAGTGTAATTGCTAGGAATATTCTATTAAGAGACGTGTTCTTATCACACTGAGAACAAGCTATATATCATGACAGATTTTTCTCATGAAACATTGTTTGCAGTGAATGATGAAAATGACGAAGATGATGTAGAAGATAATGGAAGAACATGATGGAAGCAACAAAATAGTTCAAGAACATTGAAGATTCAAAATAAGTGGATGAGAGTTCAAGAATTGTCATTGAATAAGTAGAAATAAAATATTCAGGCCCAAGCATTTGAGCTTGAAAAGGAGTAGTTCAAGTGGCATAAAATTTCTACTAAAGGACATAGATTTGAAGAATTTGAAGTTGGAAATAGAAAAGATGAAGCTTGAGAATGAACGCATGAAATTGTAGTTGAAGCAGAAGGAATTGGAGATAGTTTCAGATGCAGGAATGACATCACACGATCATCCCAATTCAACCTATCCATGTTAGGAGCATTTTTTAACCATAGAAATCCATGCACATGTGGAGACCCATGATGTTTCCATTCATAGCAACACCAATAAAATGTTGCTTGATGAAAACAATCAAAAATTTCATCTCGAAACACTGTATGTCTTATGTGCATATAATGTGCTACAATATGAGGATTATCAATTACATTTTGGCATCTCCATTTCTTTGCTTCAACTAGATCTCTAAGACATGTACATGGCATTAATTGATGTTAATATGGCCATTGCATATTTGCTACATTTAATGTAAAGAATATTGTAGGACACCCAATTTGTTGAACCAAATTGGATAGCTCAGCATGACATTTATTCCAATATGCACATGTACCTCTTAGTAGAGTTCCAAATGGCATAAATCTTTCTGCAATTCGTGAATCTGGAGGATTTTGCAAATGTTCTCGTAAATTCTCAATTGTTGTTGGTAAATTTGTCATATTGTTATTTACAAATACCATAGAGGAAGCGTAAGCACGATGTCTCATGATGATATTGAGTAAAAAGTATCTAAATCGTGGGTACCTTCCAAACCTGTTGTCACGATATCGAAGAAGATTTTTTGCATACTCATGAAGATGGACATGTCTCTCACATGCTTGCAACCAATATGCTTCACGTTTTAGGAACAATGATGAAAATTTCATATCAAATAATATCACCATGTTATACGCATTGATTGGAGGTGATCCAATACCAGGCTAACAAATAAATTCCTCTACATTAGGTTGTTCCTCTCCTTTAGGGTTATTTACCCAATCTCGAATAATATCAATCTCTCATTGAGCATTTGGAATATTTGATGCAAATGAAGATGTATACAAGTCATCTAATGCGTCATCAATCCCTGGAACCCCTTCAAATATTGCAAATTCAATCCCACTATCTATATCTGGAAAAGTAACAACATTAATCATATGTGATACATCTGTTGCAATTTCAGGTAATTTTCGAAGTGCATAATTATCAATTTAAATCCCACAATAATGTGGGTCATTCTCTATCTTATAGTAGGATGCATACAATAAAATTTCTTTCCTCATAGTAAAATCATAACTTGATCCCTTTGAAAAAAAATCAGCACAACAATTATCAAATCCAAGTCTTTAATATGTCAGGGTAACCCCATGGCAAGATTGGTAACCTCTTGTGGAAAACTAATAGTGTGTCCTCTATATTTGTATTTTCCACCTATTGAGTGCATAACCTGCAAAAATTGGACTTGCACATGCTATCAAAATCTCTTCAACTTGTGTGAGATCTGCAAGAACTTTAGGTTATTCTCTTGGATTCATATGGTTATTGACTAAATGAGTTCCTTCTCTTTTAAATCTCATACACATTGTACCTTAATTTTTCTTATGTATTTGAATTTCCGCATATGACTCTTCACACACATGACATATTTGAACTTGAGCCAATCGATCAATCCTATCATGAAATATTTGATGTGCAACATTCATATCAGCAAGAGCATCATGTTGATGTTGGGCATTAATATGTTTTAAACATATTTTTTTCATAGGATTTTCTTCAGCATCTTGTACCATGTTTGAGTTGGTTATATATTGTTTTCTTTGTCGATATAATCTTTGTTGTTCACTTTTCCCTTTCCTTTTTTCTTCGTGATTTTCAGTCATTATTTCCTCTTGATTTTCTTGTTCATTTCCTCTTTGTTGTGCATTTTGTTCTACTCTTTGTTGTGCCTTTCTTTGTCAATATGTTCTTTGATATTATCTTTGGTGTGCTCTTCTATCTTCTTGTTGTTCCACATTTGTCATTTCTAGTGCTTTTCTTTGTCAACATTCTCTTGTTTGTTCATTTTGCTTTATCCTTTGTTCTTCATGTTATTTAACTATCATTTCTAATGACTTTCTTTGTCGAAATGAATTGTAATCTTGATATCCTCATTGCCCTACTTTGACAAACACTTGGTCAAAATAGGCCTAAACCTTACTCCTATTTCCTTGCGCAATCCTTGAGGAAATTAGCCCCTAAAAAATAGGGAAATTCCATATATCCTTGCACAAATACTGAAGGAATTGACTACTTGCCCAATGCAAAAACTCTGTACACTCAACTAGTATATAATTGTTAATTGCAATGTGTGTTTTCTTGCACTTTAACTAGGAAACTTGAATTCCATGCATGATTAGGAATACTTTTAGTAAATTGATCAATTAACTCGGAGATCAGTGAGTTAACAACTGTTATAACTACTCAACTAAACTCCCGTTGACTCCACTAAAAACTAGAGCTCAATTAAATGAGTTTAACTAACAATACCTCCACTAGATTGCTAGATTTTAGCAATCAATCCATGCACAACTCTACTTCTATCCTAAAAACTAGAATTTAATGATTTAACTAGGAGACAAGGCCACGTCACTCCAACTAACTGCAATCCAAGTCATATTGTTGACGTGGAAAATCAAATTTCTCCATTTGACTAAGGCACATGTCAAATGAAGCCTTTTCTTGCTACAATTTCAACACTTTCTAGATGCTTTCTTTCTTAAATTGATCTCCTCAAAATAAGAGTATGTGGTTATTCTTCCTTCAATTCATGCTCCTCTAGATTTTGATTCATCATCCTTTAGTTCAAACTATATATTCTTTAGTTTTTTATCCCTTGGAAAAAAAGCCCATTTAATAACATCTTTCACTTCTCTAGATACCACATCTCGATTGTACATAACCTTCTTTATTTATGAGTTCCAAAGATTTTAACCTTTTAAACCATATTTATAACCAAGAAAGATGCACCTTTTAGATTTTCTATCCAATATCATTCTATTTTCCTTTGGAACACGTACATATGCATCACATCCAAATACCTAGAGATGTGTGAGACATAGTTTCTTACTAGTCCATACCTCATGTGGAGTCTTATCATCCAATGATGATGAAGGTGATCTATTTACCAAGTAACATGAAGTATCCACAACCTCTGCCCAAAATTACCATCCTAACTCAACACCACTAACCAAGCTCCTTGTTTTTTTCCATCTACTTCCTATTCATCCTATCTACAACTCCATTTTATTGAGGTGTGTATGGGGTAGTATTTTTCCATGCTATAAGACACTTCTAATAGAACCCTTCAAATTCCTTCCAAAAAAATTGTCTGCCATTATCCATCCTCAACACCTTTATTTTCCTCTATGTATGATTTTCCACCAGAGCCTTAAATACTTTCAATGGCTTTGGCATCTTTGTTGAAGTATTTCTCAGTCAATGATCACATTATCACCTATACCTATGGATTTATGGGTCTACCCAAGGCATATCACTCTGCTTGCGTATTGGAAACACCTAATAGGGATGTTGACCTTATCATCCCTAACATAAGTGAGGTAACTTGTTTACAAATCTTGAGCTAGTTAGAAATTTGAAGGTGATTATTGTGTGAAGTATTCCTTGTGTCTCTAGCATTAGATATAGTCCACTATGGTTCTTTAAGGGTTTTTTCCCTAATTATGTTGATTTCACTCGATCTTGAGAGGTTTTTTAAGGTGGAATCACACATGCAACAAATATCCCTTAAAGGTTGGCTTGAACCCTTTCCAGCACATTCCAAAGGATGCTTTCTCTCCTTCTGAGTGTAGATGTGACCTTGTAGCTGAACATTTTCCTCTAGATATTAACAGTAGGCCTTGAGAATATTCCACATGATTTCACACCTTTTGGTGTACCTCTAGATGCTCAAACACTGGCCCTAAAAGCTTGAACATTGGCTTGGACATTGGTAGATCTCGAAGGATTCAGAGGTACACTGACAATTGTGGTGACCGGATTGCTGGGACCGAGTATAGCTTGGCTACTGGGGTTGCCAATCATTGGCGTAGAGCTGACAACCGGCAAGGAAGATGGTGGCGGATCAGAGTTGGTTACCATCGACATCTACCCCATGGCTGCCGGTTGTGAGAATGTTGGTGCAGCCGAAGAAATATCTTGGCCTGGTGTAACTTGAACTAACATTGTCCCCAACGGGTCAGTGAGAGGAGGATTGCAAGGAGGCACGACTCCTTTCGTAAAAGGATCCCCTGGAAACTCCGTATGATAGGACGCTATGTGAAAATTAGGGGTTGTCACTGGAGACTACTCTTCCGAAGAAGGCACTGGCTCACCAAGACTCGACTCCTCCTTCGGTGTCAACAGAGGAAGACCTCGCTGTCGTTGAGATATACGGCGAGGGTCGAAGGATGCCACGGTGATGTGTTTACTTTTAGAAAATTTTAACTATTTGTGATGTATTATAAAGTCTCAATGATAGTAACCACACACCTAAAAAAGAAAAAAAGAAAAAAGGACTTCTAAAATCACTAGTACATATGGTCAAAATTCTGACACTTTTGACATATTGTCGGAAATTTCCCCAATTTTTCTCATTTTTTTAATCCCGCCAACAAGCGTCGCTCTAGCAACGTCTTTGGAATATCTTCGTAACAATGACGTTTAGGACAATCTTCGGAATACCGAAGTTTCAGGACAAACCGTCGGAATACCAACGTTTAGGAGACATACATCGGTCTTGCGACATTTAGGAGATATACGTCGGTCTTGCGACATTTAGGGATACCGTTGGTCTTGCGATGTTAAGGGTGAAACCATCGGAATACCGATGTTTAGAATACATACGTCGGTCTTGCAACGTTTAGTGATACCATCGGTCTTGCATCATTTAGGGCCAAGTGTCAGCCTTGCGACTTTAAGGATCCAAAACGTCAATCTTACGATGTTAAGGGAAAACACAAGGAAATTTATTTTGGCGGCCTATTCAAATTTATTTTCCCGCTCTGCTTGTTCGGTGCTAATTCTGCTTGTTTGTTTTCTTAACAAAGAATGGGTTTTCGAGTATTTGTTGCTTCAAGGGTTTACTGACAGAGAAAATCGCAATACAGGGTTTAGGGCGTGTTATTGCGATAATACAAATTTTGAATTTGAAGTTTGAACAGACCCCAAATCATTAATTTCCTTGCTAGTTGAAGTTTTATAGTTGAGACATGAATTTTTATGAAGAGGGAGGTTGAATCCCCTCTCATTTTTTGCTAGACACGAGTTCTCTTACTGTAGGGAACATTTCGCTGCCATTTTCTGGGTCGTTCTGCTGTCTACATGAGAAAGTATAGCCACTATTTGAGTGTTGCAAAGCTGCTGTGTGTTGGAAAGTCAACCTCAATGCCTTCCAGGAATTCCGCTCCTTCACGAGGAAGTTCGCCTACTTTAAAATCACAACCTTGGCAACCAACAGCAATTCTTGGTTTTTCACTTGATGCACCTCCAAATTTAAGGACTACTATGCGAGAGCGACCTCCTTCAGCTACGAGAGGTAGACCTGGAGCTCCAAGTGTTTCATGATATGTTAATGAGGTACCCATTGCAGGTAGTAGGCCAAGAAGACAATCATGCTCTCCAAGTGTCACAAGAGGAAGAATTTCAAATGACAGCCAAAACAATGACTGGTCCAGTGTACAATCTAGCAAATCACATAGTATTGGTAATAACATTTCAGAGTCACGTGTAATTGGCAGCAAGATGGTTGAAAAGGTGTTGAATGCAAAAGAGTTGCCCCAAAACAACAGGAAGATCAATTATTTGTGAGGTCTATTTGATCTAAAACACAAGCTAAACGGCCAGTGCAGCCAGTATTATCTCCAAATAGCACAGGCTTTGGAAGGACGCTCTCAAAAAAATCTTTGGATATGGCTTTAAGACAGATGGTACTATGTTATGCTTGTGTGTTTCTAACTTGGAATTAGAGTTTAATTGAAGATTTGTGTCTAGGCTTTTATGTGTATGACAAATTTCAGGATTTATTATTATTTGAAAAATTTGATGGCCCAATGATGATAAATATTTGGATATGGCGTTAAGACACATGGAATCCTCATTGGACTAGACCATGAACGCATCTTAATGTATCTACCTATATGAAGAGGCACTAATTTAATGATTTTATGTAGAGATGGATATAGAACTTCATCAACATTCAATGGATATCTAAGAGTTGGGAACTCTTTTTGATGCCCTTGTATTCTTATTAGACCTTGTATATCTTTTTAACAAAATCAACGGGTATTAACTGTTATATGAGCTCAAGTCATACAACAAAATTAAGATGTCAATGTCAAAATGCCAGACTAAAACTCATAGCTAGATTGTATATCTTGTACACATGGGATTAAAGGAAAATTTGTGGATCTTAAACAATAAACCAGTGTTTTCATGGGAACACTCCTAGGCCTCCTGCTCCTACTCCTTTTACAGAAGACCAAATAATAGATTTATTTCACATCGAGACACTGAAAAATGCACCTACAATCATAATTTTACAACTACTCAGACTTTCACTCAACCACCTATCAACTCGGCTTTTAACCCAGCCTCAGATCAACTCAGATACAATGTCTCAGTTTTCAACTCAGATTGACTCGGGACAATTAGGATCAAATTACTCAAATTTTGAATCATTTTTTACTGTGGCTAAGGTTCATGCTTTAGTTGTCGTCCCGGTGATTGGTTTGATTCCTGTGCGTGTGGATACATGTTTTGCACTTCTTTCTGGGATCACTTGCAATGCCCCTCACCAGTTAATCGTTACCAGTTACCCTTGGGTTAAAAATTTGGTTTTTGTTGCTTCTCTACATGCTTGGATCTATAGGCAGGGGTAGCAAGCTTTTAAGAAATGATTAATGTTTCAACATTTCTAGGATCTATGTTTCCATAGTTTCTGCAAATAAAATGTCTGCAATGGCTCTTCCTGTAAAAGATACAAGGCCATAAATTTGTTCCATACACAGGTGGGGATTGTTGTATGTTGTCCATTAAATTTAGATAAAGACAATATAATGGCAAATACCTTTCAAAAACCTCATTGCTACAAGTTCTATAGCAACATAGGGGGTAGATACTTGCTCAAAGAGTACAAATAATTAGATTAATTTTAGAGCTTAGCATGTAAATTTATGAAATCATTGTAAATTTATAATCAAGGGAACAATTGTACATTCATCTTTGGGTCAACATTTATACTAACTCTACTCTATTCAGATGATACTATTACTTGTGTGTATTGTTCTATTACTTTTGTGCATTGTTTTTTTTTCTTTTTGTATATTATATATTTCTTTCAAACTATTTGAGATTATTTGAATCGAAGCTACAATTATGGAGATTGGGATCCTAATTTGTAGATTGCACATATTTAGAGTATTTTTAGGGATAGTGTTGGAACACCTAATCCTACATGGGTAGGTGTGGAATGCGAAAAGTCACAATGGAGTCCAAGTGACCTTGGAATATGAAACCAATAGTCACACCACTGTATTATAAATGTACATCTTTGTATAATGGAAAATAAGAAAGTCTCACGCTCATCTTTCATTGTGTTGAGTCTCTTGTGTGTGTGTGTTTATCTTTTTCATACACCATGTGTGTGTTTAACATGGTATCAACGCTGAGAAGTCCATAACCAGCTCAACCTTGAGTGAGCCATTTGTGTTTATGCCTGTGCATATCTGCAAAAATTCTTGGCATTTTTGCAGCACTCAGAGAGTTTATGCAGCAGACATTTTGCCGCATTCAGAAAGTGGTTTTGGAGAAAGATCAACATTCAGAAATTTGCAACATTCCGACATTGGTTTTGAAAAAAAAGCAGCACTGCACATTCTGCAGGTTTTCTCGCTACACATTATTCTGCGATTTCTGCATTTTAATTTCTGCACCATTTTGGAGAGCTGCTGAAAATACTATTTATATTGGGTTTCTGAACAAATTTCTGGGTTTTACTGATGAAATTTTCTGAAAAATTCTGCATTCTCATTCTCTGCTGTTGAAAAAATTAATTTTTACTCCAAATCTACAAGATTCTGCTATATATCTGGAAAGTCTGCAAGTTTTCTGCTGAAAATTTTGTAAAATTTCTACTCTACTCTGCTCTGCTATTTTGAAAACAAAAAATCGTTGTTGCCCTCACTCATTTTCTGCTGTTTTTAAAAAAAATAAAAAAATAATTTATTCTGCAACTTGGCCTTTAAGCCCCCACTTTACCTCTGCAACCCACCGCATAAACAACTCCCCTCAACCGCTTTACGCATCTCACTAACAATCAAATCTGCCACTACCCACGATCGGCCCCTCACATACCTCACGCTCTACGCACTCCTCTACCCATCATCCCACGACTGCAACTCTCCTCACCTTTCAACACTCGGCCCTCTTACCCGCCGCTACCCCAACCCCCTAAACCTACTACCTCTTACCTCACACCCTCGCAGCACTCTCCCTTGCATGCTCCCCTACGCTACTACCTATCTACCCTTCCCTTACGCCCCCCTTACTCTACACAGACCCTTAATTTCCCTTCCCCACCTCCCGCTCCTCTCAACGCGGCCTCCCAACCTCTCCCTTATCGCTCCACACTCGCGGCCCCCTCCCTACCATTGACCTCACACTCACAGCTCCTTCCCTAAGCTACCACGCTACCCCGACTCCACACCTGCTCTTGCGCTCCCCATCCGAGCTCTCCACTCGCCCTTACCCCCTTTCCCCGCCTCCCTACCTGTGGCCCTCTACACATAACCCCTCACGCCAGTCGCCCCTCCCTATGCCTTACCCTCCGCCTTCTGCCCAACCTCATACGCACTACCCAAGCCACCCCGCTTGCACTCCCCCGCGCGCCCGCCCTCGGCCTTTTGGCCTCCACCCCCTCCCTGCTCACGCACAGGCCCATCCCAATTTTTTTTAAATTTTTAATTTTTTTTTTAAATATACGGATAATGAGGATAAAATCAACCCACAATGGATGCACTCTGAAGTATATGTTACAAGAACATAACAACAAAACAATAAGAATAAGTATATCTTAAGAGGGGTTAGTGAGCTAAAACCATCTATGATATACACGAATGAGAAAGTACTAGAGGTTAATTACAAATGAGTTCACAACAGGTTACTAGAATAAGATGGAATGATAGAGCAAAGATTCAAAGCGGACACATGAATGATAAGCTACAAATTAGTTCATCAACATATAACCCAAATGAAAGCACACCCAATAGGAATACCAAATAGTCATTACAACAACCATCAAAGTGCACGGGAATTGGTGCCAAAAATGAAGAGATTCTCATTGATAATGCTGCAAATTCACTTACATGTACAACAAATCCACCAAAATCCGATAGTAGAATCTACTGCTCATATTATCTCCAAGATAAGCTCTTACCCTCACCACAACTCAACCTAATATCTACCAAGAGCAAGAATTCTCAAAGCTACCTAAGTGCTCATAACTATCTCTATTTTAGTTGGACTCAAATAGAGACACATATTCGTGGATGATGAATGAACTCATGGTTGCACTTGTTTCTCCTTGAATTTGAATTAACCACAAGGTACCCACTCAACTTTCTCATCTTAATAGTCCTGATCAAATTTTGCCATCTGTATTGCTAGTGAGAATATAATGAATCTATTGGCTGGTCAGGTCACACTGTGTTATCTTGCTAGAATCCAAATCTGAGTTGTGTATGCTTAATTATCTTTGAGCATATCCTAGAAAAAATTAGCTTTATCTTGAGCAAATTTCTTTTATTTTGAACCACTTTCGTCAATGATACTTTGAAATTTTTTGCTTATGATAAGGCACTTATTTTCTGTCCTCTTTGCAATATTGGTAATGCCATTCATCTGAAGAGGTACTGATTTTATTTTAGGACTACAACATGACATGTGTAAGGCCTCCTCACACACATCATATCATGAATGAGAGTTCTAATTGAATATTTTGAAAAACCACATATTTTGCGGAATAGTGAGAAACAACTATTGCCAACATACTCTCATGAAGACACAAACCAACCCACCAATCCATACTCCTCCAAAACATAAATGTAGCACTCTTTTTCATAGAAGATGTGCACTCGGTTAATTACATCTTGCTTAGTGGAGACCACAATCTGTTTTAAATCACAATTAGATATTTGAAGGATGAATTGCTTAAATTTGAGAACTGGTAACTGGTAAGCTCTTCAATGATTGACTTGCTGCCTGAAAAACCTTCTCAACATCCACATTATTCATATAAATCTGAATTTCCTGTCTAACAAAATGAAATGACTTCACTATTAATTGTCTTACAATCAATATGCATTCCAAGACAAGTTTCATATTTCTCAGTCTGCAAAAACCCTCCCAACCCATTATTTCTTGACCACAAAAGATTCAAGGGCTAGCCAATACACTTATATCATGTTGCTCAATATCAACATTGCACTTGCTAGTAGCTTCCATTTTTGCCACCCGAGGTGTCCAAAAAGAAATTATCTTGTCATTATGCGAGAATTCGTTTAGAGCAACCATATGATTTTGTTTGGAAAAAAGTGCTACTGAATTTCTCTCTAACTTTCTCTGGTCGTACACAATTTCTGGACTTTTATTCCATAATGGATGAATCCAAGCATGATTCAAGTTTGGGATTTCAGTTTCCCCATTGGTACCATTCAACAATAAGAGAGGCGAGTTTGTTGTCTCAACCATATCACCAGTTCCCACTGTAAGTTCTGGATCCAGAGATGGCTGTGGACTATGTTCTTCCATGATGCAATCCTTGTAATGGTAAATTTGCCTTCAATCTAGAAAATGAAAGTTCTTCACTCTGAACACAACATTTAGTACGATTATCAGGTTGATCTGTGAACCGTTTTGAAAGCCAGAATACAAATCTTCTACTTGGTTTCGGCATGAGCATGACCGAGATCAATTACACTAGTGGTATTCGATCTGTGATTCGAGCAGTGGGTCAGTCAAGTCGATATGTCTAGTCGAGGAGCATAGGCACTACTCTAGCTCTGACCTTGGGTCTGTTCAAGAGTCAACGGGAAAACGTAGAAGTAGAGAAGTTGAGATGCAAGATTTGGTGAGCTCGGTCGATATAGAAGTAGTTGTTGATTGAGTAATTGAGGAAAGGAGACGGGAGCAGTTAATTTGGATTATGTAATTCAGACAACTAGAAGAAGTAGACTAATAAATCCATAATAAAAGAATTGACCACCAATAATACTTCACCTTTATGCCAGAGATGTAAACCCAATTTCCAGGGGATTCTAGTTACATTTACCCAATATGGTTATCATAGATAAAATCTTCAGAGGGATAGTACAGGGTGAGTGCTTGTCTGGCAGATATTTGCTGTAGACACTTAGGCAGTCAACCTCTCTAATTTGCGTTGCATCGCATCCTCAGTCAAGATCGACTTCACAGTATGGTCGTCATTTCTACTTGTGATGATGTGCATGCCTGAAGTGATTGCAACAATGGATGAACTTCTGATTCTTGTAACGGGAAAACCCCAAGCTCTGCCCAATAAACATATCCATTCATTGGTGTGAGGTTATGGACATTGGGATACACATGAGCAGCTTCTTCCTCAACTGAACCAATTTCTCTGGTTAACATTCTAGAGAACATCATGAACCCACATTTTCCTTTGAATCTCAGAGGTTTCAACATAAAAGAGTTCTAGTGCTAAGATGGCCACCAGGCTCCAGTGACTCAGATCTCCTCCTCCCACCTTTAGGATGATGATTCTTCAGGCTTTTGCAGCTAAGTTGGAGAATATCTTCCTGTCTATAATATATATATATATATATATATATATATATATATATATATATATATCCCCTTTCCTAGTTACTGCATTTACTGTCAAGAGCTTGATTACGCTATAGTGTATGTTGTTTTGCCAAAATCTCCTGTCTGCACTCATGTTCTCTTCATATCTGTTGCACAGTTGGTCTTCAAGAATCTGTTATATATATATATATATATATCCCCTTTCCTAGTTACTGCATTTACTGTCAAGAGCTTGATTACGCTATAGTGTGTGTTGTTTTGCTAAAATCTCCTGTCTGCACTCATGTTCTCTTCATATCTGTTGCACAGTTGGTATTCAAGAATCTGTTTAGGATCTCCAACAACAATAACATATGGATCGGGTATGAAGGTGTTAGTATGACGTGTTTCATACCCAAGGCCAAAGATTTGACCAAGAATGTGATCCAACAAATACCATCATTCCCTGCAAAGATACAGTTCGAATTGTGAAGCCTCCTAGTTCGGTTTGTGCTTTGGTTTGCTCCTGTCATGGGCATTTAACTGTAAGGCCTTTCCACACTCGGTGACGTAAGTAGGCCTCCTATAAAGGCATTGAGTTCCCCCCTTCATCTACAACCTCAGCATCGAAACCGCTGAGAGCTATGGCTTTTTGGAAAATCAATACTGACATATATTTTATTCTGAACCAACCCACGTCCCAAAACAAATGTTGGAGATTTGAAAACTGCATACCTGAGTTTTCTGCATATACTGTTCCAATTCATACGAGGGCTAAAAAAACATATATATGTTTGAATCCTTATGCATTCTTAAAGGCATGTATGAAACATAGCATAACGTGATAGGGAAAACCGATAGCCCTTCACCAAGTTTTGTACTCGACAAAATACTGGGGTTTTTGTACAGAGGCTGTAGATGTATCTATCATCGCATGTTCAGAAATTTGAAAAATGGGGGACATAATGATCCCAACCTTCCAAAGGGTGATACTTTGTCAGAATTTGCCACTAAACGCTCTTCAAAGAATACTACAAGCAGCAAAACCCTAAAACTTGTGCCAGAAATCGATGACTTAAAGAAACAGCATTCACAAACGATGATGATTTTCTTAGTGGAATCATCAAATACATGCAATCTCTGAATTATCCATTTCTGAAGACAATGACTGCATGGCTGGAGCACCTTTAAGCTACAGAAAAAATCATCTGCGGTATCGGAGGAAGAATTGTGTAAACATTGTGTTGACCTGCTCAGAGATGATCCTTTTCTCTGTAGAGAAGGATGATGAATTCACATATGAAGAGTAGCCAAAGGTGCAGTGATAGATGCTTTCCTTTTGCATGTCGAAGGAGGCTCAATTATTCTTTCATGTTGATAAGGTTGCCCTCATAGCAAGTCAATTTTGATGAATTCTGACACATTATTGGAAGTCCTGCCCGCTTTAGATGCTCGCTGTAACGAACAATGAGACCATTTTACACATCCTCATCTTGGATCTATATTGTGTTTAGGTGTTCAACGAAACATTACAATTTTGAGGAAGGATCATTTGCAGTAGTATTATCACTGTTCTCAACAGTCTTTTCTATTTTTCACAAAGAAAAAACAGCTGTCTTATATTAAAAATAAAGGCAGTACATATGCGAAGAGATAACCCATAGAGCTATGGCAGATAGTGCCCAATAACCACAAAAGGAAACACAGCAAAAAAACTATCGTCCCAGAAACAGGGCAACGGGACAGAGGACCCATGAAAAAACAGAGGACAGTGACCGAAATCGATCATCAAACATCGCTGGCAGAAACAAAAATATCAGAGAAACAAGACCAGAAGGGATCCAAAAACAAGCCATGGTCACCCAACTGCAGATGCCAAAAAAAAACTAAGGTGCACAAACTCTTTTAATAATGATTTTTAATAAATAACATTTAATGTGCATGTAATGAGAAGCAGGGTACCATGTATTTCCTGTTTGTGCTTAGCTATGAACCTCTACTTCTCATTTACAAGCTCATATTAATTAGCTCACCATCCTTAGACCATTCAGTAACATATTTTCATGTTTCACTGTTAATTTAAATTGAAAAACGTATAACAAAATTCAAATTCAAACATCTCATCATTCAAAAAAAAATAACTGCATAGTTTTATCACAGATAATATCATCACATGAGAAATTGTCACAAAATGTATTGAAACTCTGAAAATGCCATTACTGAGGCAACGAAAAAGCTTCCAGTCAGTAACATAATTTCATGTTACACTATTAATTTAAATTGAAAAGCGTATAACAAAATTCAGATTCAAACATCTCATCATTATGCCATAACTGCACAGTTTTATCACAGATAATATCATCACATGAGAAATTGCCACAAAATGTATTGAAACTCTGAAAATCCCATTACTGAAGCAACAAAAAAGCTTCCAGTCATGCATTATATTGCAGGACGAAGACACTGAAACACAAACAACTGAATGTAGCTCATGAAGACAACGAGACATAAATAACTGAGGTATTGGCACTTGCCCCTCTAATTCTGTTCATGTCCCTGGAACCAATCCAATGGAGGATCATGTGATGTCATTGCTGTCTCTGACATGATCTCCAATTCTTTCTGCTTCAACTGCAGTTGCATGCGTTCATTCTCAAGCTTCATCTTTTCTATTTCTAGCTTCAGCTTCTTCAACTCTCTGTCCTTCTTGCTAGAAATTTTCTGCCACTTGAACCGCTCCTTTTCAAGCTCTAATGCTTGGGCTTGACTTTCCACTTTCCGCTTCTTCAACGACAATTGCCTTTGCATCCTTGATGTTCTTGAACTATTTTGTTGCTTCCATTCGGTACTTGCATTATCTTCATCTTCTTCACCATTTTCATCATTCACTACAAACAATGCTTCATGATCAAAATCTGCCGCGATATATAGCTTATTTGCCTTGTGATAAGAACACATCTCTTGATAGAATAAGTGCTTGGAACACAGAATTTTCTTTATTTCTTCCTTGGTCTCCTTAAAAATACCATCCACAAAATCCAAGAGAGCAGGATTCTCAACAACCTTTGATGCGTCTTCTCCAAACAAATCATTCAGTCTCTTAAACTTCTTGTTAAGGT
The DNA here is from genome assembly GCA_034641835.2 of Pinus albicaulis. NCBI lineage: Eukaryota > Viridiplantae > Streptophyta > Pinopsida > Pinales > Pinaceae > Pinus > Pinus albicaulis. Next base: position 35,220 of record JAXQQM020058302.1, read on the forward strand.
CGTTGAATTTATCTTTACACTGGTAAGGAGATATACGAAATCCTTTCTCCAACATAATTCTTGAAATACAGCTCCACTTAATTCTAGACTTGTTCCGATTCCCGTCCTCAACCTTGTTCCTATCCCAGTCCTCATCCACGAAACAAACCACTTGAATCAGAAGCCTCACCATGTCATCTCCCCATTTCAAACGAGGCGACCATATCGTCTCATTATGATGGTCATCACTGCGATCTTCATCCATATAACTGAAACTCTGATGTTGGTGCCCCTTCACAACAACAGAACCAACATCAGTGAGATCTGCATCAACACCGAAGCTTCAGTTACTTGGGTGAAGATGAGCACATTGAAATAGAAGATGGCAGTGATGACCATCATAATGAGATCATATGGTCACCTCGTTTGAAATGGCGAAATGACATGGTGAGGTTTCTTATTCAAGTGGTTTGTTCCATGGATGAGGACTGTAATAGGAACAATGTTGAGGACGAGAATAGGAACAAGTTTAGCATTCTATTGAAGAATGGTAAGAGGAGTTGTGTTTAAGAAATCATGTTGGAGAAAGGATTTCGTATTTCTCCCCACCAGTGGCCAGATATATTCATTGACCTTAACAAGAAGTTTAAGAGACTAAATGATGTGCTTGGAGAAGACACATCAAAGGTTATTGTGATCCTGCTCGGTTGGATTCTGTGGGTGGTATTTATAAGGAGACCAAGGAAGAAATATGGAAAATTATGTGTTCCAAGAACTTATTCTATTAAGAGATGTGTTCTTATCACAATTCAAACAAGCTGTATATCGCGACAGATTTTGGTCATGAAACATTGTTTGTGGTGAACGATGAAAAAGACGAAGATGATGCAGAAGATAGGAAGAACATGATGAAAGCAACGAAATAGTTCAAGAACATCAAAGATGCAAAAGTAGTGGATGAGAGTTCAAGAATTGTCGTTGAAGAAGTAGAAAGAGGAAATTCAGGCCCAACCATTTGAGCTTGAAAAGGAGTGCTTCAAGTGGCATAAAATTTCTAGTAAGAAGGACATAAATTTGAAGAATCAGAAGTTGGAAATAGAAAAGATGAAGCTTGAGAATGAACGCATGAAATTGCAGTTGAAGCAAAAGGAATTGGAGATAGTTTCAGAGGCAGGAATGACATCACACTTCCCAATTCAACATGTCCATGTTAGGAGCATTTTTTAACCATAGAAATAGATGCACATGTGGAGACCAACAATGTTGCCACTCATAGTGACTCCAATAATCTGTAGCTTGATGAAAACGTTCAAAAATTTCATCTCGAGACATTGTATGTCTTAAGTTCATATAATGTGATACAATTTGAGGATTATCAATTACATTCTGACATCTCCATTTCTTTGCTTCAACTGGATCTCTACGACATGTACCTGGCATTAATTGATGTAAATATGGCCATTTAATACTTGTTGCATTTAATGTAAAGAATATTGTAGGACACCCAATCTGTTGAACCAAGTTGGGTAGTTCAGCAAGACATTTATTCCAGTATGCATGTGTGCCTCTTAGTATAGTTCCAAATGGCATAAATATTTCTCCAATTCGTGAATCTGGAGGATTTTGCAAATGTTCTCGTAAATTATCCAATGTTGTTGGTAAATTTGTCATATTATTCTTTACAGATACCGTAGAGGAAGCCTGAGCACGATGTCTCTTGATGATATCGAGTAAAAAGTATCTAAATCATGGGTGCCTTCCAAACCTATTGTCATGATATTGGAGAAGATGTTTTGTATACTCATGAAGATGGACATGTCTCTCACATGCTTGCAACCAATATGCTTCACCTTTTGGGAACAATGATGCAAATTTCATATTAAATAATCTCACAGTGTTATACTCATTGATTAGAGGTGATCCAATGCGAGGCCAACTAAGAGACCTCTACATTAGGTTGTTCCTCTCCTTTAGGGTTATTTACCCAATCTAAAATAATATCTATCTCTCATTGAGCATTTGGAAGCTTTGATGCAAATGAATATGTATGCAAGTCATCTAATGCATCATCAGTCCCTGGAACCCCTTCAAACATTGCAAATTTAGTGCCATTATCTATCTCTGGAAAAGTAACAACATTAATAATATGTGATACATCTGTTGCAATTTGAGGTAATTATCGAAGAACATAATTATCAACTTGAATCCCACGATAGTATGGGTCATTCTCTATCTTATAGTAGAATACATGCAATACAATTTCTTTCCTCACAGTAAAATCACAACTTGATCCTTTTGAAATTTTTTTTTCCGCACAACAATTATCAAATACAAGTCTTTAATATGTCGGGGTAACTTCATGGCAATATTGGTAACCTCTTGTGGAAAACTAATAGTGTGTCCTCTATATTTGTATTTTCCACCTATTGAGTGCATAACCTGCAAAATTGGACTTTCACGTGCTATCAACATCTCTTCAACTTGTGTGAGGTCTGTGAAAACTTTAGGTTGTTCTCTTGGATTCATATGGTTATTGACTGAAAATCTATGATTAGTTCTTTCTCTTTTAAATCTCATAGACATTGTACCTTTATTTTTGTTATGCACTTGAATTTCTGCATACGACTCTTCACACACATGACATATTTGAACTTGAGCCAATCGATCAATCCTATCATGAAATCTTTGATGTGCAACATTCATATCAGCAAGAGTATCATGTTGATGTTGGGCATTAATATGTTTTAAACATATTTTTTTCATAGGATTTTCTTCAGCATCTTGTACCATGTTTGAGTTGGTTAGATATTGTTTTCTTTGTCAATATGATCTTTGTTGTTCACTTTTCCCTTTCCTCTGTTCTCGTGATTTTTAGTCATTATTTCCTCTTGATTTTCTTGTTCATTTCCACTTTGTTGTGCATTTTCTTCTACTCTTTATTGTGCCTTTCTTTGTCAATATGCTCTTTGATATCATCTTTGGTGTGCTCTTCTCTCTTCTTGTTGTTCTGCAACTGTCATTTCTAGTGATTTTTTTTGTCGACATGCTCTTTTTTATTCATTTTTCTTTATCCTTTGTTCTTCATGTTCTTTAAATATCATTTCTAATGACTTTCTTTGTCGACATGCACTGTAATCTTGATATCCTACTCATTTCCCTTCTTTAACCAACACTTATTCAAAATAGGCCTAAACCTTCCTCCTATTTCCTTGCGCAATCCTTGAGGAAATTAGCCCCTAAAAAATAGGGAAATTCACTATATCCTTGCGCAAATACTGAAGGAATAGACCACCTGCTCAATGCAAAAAAATTGTACACTCAACTAGTATATATTTGTTAATTACAATGTGTGTTTTCCTCCACTCCAACTAGGAAACTTGAATTCCATGCATGACTAGGACTATTTTTAGTAAATTGATCAATTCACTGGGAGATCAGTGAGCTAACAATTGTTATAACTACGCAACTAAACTCCTGCTGACTCCACTAAATACTAGAGCTTAGTTAAATGAGTTTAACTAACAATAACTCCACTATATTGCTAGATTTTAGCAATCAACCCATGCACAACTCTACTTCTATCCTACAAACTAGAATTTAATGATTTAACTAGGAGACAAGGCCATGTCACTTCAACTAACTGCAATCCAAGTCATATTGTTGATGTGGAAAATCGAATTTCTCGCACAGGTCAAATGAAGCCTTTTCTTGCTACAATTTCAACACTTTCTAGATTCCTTCTTTCCTAAATCGATCTCCTCAAAATAAGAGTATGTGATTCTTATTATTTCAATTCATGTTATCCTGTAGAGTTCGATTCACCATCCCTTAGTTCAAACTATATATTCTCTAGTTTTTCTCACTTGGAAAAAAATCCCATTTAATAACATCTTTCACTTCTCTAGATACCGCATCTCCATTGTACATAACCTTATTTATTTATGGGTTCCAAAGCTTTTAACCTTTTAAACCATATTTATAACCAAGAAAGATGCATCTTTTAGATTTTCTATCCAACATCATTCTATTTTCCTTTAGAACACGTACATATGCATCACATCCAAATACCTAGAGATGTGTGAGACATGGTTTCTTACTAGTCGATACCTCATGTGGAGTCTTATCATCCAATGTTGATGAGGGTGATCTATTTACCAAGTAACATGAAGTATCCACAACCTCTGCCTAGAATTCCTATCCTAACTCAACACCACTAAGCATGCTCCTTGTTTTTTCCATCTACTTCCTATTCATCCTTTCTACAACTCCATTCTATTGAGGTGTGTATGGGGTAGTATTTTTCCATGCTATAACACACTTCTTATATAACCCTTCAAATTCTTTCCAGAAAAATTGTCCGCCATTATCCATCCTCAACACCTTTATTTTCCTCTATGTATGATTGTCCACCAGAGCCTTAAATTATTTAAATGGCTCTGGCATCTTTGTTGAAGTATTTCTCAGTCAATGATCACATTATCAACTATACCTATGGATTTATGGGTCTACCCAAGGCATATCACTCCGCTTGTGGATTAGAAACACCTAATAGGGATGTTGACCTTACCATCCCTAACATATGTGAGGTAATTTGTTTACAAATCTTGAGATAGTTAGAAATTTGAAGGTGATTATTGTGTGAAGTATTCCTTGTGTCCCTAGCATTAGATATAGTCAACTATGATTTTTTTAAGGGTTTTTTCCCTAATGATATTGATTTCACTTGATATTAAGAGGTCTTTTAAGGTTGAATCACACATGCAACAAATATCCTTTAAAGGTTGGCTTGACTCCTTTCCACCACATTCCAAAGGGTGCTTTCTCTCCTTCTGAGTGTAGATGTGACCTTGTAGCTGAACATTTCCCTATAGATATTAGCACTAGGCCTTGAGAAGATTCCACATGCTTTCACACCTGTTGGTGTACCTCTAGATGCTCAAACACTGACCCTAGAAGCTTGCACATTGGCTTACTTGATGATGTTCCTAGATGGACCTAGGATTCCCACATGCTAGCCTTGACCTTATTTGATGGACATTTATTTAGGATGGATGTCACTGAGAAGACCTAGAAGGGATAAAAAACCATGCCTTGATGCCAAGAGTTTCCTTGGATGGTTCAATTTCATCCTTGTTTTCCCTAATAGGGTGACGTAAGCCATTTCATGGATGATGTCATAGTAGGGTAGGTTCTTTTTGGAGATGTACATGATTTATTGAAGTGAGGAGCACTCAATAGACTATGTCATCACTTGCTTAATGGATATTGATCATTCTTGGAGGATGATGTCATGATGGAGAGTATTATTTCGCACACATGTGGTCTATTTTGCCATTTTTATGATGTTTTTGATTTATCTCAAGGTCAACTTGTGACCTCTGACCTAGTTGAATGCTTAAATCAAAATTTTACAACTTTTTTTGTAAAATTATGAAGATGTGACTTGGTTACCCTCACATAAATAGAGGGGAGTCATCTTTCATTATTCATCATCATCATTCATCACACTTCTCTTCTTTAAGAAGTGTGCACTAGCTCTTGTCTTGTGTTGAAATTGGCAACATGAAAGGCTTCTAATTTAATTTTCCCTTAATTATATTAGAAGTAAATTGTAAATCCACATCTTATAACATCTTGGATGAATTAAGTGAGTTAGGAAGACTTAGTTATCTCAGTCAATTTGAGTTGAGGGTCAAACTGGAGGCATGTAGAGTTCTCCCTAAGTTTTAGGGGGTCTAGTTGCATTTTATTTTGAGCTGTAATTAGTTAACTAAATTATTTGAGTTAAAACCAATTTAACTTGTTCTAACTGATGGATGAGCTAGTGGGAGGTACAATGAATTAAATCTAATTTAATTGACATGCAGTGATCATTTAAAGAACTAATAAGTCACTATAAATAGTTGTTGCATGTAAGTTCTAAGGAAGGCCCAGTTGAGATTGGAGTTAAAGGGAAGAGAACTATCAGTTGTATATTGATAAATTTATACAAGTCACACATGAGGTCATTAGGATTCCTTCTATGTATTTCACAATATATTGATGGGAATTTCCTATTTAATAGGGGCTCAATTATCCCAAGAATGCGTGAGAAAGGCTCGTCAAGTAGAGGCAAGGAAGTGGTTAAATATTGGACAAAACTTGCTTAGATCAAAGTGAGACAATCAATAGAGTTTGGAGGTTTCTTAGGAAGGGAAATACCATTGTATTGTTTCATGTTATTTACTTTATGAATATACATATAGAAGGGTTTTTAGCTGAGGCTTTCCCCAGATAAATCTTTGTGTTATGTGATTAATATTATTTCTCTTTCTTGTTCATGTGATTATGAAATTGTATTTGGTTTCCACAATTTTTAGAATTGTTCCAGTATTTTGTTTTAGCATATTACAAGATCAGTTGAATCTATTTATATATTTCTACATGGTATCAAATTAGGAATCACTATAGAAGAGAAGAACCAGATTTTGTTTTGGACAGGTGAATCAAATTTGCAGAATTATTCTTCACGACCAACAGCAGATCATGATGTCTTTCTGGGGATTTAGACTCAAATATGCCATTGAGGGTGTTATACAAAATTCTAATCTATGGATAAAATAGATTCCCTGAGTGTGGTGTTCCTTCACTCAGAACAATAGACGAAAGACAACTATTATTTTCTCTAAGACAAATAGATAGACTGAAAGGAAAGAAACCTACTTGTGATCCTTTTACTCTCTTTCTCCTTCTTTCATTGTTGCCATCACTCTCAATCCAACTAAACCCGCTAGATCGATACACGCAATCAAAGACAGAGAACAACAAACAACATACAAATATACAAGTATGTACTTATCTTAACCAAATCAAACTGATTAGATCTGAGAATACATAAACAATTGAGAATGCAATTCACAAGATATAAGCATACATATGAGAAAATGAACATATATCTTTATTAATAAAGTAGGAGGAGAAGATTACAACCAATAGATCGATTCATCGTCAACCTGCTCCAACTTCATTACGTCCTCATCACACCAAGCATCATCTCAACAGCATAAAAATACTTCCAGCTCTCATCAATTGAGAATCCAACAGCATAACATTACACAAATTTCTCCCTACCTAGTACTTAGATGAGTGCTCAGTTTATAGGGCAATTGAAGGTAGTTTCTCAATAAATGGAGTTGAATGATTGTCTAATAATATGTGAGACATGTTTCCAAGTTCATTGGTGATGGATGAACACTTGTATTCAAAGTATGACACCTATGAACTCTTCTAGGAGACACTGGACATGTGGAGATTCTCGGAACAATGATGATTTCTCTCTCAGGAGACCAATGCACCCTTAAGTGCTGAGAAGTGCATTGCAGTGCATCCTTGCATGGAGATAAGTGCTTTGCAACGCACTTAGGCCCATTCAGAGGAGCGTTGATGAGTCAATGGGTCATATAATATATACTTCAAACATTGTAAATCTCACAATTAAAGCCATCAATGGAATGAATTCTCTTAGGGCATATAAAAACTGAATTAGGGGATGATAGACCCTATTAATATTGAATTAGGGGATGGTAGACCCTATTCATATTGGTCTTGGGGGATGATGCCCAAATTGACCCATAACAACTTCCCCCTAAAGCATGAAGTCAAAATAATGATAATATTTAGATGAGATGCTTTACGATGTGATGAGTAGGATCTGAAGCAGATGGTGACCTGCATCAATTTGCAATACATTACATCATGATGTCTTACATCTTGGGCATGAATTTCCAAGGGAGGCATACCCATGCTCAACACATAAACTATCATAACCTGTAAATTATTCAGAAAGTCGTCTCTAGATATAGACATGCCTACAGATATAGGCCCATGTTCAGATGACCATTTGTATGTAAAGCCATCATACGTATGATGTGGTACAATTCCTAAAATCGTAACCCGGATGGATGAAACTAGAGCTAGGGTCTCCTTATCTCGTTCACTCGATCGTTCAAGTATAGGTCTAACCATGCGAATAAATGACCTGAAGTCAAACATGGGAAGACATTGTCTGATTGCTAGCCATTGATGTGTGGTGTTAACAAACGTGAGAGAAACCACCTTTGATGTTAATGGTTCTCAAGGTAATGCAGTACAATTTTGTAAGGCATGAATAGATTATTTAATGGCGAGAGCCAAACAAAATATTTTGGTCGAAGGTCCAGAAGTGAGAAACATGCCGATGATGTAGCAAGCTCCAAGGTACTGGAAATATGTTTCTAAGTTAACTTCCTGGATGATGAGATGATGTCGACATGAAGAAACTTTATCGCGAAATAGGAGTAATGATTTTGGAGACAAAATGTGACTTGATGTAGCAATGTTCAGGGATGGTAGTCATGAAATGAAGGTGTATGAGTATTGTAGAAGATGAGGCTGGATGACTTCACTTGAACATATCGGTGACACTGAAATGAGTTGGCAGCATTGACCCAAAACCAAAGTGATGGTATGATGGACCATAGGTATGATAGAACATCAAGAAGATTACTCAACCCAAAGTAACGATGATGAAGTGAAAGTGTCATGTTCAAGAGCGACTTGCTACCATAAAGTGTTCTATTCTTTTTCCCAAATTTTACCCAGTCATTGCTGGCCAGTACTTATTTATTTTTTAACAAGCTTAAGGAGGGTAACATATGCTTGATCTATAATTTGACCCTTCGAGTGAATCCATTGCTATTTAATGATTTAACGAGTCTAGCGATAATGAAACTCGATCTTTCTATGATTGACAAGTCCGTTGCTATTTTATGTTTTAACGAGTTTAATGACAGTGAAAACCCAACCCTTTTTCATATTTAGAGAGTTTGAAAAAGAAACGAAAAGAAAAATCCATGAGTCATTTTTCGTAAATTAGTCGCTCAGGTCCGAAAAAGTGTAAAATGATACTTGAGAAAACCTCTTAGCCATGTTCGACTAAGGTGTTCCTTTTTCGTAAATAAGCTATCTTAGTCCAGAAAAGGGTTAAACTTATACAGAGTAGATTTCGTTTCATTTACTTTTACGAGCTTAAAAAGACAAGTGCTTGGCAATATTTTCAAATATCGGAGTCTGAAAAGTGCTAAAAGAAGACTCTAAGGGGTTCCTTTTTCGCATTTATCAAAGCTCGAAAAAGAGATAAAAGTGCACTTTAATTTCCTTTTTCATTTTTATCAAAGCTCGAAAAAAGAGGATAAAAGTATGCTTTGTGGTCAAATCATTTTTGAATAATTGTGCACTTCAAACTCACTCTATCAGCTATAAAACCTGTTCAAAGAAAAATCAAATGGATTAAAAATACCTGTTTCATAGTAAAAATGAATAAAAACCATAGTCACATCATAAAATATGAATAAAATAATAAAAAAGACTATTAAAAGGTAGCTTTTACCATTTTATTTTACCATTCCATAGTTACCATCTGAAAATTAGGAGCTCTGAACCAGTTTTTCCCTCGAAATTCAGCGGTTGATTGTGACAGTTTCAATGGACGATTTCTCACGCCGTTTGATCCAAGTTGGAGCTATGAATCTTCTCTTTCTTTTAGTATCATTTATGTTTCATTTCCTGGTAAAATTTTAGGGTTTTGATCCCCTTAGGGTAAATATATTATGCTCTGAGGGAAACACACCCTTGAATGTCAAAAGGTGTATTGCAATGCATTGGAATTGAAGTCCAGGTGCATTTTCAATGCTCTATCCATTGACTTGGGGTGAGTTGGGCGCATTTCTCAATTTTGTTTCTTGCTATGTGCCCAAAATTTCCCAAATTTTTTGTATGAAATGGATCCTAATGAAGCTTATGATTGGATTTTAGGTATAGATCGGATCAAATTAACCATTATGTGGCGAGAAAGAGAACATGAAGAACAATACATGATTTCCCTAAATCATCCAGGTACTGTAAGAGCCCTCAGGGGTTGTGGGTTGCTTAAATACTTCAGATTATCAGGGATGAGACTGCATATGGAACTATTTGAGTTCCTAGTTCGTTCATGGGATTCGGTATTACAGGATTTTCACATTGGGGACAAAGTGCTCCCAATATTGCTTGAGGATATTTACTTTCTCACTGTATTATCGAGGTGTGGTTCTCCTATTTCCCTTGCAGGATCTACTCATGGAGGAGAGAGTGTGAAGGATTACATATGCTAGTATTGTCAGCCAGGGACTGAACCAAGTAAAGATAGGAAAATAAGCATTCGTGATGTGCATGATTTACCGTTGAGAACTATCCTTTTTACTATTTCAAATCTTGCTGGTTTTGCGACACTATATGTTGCGAACCGATCATACATGCACTATGCTCTTGAGTGCCTAGAACCGAAAGTATTCAACTAGGCTGAAGCAGTACTCTTTTAGATGAAAGAACAACTAACTAAAGCAAAGGGAGGCAGGAAGAAGAATTCAGTTATGGCTCGATCCCGATTTCATTCATTTTAGAGCAAGTTCCATTGATGCAGTCGGAACATGTTACACTAAGAATATCTAGTCCTAGAGATCCTCATATGCAGAGATGGGTTGAATTGATGGCTATAAATGCTGGTCAATCAACCATCATATTCTCTACAACATTCTTTTCCTAGGTCAGGCGACTGATGATTTCCATAGAGGAGTATCCATATGCAGGGGTAGATTTCCGTGGAGATCTAGATTTGATTCTACCATATGGCGCTCAATGGGGTGTAACGGGTAAAAATGTTTTGACCACGTTTTTTGATTTTTTTAAGGTTTCTACATGTTTTTTGTATTTTTTATGTTTCCCAAGAATAAACTAAATTTTTTATGTACACAGATGTGGGTCACGTTCGACCAGTGGGTCGACCAGAGCGGGAAGCAGATGAGCCAACAGAGAGGACTATTGGGAGAGAAGTCCTTTGGGATTTATATTTGACCGAGACTCTTGCTGAGTTGCAATAATACATAGAGGGATTGAATCTTGGGATACCATATTCCCAGATCAAGGAGTTACCTATGAGACTGTAGCGCCATACTATTGGTGTTCCTAACCATTGGATGTGGTTATTGTACATGATAGATAGAGCAGTTGATTATTATCATGAGAATCACTAGTTTACTTTGAAATTTTTGCATACATTTTGAGGTCATATGACCAATGTGTCTTGGGCACAAATTTTGTAAGAACCTAAACTATCTATCTATTTGTTTTCAGTGTTTTCCTATGTTTAATGCACAATCCTATTCAATTATGTGATGTGAATTGAAAATGTGTCTTTACATGTGGCAAATGTCTGTTTAAAACATAATTCACCAAGGAATCAGTTAATGTGTTCAAATTTCTGGAAATGTGTTGATATTGAATGTAATCAAAATGTATTTCCAAAAGTCAAACTCTAAGGAACATACGATGAAGTGTTGGATTTCAGACAGTATAGATGCTAGTAAGTTGCAGTTCGACAAGTTGTGAGTCTAACCTAATGATGATGCTGTTAATGCCAAATGAAATGGAATCTGAGAGAATTTCGATCAACATGCTATACTCAGCGATATTGTTTGTGGATCAACTGATAAAAATCCATTGAAAACTCACTAACTCGCCAACTATAGCGAAAATGGGCCATGCTGCAGAGGATAGGTTATGCGTACTACGACTAGCACCATCGGCGTACCCAACTAATGGTTCCAAAGATTCAGTCATCTGCGATGAAATATAAAGTGGATTACTAACTTCAAGAAAACTTTAGAAAAACAAACTAAGATAGTAAATGAAAATCAAAGCATATATACAATATGATACAAAAGTTTACTACACTCAATTAAGCATAGTAACGTTTAAGATACAACCCATTTCGAGGCTGCGCCAATGGAATTCCATCATAATCAACTAACTTGTAGGCGCCCTTAGCCAAAACTCTTTTAAAAATGTAGGGGCCATGCCATAGTGGCTCAAAGTTTCCTGTTCCTATCAAATCAGCTTCCTGATCATAAAGCAAGACCAGTTCTCCCTCTGAGAAAATGTGAGGCTTGACATGTTGGTCATATTGCGCCTTGATTCATCTCTTGTGCACTTCGTTGGCCAATGCGGCTTCATGACGCATTTCATCTAGATGGATGAGGTTAAAAATACACACTTCTTCATTAGAGGTGTCAGGTAGTAGGTCAATAGCGAGTTTTAATGACGAAATTTCACATTGGATTGGTAGGATAGCTTCTAGACCATAAACCAACAGCAAGGGAGTAAATCTGGTTGTATTTGTCACCAAGGATCGATCCACAAAGCTGAGTACAGGATTAAATTCTAATTTCGTTTGTGAACTCCTATCATTCATTGAAGCATTCTCTTAAGGATCTTGTTAATGGCTTCAACTTGTCCATTGGATTGTGGATAATAAGGGGTAGAACTATCATGTGACAATCCTAATTTTGCAGTCAACTTGTTCATCATGTTATTGCGAAAATGCTTACCATGATCTATAACTATAGCTTGTGGTACACCAAATTGTGAGACGACATGATTGAAAAAGAACAATGCAGTTGTTTCGCGTGTGTTATTGAATGTAGGCATTGCTTCGGCCCACTTGGTAAAGTAGTCGACTGCGAAAATATTATAACCATGCCCCCCGACCAAACGAGGGTTGCAGGTCATGAAGTCAATGTCCGATTTTGCAAATGGTCCCACAATGATGACAGGATGCAATGGTGCTGGCGGCATGCGGATTTTACGATCAAATATCTGGCACACATGACAACTTCTGACCGCGAGGATGAAGTCGTGAAATATGGTTGGCCAAAACTAACCAACGCAGAGAATCTTCTGTGCGGTAGCATATCCAAACAAGTGTCCACCACAAGCACCAGCATGACAATAATTTAAAACTTTCTCAACCTCCTCATAAGTGAGGCACCTCCTATAAATAGTGTCGACACCATGATGATAAAGTGTATCGCCGATGATCATATAATCTTTGGCTTGGTATCAAATACATCGTTGTTGAGAGAGAGACATATCGGGTCAGAAAGTTTGGTTTTGGAGATAAATGATAAAATCCCCATACCAATGGTCATATGACCCAATCAGAAACAAAGAATCATCTGGAATTGATGGTTCCGATGTAGTTTTAGTACTATCAGAGGGAAGGTCACAGAGAAGCTCAGCCAAAACTAAAGACTTATTTAACTTAGATTTGATGAATTCCAAATCAAATTCTTGCAAAATGATGATCCATTTTGAATATTCCCCCCCTAATAATTGAAGTGACAGAATGTATGTCGTAGGGTTGCAATCCAAAATGAAAATGGTCTTCTGGAGCAGGATATAATGGTGAAATATTTGGAAAGCTTGAACGACTGCCAAGGCGATATTTTCGACGTATGAATACTTAACTTCTGTATCATTAATATTACGACTCAAATAATATATCAGATGTTCTATCCCATCTTATTCTTGGACCAAAACCATAGCAATGGTCGTACCTGCTGCGACGATATATATGAAATAATCACTTTAATAATTAGGGGGATACATTAATGACGCTCGGATCAGAGTATCTTTAAGAGCATCAAAAGAATCTTGTGAAAACTTATCCCAATGGAAGGGAATCCCCTTTTTCAAGAGACAAGTAAATCCTTTAGCCATTTCAGAATAGTTGGGTATGAATCTCCTTAGGAAGTTAGAATTTCCTTGAAGTTTCTGTAACTGAAGTAAGTTTGATGGCACAGGCATATCAAGAATGGCCTAGACCTTCAGTGCGTTGATTCAAATTCCATCTTTTGAAACGACGAATCCAAGAAAACAACCAGAACCAACACAAAACACAAATTTGTGTGGATTGAGGCATATCTTGTAGTGTCGGCAACGTAAAAATATAGCTCTCAAATGCGTAGGGTGATCAGTCCGTTTTCGAGAATGTGTGGGTAAATAGCGTAGATAAGGTTGAACAATGTGCTTAATGTCATTGAAAGCATAATCCATTGCTCTTTGAAATGTTTCCCCAACATTATTTAAACCAAATGGGAGTTTACGATAAGCGAATGTGCCCAGAGGGACAGATGAATGTTGTCTTATATTGGTCCTCTAGGTGAATATTGATTTGATTGTAACTAGAGAATCCATCCATGAACGAAAATATCTCACATCCAACACATTTGTTAATAATTTGGTCGATAAAGGGAGTAGGATAGTTGTCTTTTGGACAAGCAAAATTGACATCCCGATAATTGATGCACAATTTGATTGTCCCTTGTTTCTTCATGATAGGAACAATGTTGGAAACCCAATGGAACAGGGTAAATGAAACCAACGTGCAAAATTTTTTCAACTTTTACTTTAATGGCAGCGAAATTCTTCGGATGAACAAGACGAAGGTGTTGACATACCATTTTGACATCGGGGTACATTTTAATTGTGTATTCAACGATAATAGAATCTATGCCTGGAATTTCCTCATAAGACCAAGCAAATATATCTTGGAATTCACGAAAAAGAGAGCGATAAGTATTGAGTTGTATGGAGAACAAGACACACTAACATTAATGTTTTCCACAACGCTGAGTTTGGTTGAAATATTGATTGGTTTCTTCAATATTGATAAGTTTCACTCAGATTCGATGGCATTAATTGGAATAGAATTCGAAAATAAAGTAGAGATCGTAGGGTGATGTAGTCCAATAAGATTATCTTCATTGTAATCCTGAATATGGGAACGATGATGATGATCTTCCCATGGTTCTCCTTCTGGTGCTCTCATTAGTCAAGAATGTGGATGAAAAAGGTTCAGAAGGAGTAACAAAATATAATGAACGATCGACCCAAACGATCAGCAACGATGAATCATGATGCGCCGCCCAAGCCAAGTAAATTGATTGTTATGCCAGCTCAATTGGGCTTGGTGGCAGAAATTCATCCAGCGTATCAACTTCATAATCATTGGTAATCTTCATTAAGTCAGATGAAGTGGAAGATATCATGCAGTAGGTCTCTATTCTTGCAATTTCTGTCGATGTCACATGCAGAGGTAATGAAAAGGTGCCCATTAGGGAAGAATACTTTAAGATCCCTACACCAATTTTTTGAAGTACTAGCTGGGGTGTGTGAACTAACAAAATGCTTCCAGTTACCTGGGAACTGGAGGTAAAGAAGGAGAGTTGATTGATGAATGTGATAACACCTTTATGAGGAAAGGCGATCATCCGAAAGTAAGTAGAGATGATCAGAATCATAGCGTAAACCCATGGCCTTCCAAGTAAAATGTTGTAGTCAAGGGGTCCGTCAATGACCTCAACTTCAACAATTACAATTTTTCCCCCTAGTTCGACATGCATGTTATTGATGATACCGCAAGGCTTATATTTACGATTGTCAAAAGCTTTCAACGCTATAGACGATTGAGATAAGCGAGGCGAGACAATTGACTTCCAACAATTGAGAGACATAATACAAGTAGATAGTCCCTCATCAATAATAGTTCAATGACCGAGGTGATTTAGAACATTTACTTCTATCAAGAATGCTAATTCGGCTGGTAATTGTGGCACGTAGCTCGTATGATTAAAGACTACAAGGTTAGAATATTTCGGGTCGATTCCACCAATAGCCGATAATAAAGCCTGCTTCTGGGGGGGACAATTTTGAAGTACCTCAAGCGTCAACATAGCTGAAGGTGACTGAGCCAAATATTCAAATATATTATAATTTTGTGCTGCGTGAGCTCAAGGATTGAACATGGATTTTTGGACGACTCCCTTTGGTGGCTTTATTTTTAACTCTGGAATAGTAGGTGGCAGAGTTGATTCAGTGGATGGATTCGTGGTCGAGGTAGTAGGTTGATCAGTAGTCTGACTACCATAATTTTTTTTTCTTTTAGACACAAAAACATCAGTTTTTGGCTTTGTGACAGATAGCATAAGCACTTGGGAACTAGAAGCGGGATCCGTGCAACCATGTTTGTGTCTGGATTCAGAAAAGGATCTGTCAACACAACAGATGCAACTGAGGTCTGACGAAATTTTGAGACTTCGGAGTGGTGAGGACAGTCTCGAACAAAGTTCTCCTCATTACATATCATTCAAGGGTAACGAGGTTTCCGAGAATTTCTAGATTGTTGATCAGATGATCATTCTCGCGGGGTTGAATTTTTCTTTTTCTTTGCTTTCCCCTTTTTCTTGCTTCCAGGTTGCTTGTCACTTTTGCCTTTGTCAGATGACATGACATGAATTTTGGAAGAAGGTGCAGGATCAGATGGCGTAGAGGTGTGAGTGTGGGTAGGATCGATCATACTGTCGCTAACATGAGAGTCCTTACTAGATGAAGGAGGAACAGTAAAAGTTGATCGTGGCATGCTCTATGAATTTTCTCATAGAGCATGCCAGACTGAGTATATATCAAATCTAAGTACTGGGCATGAGCAGTGACCTGCTCTTCAGTGACGACACCGCCTTTAGCTACATCCTCAGTCATAGATGGCAACAAGGACTTAATAAACCACTCAGTGAGGAGCTGATCAGGAACAAATGTTTTGACTATTCGACGATGACGACGCCACTCATGAATATGATCAGAAATGTAAGTAGCAGTTGTCTGTTTAAAATTAGTCAGTAGTTTCATTCCAGTTTCATTTCGTATGGGTAATTGGAAGTGGGTTAAAAAGGTAGTGGCTAAGGCAGTGAAGTTATCAAATGAAGCTCGTGGTAGTTCAAAGTACCACTTCACAGCCGGACCAGTAAGCGTACGCTGGAAAAGACGTAATCTAATAGAGTCATCATTTAAGGAGTTTGATGAGCACCATAAATGATAAGTCATAACATGCGTTGATGGGTCTTCTCCAGGGTTCCCATTGAATTTAGGAATGTCAGAGGGTAATTTATGTGGTATCACCGGATACCAAGGAGAATATCTAATGGGATCATTGGTAAGCCGGTTTAATAAGGTAATTCTAAAGTTGCGACAAAGGGAAACTATCGATTCAAGTTAGGTTGAGCATATCTAGGATATGATGGAATTGCTTGGGCAACAAGCCTTTGAGCACCAACATAAGGAATTTGCTGCTGGTAACCCAGATAGGGGTTTTTTTGATGACCAAACGCTTGAGGGATATGTTGACCAAAACTTGGGTAAGTTGTTTGTTGTTGGAATTGTTGTTGTGGAATTTGAGGTTGTGGCTGCCAAGGTGATTTTCCACCAAGATTATAGCCAAAAATAGAATATCTTGGACCTGGTTGTGAATAGGTAAGACCGGTAGGAGCCTGTGACATCCCATAAAAGGGTAATCCAACTTGTGATTGAAATATTCCGAATACAGGTGGTTGTTGTAGAACAACCCAAGGAGTTGGAGTCTGGAGGCCCAAAAATTGAGGGTAACGGGTTGAGGAACTCACCTGAGATGGTTGAGGTACAACCAACTGAGCCTGTAAAAGGGGTAATGAAGTATTAACAAGTGGGGTAGATGTAGGTGCAACAAGTTGAACCGATTGATATGAATGCACAATCTTTCGTGGTTGAACGGGCAAGATAGGCTGCCACTGACAAACAGTCATTCCAAAATTTGGGTGACCATAAAAATACAAAGTACTGTCAAAATGGGTGACCATAGGTTTCCCTCCAGCACGAGGAGTGTAATAAGATGAAATATATTAATCTCCAAATGTTGGGATTCCAGTCGAGATTGAACTGGATGGAATGTACCCAGATGGACCAGCTTGATGTTGCACTGAAGATGTGTATAAAGGATCAAGCCAATCAATACTCATTAGATATGTACCAGATAAGATACCAAAATATGACGTGGGTGAAGTCCATGGATTTGAGGAGGAACCAGAGTAGGTTCTAGATAATTATTGGTAACTTAGTGGGACGGATGGACCACCATAAAGATGTGACTCGGATGACGTGGTAAACATTGATGGAGTAGAAACAATAGATGTTTATGCAACTATAATAGATGGTGCAACCATAGATGTTGACTCATCCATGGTCAAATGACCTAGTGTATACCCTATAGGATTTACGAGAACTTGGATTGAAAAAGGATCAACAAAAGAAGTGTAAGTTAATCGAGGAATAGAATTGTAAAGATAAATCCCTGACCCAAAATGAGTTGGAGTTGAAGGGCATGTTTCTTGTTGAGGTTCTTCCTCAATCGAAATCAAACTAGGTGGAAGATTTTTTCCGTCAGGCCCAAGATATATTTCAGGTGGTTGACTGCGTGATAAAAGGGAAGACTCAATTACTACGATCGACTGAGGAGCGACCGATACAAGAACAACTTCCAGTTGTTCGACTTCGGGATACAGATGTTTTGGTAAATGAAGGATGGGATCTGGATCAACTTCAAGTTGAAAAATGTGCAGTTCTAGATGTATGGTCTCACTGATTGGATGTACAGTGTCCATAGGTAGTTGTGAGGACTCCCCTTCGATGACAGTAGATAAACCAATTGGAATTACATAGCATGGAAGGACATGATGGAGGTAGTGTTGGAGGACAAAAGACTAAAGGAATTCATATACAGTGATATTCCATAGACCACAACAACAGATGCTCAACTTCTTGATGCAAGAAAGAAGAATGTAGCAAAGGAGAGAAGGATTTTGTTAGAAGGATTTCGACATAATATTGTCTCGAAAATTCATGGAAAGGCAACACCATTTGCTATGTGGATGACCTTTACATATTTGTTTTAGAATAGTAGTGTCCACAGGAAGCTGACGCTGAAGGACAAGCTCAGAAAGATCAATATGGATAAGGGAGACACGATTCCAAAATACTTGAAGAAGTTCACTCAATGTCGAGATGAGCTTGGAAGTATTGGGGTGACTGTTTCCTAGAATGATTTGGTGAGCCTAGCACTTCTAGGCCTTCCCAAGAGCTGGCACAAATACCATGACTCAGTGAATGGGAGAGAGAAGCTACCGGAGTGGGAGTGATTATGTTTTGATTTGGTACAAGAGGAGATTCGCCAGAACACCAAAGATGGATCCTCATCAAATACTGATGATGAGGATAGTTGTGCCTGTATGGAAAGGTGATGAAAGGGAAAGGGAAGGCGTCCCATTCCAAATCGTATTCAGGTTAGGCGGGAAAGAAGTGTCAAAGGTAAAATGTTTTCAATGTCATGATCTTGTACACTATGCTACAAAGTGTCTGCACAAGAAGACAAGCAAGAAGTCTTAAGGAGGAGTGACATGTGAAGCACTAGCTTCACAGTTTGAGTTGGATTTCACCCTTATCTCATGCATGGTGTCGAAGGTCATAGGTTATGTCTGGTACTTAGATAGTAGAGCTTCATTCCATATGATCAACACAAAATAATTCTTCAGTAACTTGGAGGAGAAGGATCTCTAGATGCACATTGATATGGGAGATGACGGGAGGTATAGCACTTTCGACATAGGTAAAATTACCTTTCAGAGGGATTCATATACTCCTCTCACATAAAATATGTCATGTATGTTCCTAGTTTAAATAAGAATTTCGTTTTTGTGAGAGGAGTATATATATTTTAATTGTATTTTTGGCTTACGATAAGCCAAATATACAATTAAAAAATTAGTTTTAATCATTTCCCTCCAAAATTTATAACTATTATTTTATTATTTTTCCTTAGGAGGCTATGTTTAGTCTGAAATTTCCCCTAATGACCTTTTTGATGATCTTTTGTAGGGAAGCATCCCTTGTGGGATTAATTTCACCATTAAACAACTAAAAAGAAGCCACAAAGGTGATATTGGTGGTTTATTTCTTGTTGATATAAGATTTAGGTTGCCTAGCAGGGCTTTGCACTAGGCTTAATATATTTTGCGGTAACAACAAAAAACAAAATATTTAAAACTTACAAAGTATATAGAAAGATTGAGATCATCTATCTAGATATCATAGTTCTTAGTATTACAACTAGAAGATGGATTTTTCATCTAAACAATCCAATATAAGACGTGGAGGAGTAATTGTTTGCATAGTACAACGTCTCTCCCTCTTGAAATGGGGGTTATTTACAAGAAAATTACTTTGTTAATCCTAAAGGTAGAGTAGCTAGTAATTATATCACTAAAATTTCAAAGGTACTTTTGGAGACCAATTTCCAGGATGGTAATTTACCTTAAGAAATGCAGCAAGCCAATAATGTTATTTGGTCCCTAAATATTTTTTCATCCGTGAAACAAATTTATAATACTAGTTTGAGAGTGATACTAGCTATTCCACCATTTAGTATTCATTGGACCATAAATTTGTGAGGGAACTCCAAAGGTTGATATTTACTTACTTATCATGTAGTCAGTTACATGTTTCCTATCTAACACTACGTAAATGGACCATAGTTTGACATTTATTTCTACTTGCAATTTGTATTTCCTCAAGATCTATGCCAAAGAGTCTTCATGTATTAGATTTATATAGAAGTAAAATTACTTCTATGGAAGTACTTCAAAAAATAAGTTGGTTGCATGTTCTTGATCTTAGTGACGATAAAATATCTTGTGTTGGTCATGGTAAGTAATTCTAGCTTGGAAAAAGCCATTATCTACTCTTCTAATTTTATGATATGTTAAACTATTATATGTACTTTTTTATTTTGGTTTTTACCTTTTAATCTCAATCTTGCACATTTGGCTAATTATATAAAAGTAAAGGACTCATACCTAGCTAGTAACAAGATAAGTGATGTTGAAGGTCTTTATCGATTATTGGAGTTGGTAGTTTTAGACTTGAGCTTCAAAGTAATCAAAGTAAAATCTCTTGGTCAACTTCAATCCATTATATTTATTTATTGGATTTCATTCTCTTAGTAAATCCAATACATACAAATGTTGGTGAAGAGCGAAGTCTTCTTCCTTGCCTTTCATATTTCAATAGGAAACTAATTAAAACAACTTATGCATGAGAAGTGGTTGTTGATGGTGTTGTTAGGGCTGCTATAGGAGGATGCAATTTTTTCAATAAAGTTTCAAAGAGGGGAATGCCTTATAATGTAAGAAGATATTAAAAAATTACAAAAAAAATAACATAGTATAAGGTTAAACTTAAAAAAAAAACACTATAAAACTAAAATCATCGATGTACATGCTCTCTCTCACACACACACACGCCCATATATAAAGTTAAAAATCGACTAGGTTTTGTATTAAAAGAATTGGTTACATATGACTGATATTTAGAGTCATACAAAAGACATAGGGACAACAAGCCTTGGGCCACCAAACTGTGGAAAAAAAAATAGCAACAAGGCATGCAAGCCTATCAAAGAACCCTGAAGGGAGCACCAGATATATCCCATCAATGGGAACCCACTCATTACAATTTGGTTCATCAAACCCCAATAAAATATGAAAGGAAAAAGGGTGCAAGGCCTACAAACAAGACCCAAATGGGCACCCTGGAAACGTTGGAAGATACTTTGACTGGCAAGAAAAAATAACGTCAAAAGATACTCTGACCAACGTGAAATGGATGGAGATTATCCGAAAAGCCTCTTCATCGCAACAGACTCATAGACAAGAGAAAACACATTGTGACAATGGAGGATTTGTTTGATGTCATTAGAACAGACCCACGAACACACTATCTAGAATAAGGCAACAAAATCGAGCCACAAATGAGACCCACATTAGGAGTCAGTAGCAACATAGATTGCATCCAGACTTAAGCTCCAATGACAACAGTGATATGAAGCAGGCAAGGCGAGTAGAAGCGACATAGATAGACCCAATAACATGAGACATATATAACCTCCTCTAGCAAGGCGATAGGTACTAGGCGTAGGATGTTGAGAAGATGGAAAAACCAAGGCAAGAGGGTTACGACAAGGCGACAAGAACTAGGTGTAGGACGCAAAGATGATGGAAAAAACAGGCCAAGATGGTTATGAAGACTAGGTTTCCAACCATCGAACCCTCTCCCCTCTTGTCAAAACCCATGGAAATGCTAATGAGATTACTCGAATGACATATATATTACAATATACATGGTGTGGATGTTACAACATGTATAATAAGTAATATAACTAGGAAACAAATATTTCTCAAGCAATGAGGAGTATGAGTTATTCTAATGGAGGCATAATTGGACTTTCAATTAAAAAAATTGTGACGAGGTTTTAGATTTGACGTAACAATAAAAAGTCATCAGTCTTATTGTAATCTCTTAACATAAATTAATTGAAATTGTGTTTAAGTTGATTTTTAATGATAAATCCACATGACTTTATGTATTTAATAACATGAATGTGATGGGACTATGTGACAATTATTTGCAAACAATTACACAACATGGAAATGATAGAGGAGGTATGAAGTAGGTTAAGAAAAGATTGTTAAATTAAATGTTGGTGAGTACTATGGTTCTTTACAATGCCATTTAAGATTCCATTTCAAGGTTTTATAATTTTTTTTTATGAAATAATACTCATAAATTAATAATATTTTACTTTTTAATTATTATTATTTTTTCTTTTTCATTAGATAATTGAATTAATCTATGCAAGTATTATCTTGATCTCTTAGGAATTTAAAATATATAAAATCTCTAATATTGGACATAGCCACATACATTTTCACTTTAACATTTTTTTTAATTACAAATGTTTCACAAATAGAAACAACTTCCTTTTAGTAGTATATTCATCATTAATTGTAAGAGATTTAAGGTTTTTAAAGTTCTTTTCACCTAATAAGTGGAGTTAATTAATGGATGTAACTTTGCATCTAAAGTCTTTGTGAGTTTTTTCTATAGTTGAGTTTGTCTATGTAAGAAATTTTTAAACCATGGGTGATTAACACATGATATTGAATCATATAATTCTTTTCAATAATGTTATATTTTTTTAGTGTTATTTTACCAACCATGGTGATTGCATCTATTATGTTGGATTTTTGAAAATTTTATGTAATGAAGCATTCAAGGCAATGACTTATATAAGAAATTAATGAAACTTTAATACAAATTCCATAAGTTTAATGACAAAGATTGCATTCAACATTCCATTTGTTGTCATTTTTATTTTAAAATTATAAATTTGGGATTTAAATTTCAATGGGAAGTTAAGGCGGGACATATGCATAGGGAAAGCACTACAAGAGGATGAAAATCATTACTTTTGTTGCAAAATAGATGCATGGCAGAAAATATTTAAGATTGAAAAATAGTAAGGTTCTTCTTTCAAACACATATAACATCAATACTCCTTTATGGTTATGGAGTATGACATGAAGTATATTGAGACCATATTAACATACTCAAGTGAGTCCAAAAGCATTAGATAAAAACCAAAATAAGAATACAAAACAACACCCCCTTATGAGATATTATTATTTGAAACAACACTATCCCAAGAGAATTTAACATTGAAAAAATGATTCTATGTAAACAAAATGGCAGCCATGGAGAGCAACAAGAATCCAATGAAAATCCAAGAAGATGATATAAAAGAAGGAAGACAATATGACATTGACAATGTAGAGAATGGTTTGAAGAGTGGGATATGGAAGAAGAAGCATGTCCATCAAAGAAAAGGTGTTGAAATCTAGTACACAAAAGGAAAATGGTTAGAAATAATGAAAGAAAACAACATTATTGCATATAAAACTTCAAAAAATAGGATAAGATAAAAGTGAAAAGCTACATGAAACTTACCATCCCATGCCATGAAAAGTAGATAATAACAAAATTAAGAATTAATTCACACATCATGAGATGTAAGCAAGAAGATGAGAACAGCTCAAGGGGTCATCAGAGGAAAGGTTATGTTGAATATGTCGAAATTGAGAGGTAGAAACTAAACATACATGTTGACGGTGAAAAATGTACCACCAACAGTAAGGGGATCTTCCCGTTGGAAAGTCATAATTAGATCTCATGCCGTTTGGGATAAGAGTCTCATCTAGTATGTGAGGCCGACTGCCACCATGCTTATTTTCGTATTAGCTTTCAAGTGAAAGATGTTAATGTGAGGACATGTATGAACTACCCGAATAATGAGGATGAAATCAACCAAAAATGGACACACTTGGAAGTATATGCTACAAGAACATAAGAACAAAACAATAAGAATAAGTATATCTTAAGAGGAGTTAGTGTGCTAAAACCATCTACGATATACATGAATGAGAAAGTACTAGAGGTTAATTGCAAATTAGTTCACAACAGGTTACTAGCATAATTGGAATGATAGAGCAAATATTCAAAGCGAACACATGAGTGATAAGCTACAAATTATTTCATCAACATATAACCCATATGAAAGCACACCCAATGGGAATACCAGATAGCCATTACAACAACCATCAAAGTGCATGGTAATCGGTGCCAAAAATGAAGAGATTCTCATTGATAATGATGCAAATTCACCTACATGTACAACAAGTCCACCAAAATCCACTACCGGAAGGTCGACTGGTCCTATTATCTCCAAGATAATCTCTTAGCCTCACCACAACTCAACCTAATATCTACTAAGAGAAAGAATGCTCAAAGCTACCTAAGTGCTCATAACTATCTCTATTTTAGTTGGATTCAAATAGAGACACATATTCGTGGATGATGAATGAATTCATGGTTGCAATTGTTTCTCCTTGAATTTGAATTAACCACAAGGTACCCGCTCAACTTTATCATGTTAATAGTCCTGATCAAATTCTACCATCTGTATTTCCAGTGGGAATATAATGAATCTATTGGTTAGTCAGGTCACACTGTGTTTGTTATGAAGCCAACTCCAAAAATAGAAGAAAAGAGAGATCAAAACCTTAGAAATAAGCCACTTCTAGGGGGAAACCTCCTTTACATTACATAAATGAACAATTATTGGATGATACAAATGAAAAAACCTTCTATATATAGGATTCCATGAGGTAAAAATATAATCCTAGCTGACCTAGCAATAATAATGTAAGGGCATAGTAATAACAATATGGGGGTTACAGGGGTACAAAAATAACAATAAGGGGGCTCAACTAATAACAATAAGGGACTACACTAGTAATATAGGGACCTAACATGCCTCTCTACTTCAAAAAAGTGTTGTCCTCAATGCTTGAGTAGATATGGATGCTTCTGTATAAAATTATCATCCTCCCATGTTAATTATTTAGTGGGTAAGTTCTTCCACTTGATGAGATACTCTGAAATTGATCGATTTCGTATATGTCGAGTTCTTTTTTCCGTGACTGTTTCAGGTTCGAATATGATTTTTTCTTCCTCATCAAGTTCTGGAAATATTGTTTGAACTAGGAGTCAGTCACCTATAATCTTCTTTAAGCATGAAACATGGAAAACTGGAGGCACTCGCGAAGAAGCAGGAAGCTCCAATTTGTATGCCATAGTACCAATATTTTGCAACACCTTGTAAGGACAATAGTACTTTGGAAATAATTTATTATTATTCTTAGCTTGCTTGAGGGAAATTTGTTTATATGTTTATAGCCATAAAAATACCCAGTCTCATACATCAAAACTTCTCTTGCTGCGATGTTGATTTACCTGTTGTTTCATTCGATTTTGTGCCAAATTTAGGTTATCCTTTAAGAGTTAGAGAACATGTTGTTGATGCTTGATGTGATCTTCCACTGCTTGAACCTTAGAATTTTCTCTTAAAGATGATGTGATGGAGAGTGGATGATATCCATAAAGTGCCACAAATGGGGTCATTTTTGTTGCAGTATGGAAGGAAGTGTTATACCACCATTCAACGAGAGGTAACCACTTGACCCATTGTGTTTGTTTATCAGATACAAAACAACGAAGATATCCTTCCAAAAATTTGTTCACTATCTCAATTTTACCATCAAATTGAGGATGATAAGATGAGCTATGAGCTACTTGAGTACCCAAAAAAGAAAATAATTCTGTCCAAAAATTTCCAGTAAAAATGGATCTCTGTCGCTTACATAATATTTTGGTTTCCATGTAGCTTTTGAATTGTTTCCATAAATGCAGTAACAACTGTACTTTATTTTAATGGATGAGACAGTAATGCACAAAATTGTGCATACTTGGTAAGTCTACCAACTACCACCATGATGACACTCTTTCCTTCAGACTTAGGTAAACCTGTGATAGAATCTATTGAAATATCCTCCCAACGTTGACTTGGAATGGATAAAGGCTGTAGAAGACCCGAGGTCTTAATTGTCTCAACCTTATTTTGCTGGAAAACCAAACATTCCGCCACAAACTTTTGAATATCAGATTTAAGGCCATCCCAAAAAAATTCGTTCTTCACCATATGGTGATTTTAAAAAAATCCTGAGTGTCCTCCTAAAGAAGAAGTGTGCGATTCCAAAAGAATCTTTTGTTTTAGTTGGTAATTCTTACAAATATATAAGCGATATTTGTACCATAAGGAATCATTTTTCCAAATAAATGTATTAGATGTAATAGGATCTTGCTACAAATTTTGAATGAGTGTCCACACTTCTTCGTCCTTCTTCCATTCATCCCTTGCTTTAGTTATCCAATCAGGTTGGATAATAGAAATGGAACAAAGAAATGCTTCCACCTCTTCATCCTTTCTTGAGAGTGCATTTGCAACAAAATTTAGCTTCCCTTTTTTGTAGATTATTTCAAAGTCATAACAAAACATATTTGTGACCCATTTTTGTTGCTCTTCTGAACATAGTCTTTGTTCCAAAAAGTGTTTAAGACTATCATGATCAATTTTTACCTTCAAGTGTCTTCCCATTGGGTAAGGTCATCATTTATTTAGTGCATGTAGTATTGCCAACATTTCCTTCTCATAAATAGGTTTCTGTAAATATTTTCCTTTGATTGGACGAATTTCAAAAGCAACAAGTCTTCCTTCTTGCATTAAAACAACACCAATTCCATTTCTTGAGGCATCACATTCCACAATAAAGGTTTTTGTGAAGTCTAGCATAGCTAAGACCGGTGCTAGGGACATTGCCACTTTAAGATGTTCAAAGGCCTTAGTTGCTTCAGGAGTCCATGAAAATGCACATTTCTTCAATAATGTTGTTAGAGGTGCTGCCATTCTCCCATAATTCTTAACAAACTTGTGATAATACCCTATTAACCTGAGAAATCGTCGCAACTGCTTTATGGTTGTGGGGAATTTCCATTCCTTAATGGATTTAATTTTGTTAGGATCTACCTTAACATCCTCGTGAGATACAATATGACCTATATATTCCACCTCTTGTACTCCAAAGAAACATTTAGAGGTTTTGCATATAATTGTTTCTCCTCCAATAGTTTGAGCACCTTGTCAACATTTTGAACACGATCCTTCCAAGGATTGTAGATTAGTGTATCATCAAGAAATACTAACACAAATTTTCTAAGGAAGGGTTTGAAAATGGAATTCATCAACCCTTGAAATGTAGAAGGTGCATTGGTAAGGCCAAAAGGCATGACCAAAATTCATAATGACCCTCATGAGTTTGAATTTTTTTTTTCAAAATATCTTTAGTCTTCATTCTAATTTGGTGATATCCTGAACGAAGATCCAACTTGGTAAAATAAATTGCTCCATGTAATTCATTCAATAATTCATCAATCACAAGAATGAGAAATTTATCTTTAATAATGAGCTTATTGAGCTCCCTATAATTTGGACACATGCGCCATGATCCATCTTTCTTGTGCACCAATACTACTGGAGCAGAGAAAGAACTTTGACTAGGTTGAATTATACGAGCCTATAACATTTCTGCAATCATATGTTCAATTTTTCTCTTTTGGACACAAGGATATCTATAAGGCCTGATGTTTGGAGGAACACTCCTTGGAGTCAAATGAATATCATGATCACGATCATGAATAGGTGGGAGTCCTTTGGGAGTTTCAAACACCTTGGAATGATTGTCCAAGGCTTTTTGGAGATTTGGAGAAATAGATGATTTTGATGTTGGAACTTCTAGTGAGCATAATTGTGCAATTATGCCTAGTTGTTCTTTATTTAGAAGCTTTGTCACGACATTAGAGCTTATTATATTTCCTAGCTTCCCTGTGATACCCCATAATTCGACTTCCTTTCCTTCTGAAAAAAAATTCAAGAAAATTTCTTGAAAATTAAAAGCTACTGTCCCCATAGATTGTAACCATTGTATTCCTAGTACAACATCAACACTTCCCATTGGAATGGAAAGCATTGGATTATTCAATACATATTCCCCCATGGTTAGCGTGATATTATGGCATTTTCCAGAGAAAAATATAATTCCTCCATTTGTAACCATCACTTGACATTCTAGTGCTGGGTATAGGAAGCAATTCAATTCCTTGGCTACCTTACAATGAATAAAATTATGGGTACTACCCGAATCAATCAACATTATTACCTTTTTATTTTTGATATGTCCTTCTATCTTGAGAGTTTGAGGAGTGGTAATTCCTGCTAATGCATTACACGATATGGTCAGACTCATTTCTTCTTTCTCTAGCGTTGGTTCCTAGTGTATATCATCTTCTTTTGAAGTTTCTTGTTCATTCTCTTCCTCCTCTTCACAAACTATGTAAGATAATTTCATCTTAGCACACTTATGATATTTCGTGTATTTTCTATCACAATAGTAGCAAAGCCATTTTTCTTTTTTTTCTTCCAATTGTTGTGGTGTCAACCTTGTAGGTTGTGGAAGTCTAGGAGTAGCAACACTTCCATCTTTATAGATGTGAATCAGGTTCCCAAAGGCGAATCTCATGTTGGATGTTATCCTTTAAAGTCCCTATGAAGACATCAATCCTGTGTTCCTCTGGAATATTATTTACCCTTATATTCAAATTTTGGAAGTCCTTAATGTGCTCCACCACGAAACCCTTTTGTTTAAGATTTATCAATTGACTAAAGATGGTGTTGCTGTTTGTAACCTCATAATGTGCTATCATTTCCTCCATAAAAATTGACCAAGTAACAATTTTTTTATGGGAGCAAAGCGATCGATACCATACAAATGTATTTTTTCTAAATATAAAGTTGCAATGTGTACCTTTTGTGTCTTTTGCACATTATTGAGATCAAAATATTGCTCCATCTGTAGTATCCATGTTATGGGATCCTTGCCATCAAAATTCCTCATATCGATCTTTGGAATATGGTGAGTCTTCCATCCAACATTCAAGTTTTTGAAATCATGATTAACATTTTTTTTTTCTCATAATGAGTTTCCTATACGACGTTTTTGCCATTCGGAATCATTTCTTGTATCAACTTTGTCAAGCCTTTCATGTGTGCTTTTATATCATTCTTTATGTCTTCCATTTTTTCTTGCATGTCTTCCGTGCCATTCTTCAAACCATCCATATTAACTTCCATGCCTTTCTTCAAACCATCCATATTAGCTTCCATGCCCTTCTTCAAACCATCCATCTTAGCTTCCATGTCTTTCTTCAAAACTTCCATTTCATTTTTTGTTGCTCTTTGCGAGAGCGAAATTTGGTGCACTTGCTCTTGTAATTTCGACATATCATGTTGTACTTCTTCATCTTCATGAGTCATAGTAGAGTATTCTGAGGGTTTAATGGGTGTTGAATTATTTTTAGGGGGAATTTTAGAACCCAAAACTGATATCTATGCTTCAATATGCCATTGGAATCACTTCAAACTGATTTTTCAAACAAGACTTATACAATTTGAAAAAAAAAATACACACCTTTTTCTTGCTTTTGAGGAGCTCGATATTGAAACTGAATTATCTATATGATTTCGGATCTTCAATATCTGAAATTCGGTCCTATAGTAGCCCTCTGAATCTTCTTTCGAATTCCATAGGTCTGACTTGATTTGGATGCTTCAAGACAAAGTTATGCCCAATATCCCACAATGACCTAATTATGGAATTGTTCAGTAGAGCGAACTTGTATAGAATGCCACGTGTAACTGTTTCCTCGTTCGGCTCTGAAATTGATATACAAGAAACTACGTATATGTACTTTTGACTGATTTTTACAAAATTCCAATCTGATGCTCAAAGTGAGAGTTATGACGATTTTCTAAAGGTCACCTCTTTTAGATGAAATTCAAGAGCCCGCAAAAACTCTAACTTCCACATATCATATCTCCGAAACTATTGTGAAATAAGATCTGAAATTTTTACAAAAAGTTACTGAAGATTTTGGCTTCTCGTGGTAAAAATTTCAGCTTCTGAAATTTCGTAGAAAAAAATTTATAGCGCAAATTCCACGATGGCCTATTTGGAGCAGCGAAACCCTAGAATCCAAAGCTTTGATTCCAAATGTTATGAAACCAGCTCCAAAAATAGAAGAAAAGAGAGATCAATGCCTTAGAATTAAGCCACTTCGAGGGGGAAACCTCCTTTACATTACATAAATGAACAATTCTTGGATGATACAAATGACAAAACCTCCTTCTATATATAGGATTCCATGGGGTCACAATATAATCCTAGCCGACCCAACAATAATAATGTAAGGGCACAATAATAACAATATGGGGGTTACAGGGATGCAACAATAAAAAAAAGGTGGCTACACTAACAAAAATAATGGACTACACTAGTAATATATGGACCTAACAATGTTATCTTGCTAGAATCCAAATTTGAGGCATGTAAGCTTAATTATCTTCCAGCATATCCTAGAAAAAATTAGCTTTATCTTGAGAAAATTTCTCTTATTTTTGCACCACTTTCATCAATGATACTTTGAGATTTTTTGCTTACGATAAGACAGTTCTTTTCTCTCCTCTTTGAAATATTGGCAATGCCATTCATCTTGAAGAGGTATTGATTTTATTTTAGGACTACAACATGACATGTGTAAGGCATCCTCACACATATCTGAATGAGAGTTCTAGTTTATTTTTTTGAAAAAACACATATTTTGTGGAATATTGAGAAACAACTATTTCCAACAACACCTGGATGCCTTGCTGCTGCATACTGTCATGAAGACACAAACCAACCCACCAATCTACACTCCTCCAAAACATAAATGTACCACTCTTTTTCAGAGTCACACTCTTGAGAAAGTAGGGTATAATCAGTAGAAGATGTGCACTTTGTTAACTACATCCTGCTTAGTGGAGACCACAATCTGTTTTAAATTACAATTAGATATTTGAAGGATGAATTACTAAAATTTGAGAACTGGTAGGCTCTTCAATGATTGACTTGATAACTGAAATAACCTTCTCAACATCCACATTATTCATATAAATCTGAAATTCCTGTCTAACATAATGAAATTACTTCACTATTAGTTGTCTTACAACCTATACGCATTCCAAGACAAGTTTCATATTTCTCAGTCTGCAAAAACCCTCGCAACCCATTATTTCTTGACCGCAAAAGATTTAAGGGCTAGCCAATACACTTATATCATGCTGCTCAATATCAAAATTTCACTTACTAGTAGCTTACATTTTTTCCACCTGAGGTGTCCAAAAATAATTTATCTTGTCATTATGCGAGAACTCGTTGTGAGCAACCATATGATTTTGTTTGGACAGAAGTGCTACTCAATTTTTTTGTAACTTTCTCTGGTCGCACACATAATTTCTAGATTTTTACTCCATAATGGATGAATCCAAGCATGATTCAAGTTTAGGATTTCAGTTTCCCCAATGGTACCATTCAACAATAAAAGAGGCGAATTTATTGTCTCAATCATATCACCAGTTCCCACTGTAAGTTCTGGATTCAGAGATGGCTGTGGACTATGTTCCTCCATTATGAAATCATTGTAATGGTAAATTGGCCTTCAATCTAGAAAATGAAATTTCTTCACTTTGAACACAGTATTTAGTATGATTATCAGGTTGATTTCTGAACCGTTTTGAAAGCCAGAATACAGATCTTCTACCTGGTTTCGGCATGAGCATGACCAAGATAAATTACACTAGTGGTATTCGTTCTAAGATTTGAGCAGTGGGCCATTCAAGTTGATCAATGCATTATTAAAGCGATATGTATAGTCGAGGAGCAGAGGCTTTACTCTAGATCCGACCTTGGGTCTGTTCCAGGAGTCAACGGGAAAACATAGAAGTAGAGAAGTTGAGATGCAAGATTTGTTGAGGTCAGTCAATATAGAAGTAGTTGTTGATTGAGTAATTGAGAAAAGGAGATGGAAGAAGTTAATCTGGATTATGTAATTCAGACAACTGGAACAAGTAGACTAATAAATCCATAATAAAAGGATTAACCACCAATAATACTTCACCTGTATGCCAGACATGTAAACCCAATTTATAGGGGATTCTAGTTACATTTACCCAGTATGGTTATCATAGATCAAATCTTCAGAGGGATAGTACAGGGTGAGTGATTTTCTGGCAGATGTTTGTTGTAGACGCTCTGGCGAGAGGGGAGTTATTTTAGGCATTCAACCTCCCTAATTTGCATTGCATCGCATCCTCAATCAAGATCAACTTCTGTAATATTCCTAATTAGCAATGAGTTATTTGGAATATTCAATTTTGTTTTATTGCGTTTTTTAAAGAATAAGAGGGCAAAGGAGGTCCATAATTCTCCTCAATAATGAATAAATCAATGCCAAATGTGAAAGGGAAAAATCTTGGCAGCTTAATTGAAGCACCCTTGGTGTGAAAGGGGTTGGATCACTTTGACTGGGTCAACCTTAACCAAATCAACAATGCTGTCATGGAGGAGTGGCCATCAATGAGGGACAACACAGTTTTAGATGGAGATGCTTTGTGTGAATGTAGTGATATTTTTGGATGGGGCTTAGGGTTTGCAAGCTCATATTCTATTTAAGGAAGAGGATGACAGCCATATGGAGGTTGTTGATGTATATTATATTTCTGAAAATATGGTCTGTTTAGAGATATATCTTTCTCTTGATGTTTAGCTGAGATAGAGTGTTGTTTAGCACAGGGTGTTCCTGATCGGAAATCCCACCTCTTCCATTGAGGAGCTCTTGGAGGAGTCTTGCACTACATTTTCCACTATCTGGATTAAGGCCACGCTTCTTCTTTCAACTACAGCGCAGATCCTATTGAGGGTTTGGTTGTTTCTGTAGGTTGCTGCAAGTTGTTATTAGATCTCTAGATCTAGGCCATCTTAGTGCTTATTTTCAGTGGAGGAGGCTTCCTTTCCATTGGGAGGACAATATTGAAAACCATTAAGTTTATTTTCAGATCTTGGCATTAGGCCAACCATATTTTGATCCATACAATGCAGTTTACTTCTAGATTTGCGTTATTTCTGTAGGAGGAGTTGCAGGGTGGTTTGGCACACCATTTGGAGAGTTGAATTTCAAGTGATGGGGATCTGCCTTTCACTTTGGGATCTATTCGAGGAGGATATTTTATTGATCATATCAGATCAGCCACACTTTCTAGATCTATATTTTTTAGTAGATCTGCAGTCTTAGATCTCAGATCTACAACTTGTACTTGGTGTTTGCTGAGCACCCTTGAGGGGTTCTTTAGAGGAGATTTTATAGTGCTCAGATCTGATATAGATCTATATTTTGAGGCACATATCAGCCCTATATCTTATGTATAATCAATCTCTATAGCAGAGGTGATAAAATAACGATGTAAGCTGGGTTTTCCAGCTTTTATATATAGTTGCAACACCTCATATTGAGGGATTTTGTTCACTGGAGGCTTGTATTTTCTGTTACACATCTTATGGCCCATTTCTAATGTACATTTTGATGGTGTAATAACATATTAAAGGTCTCCATATTGGCCTCTTTATTTTAAATGATGATTTGCAATATTGTTCCAACATTTTTCACTATATTCCTGCTTTTCCCATTTGGCAATATTACAACTTCACAGTATGGTCGGCATTTCCACTTGTGATGATGTGCATGCCTGAAGTGATTGCAACAATGGATGAAATTCTGATTCTTGTAATGGGAAAAACCCAAGCTCTACCCAATAAACATATCCATTCATTGGTGTGAGGTTATGGACATTGGGATACACATGAGCAACCTCTTCCTCAATTGAAGAAATTTCTCTGGTTGACATTCTAGAGAACATACTGAACCCAAATTTCTACATACAAGAATTCTAGTGCTGACGATGGCCACCAACAGTTCTAGTGCAATGATGGCCACCAGGCTCCAGTGACTCAGATCTCCTCCTCCTACCTTTAGGATGATGGTTCTTTAGGCTTTTGCAGCTAAGTTGGAGAATATCTTCCTGTCTCATATATATATATATATATATATATATATATATATATATATATATATATATATATATATATATCCCCTATCCTAGTAACTTCATTTACTCTCAAGAGCTTGATTACGCTATAGTGTATGTTGTTTTGCCAAAATCTCCTGTCTGCACTCATGTTCTCTTCATATCTGTTGCACAATTGGTCTTCATGAATTTGTTTAGGATCTCCAACAACAATACCATATGGATCGAGCATGAAGGTGTTAGTATGACTTGTTTCAGACCCAAGGCCAAAGATTTGACCAAGAATGTGATCCAACAAATACCATCATTCCCTGCAAAGATACAGTTCGAATTGTGAAGCCTCCTAGTTTGTGCTTTGGTTTGCTCTTGTCAAGGGAATTTTACGGTAAGGCCTTTATAGACTCGGTGACGTAAGTAGGCCTCCTATAAAGGTACTAAATTCCCCCTTTCATCTACAACCTCAACATCAAAATAGCTGAGAGCTATGGCTTTTTGGAAAATCAATACTGACATATATTTTATTCTGAACCAGCCCAGGTCCCAAAACAAATTTTGGAGATTTGAAAACTGCAGACGTGAGTTTTCTTTCATTAGACTCTACAGAAGTGACAATGACTGGTTCAACATAGACTGTTGTAATCCATACGAGGGCTAAAAACATATATATGTTTGAATCCTTATGCATTCTTATGGGCATGTATGAAACATAGTATAACGTGATTAGGAAAACCCATATCCATTCACCAAATTTTCCACTTGATAAAATACTGGGATTTTTGTACAGAGGCTGTAGATGTATCTATCATGGCATGTTTAGAAATTTGAAAAATGGAGGACATAATGATCCCAACCTTCCTAAGGGTGGTACTTTGTCAGAATTTTCCACTAACGCTCTTCAAATAATACTACAAGCAGCAAAACCCTAAAACTTGTGCTAAAAATTGATGAATTAAAGAAACAACATTCACAAACGATGATGTTTTTCTTAGACAATGACTACATGGCTGGAGCACCTTTAAGCCATAGAAAAAATCATCTGTGGTATCGGAGGAAAAATTGTGTAAACACTGTGTTGACCTATTCCGAGATGATCCGTTTCTCTGTAGAGAAGGGTGATAAATTCACATATGAAGAGTTAGATGGACAAAATCGAAATTCGTAGTCAAAGGTGCAGTAAAAGATGCTTTCCTTTTGCATGTCGAAGGAGGCTCAATTATTCTTTCATGTTGATAAGGTTGCCCTCATAGCAAGCCAATTTTGATGAATTCTGACACATTATTGGAATTCCTGCCCACTTTAGATGCTCGTTGTAATGAACAATGAGATCTATCTCATGTTTAGGTGTTCAAAAAAACATTACAGTTTTGAGGAAGGATCATTTTCACTAGTATTATCACTGTTCTCTACAATATTTTCTATTTTTCGTAAAGAAAAAATAGATGTCTTATATTAAAAATAAAGGCAGTACATATGTGAAGAGATAACCCATAGAGCTATGGAAAATAGTTCCCAATAACCACAAAAAGAAACACAACAAAAAAATCTATTCATCATCCTAGAAACAGGGCAACGAGATAGAGGACCCATTAAAAAATAGAGGACGATAACCGAAATTGATAATCATACATCGACCATCAAACATCACTGGCAGAAAAAAAAATATCAGAGAAACAAGACTAGAAGGGATGAAAAAACAGGGCATGGTCACCCAAATGCAAATACCAAAAAAAACTAAGGTGCAGAAACTAATAATGATTTTTAATAAATAACATTTAATGTGCATGTAATGAGAAGAAAGGTACCATGTATATCCTGTTTTTGCTTAGCTATGAACTTCTCATTTACAAGCTCACATTAATTAGCTCACCATCCTTGGACCATTCAGTAACATATTTTCATGTTACACTGTTAATTTAAATTGAAAAATGTATAACAAAATTCAAATTCAAACATCTCAACAACATTTGATGTGTCTTCTCCAAGCAAATCATTCAGTCTCTTAAACTTCTTGTTAAGGTCGTTGAATTTATCTTTACACTGGTAAGGAGATATATGAAATCCTTTCTCCAACATAATTATTGAAATACAACTCCAATTAATTCTAGACTTGTTCCTATTCATGTCCTCAACCTTGTTCCTATCCCATTCCTCATCCACGAAACAAACCACTTGAATCAGAAGCCTCACTGTGTCATCTCCACATTTCAAACGAGGCAACCATATCGTCTCATTAAGATGGTCGTCATTGCGATCTTTTGTTTCACTGGGCTCATCTTCATCCATATAACTGAAACTTTGATGTTGGTGCCACTGTTGTGAAGGGGCACACACCATCCCCATATTCGTATTCCCATCCATTACACTTTCTTGCTGATGTTGTTGCTGCGGGTCATGCAAGCCCTCCATCCCCTCTGCAAAACAAGTCATATTCCTAGCTATTGTGCCTTCTTCCATCCAGTCTATTATATCTATGTTTTCTTATCAATCTCACTGGTATGATCTGCACCCTCACCTCTTCCCTTGAACCAATTTCCCAGAACATATGGTTATGGTCTCATCTCTCTACCTTTTTACCTTTGTGTTGTAGATGCTACAACACCCTCCAAAATTCTGCTCTCCTTAAATTTTTGAGCCCCTAATACTTGTGAAAAAGAGAAATCAGACCTAAATTCACCTTTTCTAAACCTCAGGTCGCTAAGTCACAAATATGGTAAACTTTCCTAAGTTGCGACCACGCGACCTTGTGACCCTGCAGGTCATCAAGTCGCTGGGTCGCACATCAGTCTGAAATAAAACATCAGTGACCTCACGACCCTGCGACCCTGCGACCCCTTAGGTCGTAAGGTCGCATAGTCGAAAGGTCGCACATCTCATTAACTCAGCTCCTTTTCGACCTTGCGACCCTCATTAATTTCCCACACGTGCGACCCTTTTATATATAGAAGGGTCACATAGGTTGGATTTGACCTGTGTGACAAAGAAAAAAAAAAACGCCTCTAACAAGCCATCTGGAGCGCGATTTTCTCGGGTAAGTTCTTGATCCTCCCGCTATTTCTTTTCTAGGGTAATTGTTACTATTTTTTCCCTTACCCTAGCCTATTTAAACCATGTTATGATCTTGACCAAACCCATTGGCAATCCCTCTGCAAACATCCCCTCTTTCAGTTTCTCTTCAGAGCTTGTGTTAAGCTTTCCTGTCCCTTCCCCCCTCCCTAGGACCTTGCCTAACTCACCTATGAAGACTCCTACAACCTTGTACGGTGATATTGTGGACACCATGTGTGTTTTCTAAGTCTTTTTTCTGCCGCATGTCTGCACAGCCCTAGAGCGACCCCCCGAACTTGCGACCTCATCGGTAAGTCGCAAAAACGATAGGTCGCATATCATGAAAAATTTAAAGTGACACAACCCAGCGACCTTGCGACCCAGTCGCGAGTCACTAAGTCGCTAGGTCGCACTTCTGAAAAGATTTCGCCCATCACGACCCTGCGACATCGCCACCTAGTCACAAGTCGCTAGGTTGCTAGGTCGCCCTTCTGTCGAGTTTTAAGCCAAAATGACATAGCGTCTGAGCGATCAAGTCGCAAGGTTGCCAAGTTGCAGGTTCACCCATTTCCTTGAAAATAATTAAGCAGGGATAAGAGCAGCCCACATATTTAAAAAATATGACATCTATCTTATTGTGGGATTGTTTCATGAACATGCCAAGGGACATTAAAGTCGAACTAGAGTGTGTACCCATCTTGTCAGTCTCGAGTGACATGGGGCCTCTGGTAGTTCGCAAGAGGAAAAAATGTCCTGAGATAGAGATCTCGGAGGAGGAAAGGCCTATCCCATTTCCCCCCATCTATGGAGACACAACCTGTGTTTTTGGTAAAGGGGACTGCATGAGCTGGTACCAGATTTACAAAGAGTTTACGCAAACTGAATTTCCAGAGGACCTCCTTGACCAAAAAGCATATGTTTAGGTTAAACGATCCAAGTTGCACTACGTAGGAGCTCACCTGCCTATATTCCTGAGCGCAAAATTGATCGAATGGATCTTGCAAAGGCTTGACCCCAAGATCTGGGCTATTCGGGATCACAACGGAAAGACATTTACCAATCTAAAAGGACAAGAGGTGGAAATATATTATGCGCTTCCCACCCAAGAGTAGACCTTCACCGATGAATGGGCCACTACTCATGCAGTTCCTATATCATAAACTTTAAAAGGATGGTGGGAAGACCCGGAAAATTTTTGGCTCAAGAAGGATCAGAAGTATCAGACGACAGGTCTCAGGAAGGTCTACAAATTCATACCTGCAATACTATGTAGGATGTATGACCGACAAGATGCCACCTTCTTCAATGGCTCTTGGGTCCCTTTAATATGCGATGTCACTGTGTACGGTACCCGCTTCAACTGGGCCAACAAGATAATAACCACCCTCAGGTGAAACATATCTGCAGCACTGGCACTTGATGAAGGGTATTCATTAGAATTTTACATGGCATCCTATCTCCTAGATGCAGTGTGTGCTAGGTGCCATTTTGAGGGGTGGTCACACAACTGGGACCCAGAGCATGGCGGTCCGATTCACAAAGATCTAATGGTGTTCTAGGATTCTAGGTACAAGAAAGACATAGAGTCGATTGCACGCAACTTCATCCTTGCCCTCTATAGGAAACTATTTAAAAGAGATTCCCCATGTATGTCCTGGTGTGCCATGGAGATGATAACCTAAGTAGCCCACTGCTTCCCTAGTGCGGAGGGTACTTTCATCCAAGTTTTCAGGTCGCCCAAGGCTTCTCATCCGCTGCCCCAATTCGTCACCGACAAGCTCCTCCTCCAAGAGGTATGCTACCAAATGTCACAGGGATTTTCAAAAGTTATAACTAAGGGTAAGAAGAAGCCATGGACCACTCTGCCTCTCAATATCGGTGCATACACGGTGAAGGATTTCAGGGAAGTAGAGGCAGAAGCGAACCAAATCAGAGGATTTTGTTTACCCCCTTTAGCATACCAGACATATGATCCTGAGAGAATCATTCCAACCCACTGTAAGAGGGAAAAATTCAAATGGAGTTACCAACATACCGAGTGCCCTGCCAAAGACAGAATAAGGAAATGGTATAACAAGGATAGAGATGACGCCCCATAAGAATCAAATAGCCAGGATGATCAGACTCTAGAAGAGAGAATTCATACGCTGGGAGGAGCATCATCAACAAAGGCCAAGAAGCCTAGGACCGTCACAGGTCTTAACCACTCCTCCCAAAAAAATGGAAAATAGGTTGAAACTCAACAAGAAGTTGAGGAAAAGGCTAAGGAAGAAGAAGACAGGCGAAAGAAAAAATTGAAAAAAGAGCAGAAGAAGAAGCAGGTAGAAGAAAACCGTAGAAAAAAGGAAGAGGAACAGAAGAGGAAAGAGGAGGAAGAAAATATGGAAGCTGAGCACCAGTTGAAGTTAAAAAAGGACAAGGCAGAAGCAAAACGCTGGCTAAAGGAATAGCAAGACAAGGCAGAAGCAGAGCACTAGCTAAAGGAAGAACAGGATAAGGAAGAAGCAGAGCGTTGGCTGAAGGAAGAACAGGACAAAGCAGGAGCCGAAGGAAGTAGGACTCCGTTCTTAGAAACAAGGGAAGAAACAGAGTTTCTGCCCATCGAGATACCTCCAACAACTCTTGTCCATTTCACCCTTTCCGAATTGGGTACCTTCAAAGATCTAGATGAGGGAGTGCTCTATCTCACCAGACTCACCTACGATCAATTCACACACAAGATTAGGCAGGAAAAGAGGAGATGTTTTGGCACGAGACCCTGCGGCGTCCCTTGCAATCACTACAGGAAAGGATATAGTCTTGGACACCAGGACTAATCCGGTCATGATTTCCTCAGCCGGTACCACTTTTGCGGCAGCTACAGAGGAGAATGTGAGCAGGATGAGCAGAGAAATTATGTCCTTACAGAACAGGCTACAGACCTCTGAACTCAAGATCACCAAAGTAGAGCGAGAAAAGAAGGCGCTACAAGAGGAGGTCAGACAATTTCAAACCAGGGATACCCCTGATAATGAAATATCACTCACTATACAGGGAGAGCTAGTCACTTTGGAGGCCTCCATGAAGCAGGTTTATGAAGAAATGTTTACCATAAAACAAACGGT
Source organism: Pinus albicaulis (assembly GCA_034641835.2). Taxonomy (NCBI): domain Eukaryota; kingdom Viridiplantae; phylum Streptophyta; class Pinopsida; order Pinales; family Pinaceae; genus Pinus; species Pinus albicaulis. The sequence goes on from JAXQQM020058302.1 coordinate 75,408, forward strand.
AGTGCCTCTACTAAAGGCACAGGCCGAAACTAAAAGGGGGAACACGCAACTAAAGGAAGCCTCTATTGCATTGGAAAATATATTAGAGTGGTCTAGCAGGTATCCACAAGCCCCAGCTACGTTGCCTAGAAGAGATTGGATTTCCACCCAGAATGACAAAGTCCAAATTCGGATAAAGGTAAAATCCAAGGAAAAGCTCATCATGGATGTGGAGAAAGTAATGTTAGCATACGAACATTTTATTAGTGGCATCGACTCAATGGCCAAGGTACACCACATCCCTTCCCTGGGTACACTTGCAGAAGATAAAACATGGGAATAAGTCTCCAATGATATCCAAACATTTTTACAGCCCATGAGGCAAGCAACCACCTCACAACACCTGCCGGCGTCAAGAGAAAACATGGTTCAATTCATTGTGACACCGGTCCGGATATACAATAAACTGGCCTCCTTGTCGAATTAGATCATAGTCAAGAGGGAAAATTTGATTCCAAATTCCCTTGAATGTCTTCATAGGTTAAGAGAAGATACGCCTCAGGTCTCCCCAGTAGCTGCAGACTATCGGGCTTGGCAAACCTACCTCAAAGAGAAGCAGCAGATAGATGTCTCGAGCCTCGCAATCACCAAACTACTTCCATGATCAAGTTATAGGTAGCAACAAGAATAATAGGTCGTAGGTCACAACAACTGAAGGGTTGCAGGTCGCAGCCACAGCCAAGGTCGCAAGTCACAATTTCCCTCAAGTTGCAAAGTAAACCAACAGTCGAGAAGGCGAAAAGTCAGGGATACCCAAGGGTCAATTTTGTTTTATAAATACTCCCTTTCGGGAATTGTAAAGGACCTTTTTTCGAGGACTCCAAAGGAGTAGAGAATTGTATAGCATTGAATACACTCTTTATGAATGAATACAAGCACTTGTTTTGATTCCACTCTTGGATTTGATGGGAGTTAATGTGTTAACATTGTGAATATTTTTGTCTTATGTATCTGATATCGTGTTGATTATATCATCTGTGTTTTCCTCTTATATAATTTATACATTCAACTCACTAAATGTTATTAATGATGTTAAGTTGTTTATATAAGAAATGTTGAGCAACTATGTTACTGACATTTATCTCATCTTTGGAAACCGCTTAAGGAAGTGAAGGGTGCTCTAACCATGAAGAACTATTTCTTCTGTGGTTCGAACAAATTTTTACAAGCATGACCCTGATGATGTGCTGCTAACATTACTTCCTTGGCTGCATGCTTTCCAACTCATCTTGCTATTCATAGTGTTTATGTTCGTTAAGACTCATCAAACATTTGCATTGTGCGATCCGGATAGACATGTGTTCACAGGTCTGCAGATCTCGTTCGTGTCCGAGAAAAGGAGTATTCAGCGGTAGCCAGACCCACACCCCAGACGGGATCCCTATCACAAACAATTTAGAGTCTAATTGGGACTTTATACCTGGGAGATACCTTACTATTGGTTGGACATATTTTTGCATCAACAAATTTAGTGCTAGAAGGAGGGGCTGAATGGAAGGCTCCCAACACACAAGTAACATCCCATTACAAACTCCCCAAGGGGAGATAATGTATGAAAATACTGGTCCTCCACCCTTAGAAAATTCCCAGGAGAAGGAAGCCCCTTACTATGAGGTAACTTTAGATCAACTAAGGGCCCTACACCCTATCGCCTGCAACCTTGTCAGGGGTTTACAACAAGCCTCGGTCACTAGTTCCTTGGCCAATCCTAGAACTACCACAGCTAACCACACTCGCCAAGGAACCCTTGTCAACTCCCTACCTCAGCTTGTGGGTATTATGATCGAAGATTGTGTGGATGTAGTTCAGTAGAATTCTGAAGAACCCCCGGACAACCCTCCAGGGGCAGAAGAGGGTGGCCCCGAAATCACCGAACCACAACCCAACGCTAACCCTCAATTGGACCAAACTCTGAATGATAACACTCAACCAAACGACCCACCTGGAGGAGGTGCTAGGAGGGGTAGGGGAAACAGAGGCCAAGGGAACAGGGGCCATGGACAAGGCCGGAATCCCGGCCACCACCATCACCACAGAAATCAGAATAGATTTCCGTTCCTTTATAACTAGAGAAATATCAGAGATATAGGGAACTGAGGGAGGAATCAGGACATGCAGTCCCATCATGAAGGCAAAGCATCTGGGTGAGGCATAGGGAGCAAGTCTAAAAGTGAAATAGGGTGTGTTTACATACCGTGCCACCAGCAGGCTAGGCATGTGCAGCCTCTGGCTTGGATAGCACAGTCTCCTTTAGCCCTCCATGGCCCCCTCCATGACATGCCCCGGCATCCAGAGAAGCATCTCCCTAAGTTTGACCCCGAAAAGGGTACGCTGGCCGAAGATCACATAAGCAACTTTTACCTGGCCTTAAAAATGATGAGAGTACAATATGACGATGTAGCATGCCATCTTTTTCCCCATACTTTAGAGAATAAAGTGGGCACTTGGTATTGATCCCTCCCTGTTTCTTCCATCTCTTCCTGGGAGTAGTTCCGCGGTATTTTCCTTCAAAAGTTTTCGGAAGACAAAACTCCTTCCATGCTCCTCATAGAACTTAGTACTTTGAAGTGTCAGAAAAAAGAGAAAGTCAAATATTTCAATCAATGCTTCGCTATGATATTGAACAAATTACCGCCGAATATGGCCTTAGACGATTCCATCACTGTCGACTACTACACTTGAGCTCTCGCTTAGGATATTGCCATATTCGTGAAGCGCGAAGCTAGAGCTACCCTAGCGAAAAATTACACCACCGCCCTAGCTGTCGAAGGAGATATGCTATCGATAGGAGCCATTGACCATGAAGGATGAGATGATAAAAATCCAACCACGAAGAGAGCCCAATCCTCAAATCATAAATCTGGAGACAAAGATAAGGACACCTTTGATTTCGAAAGTATCATAAAATCCCTCAAGTTACTGACCAATGAAGTCTCTGATCTGAAGAGGAAGAAAAATGATTCTGTCTCAGCTGCTAAAATTTAGAAACCTTTCTTCAGAAAGAATAACCCCATTGTGACCCGACCCCCGTCAAAATCAAGTGCTGGCCTCAACGTTGAAGAAATCGGCAAGGACAATTTTTATTCTTTCCATCAAGCCTCCCACTTAGAGAAAACTTTCCCCAGTGGATTAATAGCATGACCGCCGTGGTGAATCAACTTTTGGAAGACCAAACCCCTAGGGATCTAGAAGAGGAGACCATCTCAGACAACGAGGAGGCCTCCCACTTGAATGAAGATGTAGGTTCCACTATCCTTTCTTTTGAGGTCATCTGTGGGGAGTCCCCCCTTTCCACAACTGGGATAAACTTGGCTGACGAACCTAAATATAAAATCCCTCGAAACTATGGCTTGAGGAGCAAAGGCCCGGTCCCTGAGTAGTCCTTCAAAGAAAAAAGAAAAGATTTCTTACAGAAAATCCTACCACCAAACGTAGAAAACCAAAACAAGACTCCTGAGAAATTTAGTCCAACTAATCCCCGAGAAGGCCCCAAGTCTAAAGCTTCAACGGTTTCCCCTAAAATCACCACCGAACTTGCCTCACACACAGATTCTAGGTATAACATTATCAAGGATATGAAGAAGACCCAGGCCAATATTTCTCTCTACGAGATCGCTCGCATTGCTAACCAATGAGATATTATCCTCATGGCATTTTCCAATCTACCGGCGACCAAAACCATGAGCATCACATCTGCCCAAACTGCTGCTGGTCCCCAATCCATTGTAAATGTCGTGAACTCCAACTCTAGGGGATCCACACCACCTTTCCTCCTCTCCTTCGAGATCTTTAACTTCAATGTCCATAATTTCATCGTCGATTCTGGTGCATCAATGAATGTTATGCCCTTATGCGTATGAAAGAAGTTAAACATCCGCCTTGAGAAAACTGATGCCAGGATCATCCAACTCGACAGATCTCAAGTCCCTGCAGTAGGCAAATTAAACAATGTCATCATCCGCCTATCCTCCGATTCTAGAGTGCATTAGTGCATTGACATAGTAATCATGGATATCCCCGAGGCCTATGGCCTTCTATTGAGAAGAGATTGGTCCACTAAGCTACAAGGATACTTTGCCATTGATTGGTCCCACCTTTGTATCTTGTACAAGGGTAGGAATAATCAAATCCGAGTCGAAAGTGAGCCGTACATGAAATATATTGTGACCGACCTGGACGCAACTAACGAACCAGTCAGTTTCACACAAGAAGAGCTCGGTATGTGTTTCTTAGAATCCATTTTTGGGTGCTATCAAACTCCCCAATCTCCAGTCACTCAATACGTCCAGTCTAAGCTACTTCTGGTCACTGAAAACTCCTCTGCCTCAACGAAGGACCCATTAGAAACTGTTGCCCCGAGTACATTCCCAATGTGCTCGGACAACCTTGTCAAATCATAAGATGAAATATGGACCTTGTACTATGACAGTTCCAAAACCCACGACGAGGCTGGCGCAGGTTGTATCTTACTGGACCCTCAGAAGAAAAAGTTTCTAATTTCCTGCCGGTTATAGTTCCAGTGCACGAATAATACAACCGAGTATGAGGCATTGCTGCTCAAACTCAAAAAGGCCATAGATCTAAAAGTTCATTTTTTAAAGGTAATTAGCGATTCTGAGATTATCACTTGTCAGGTACGTAACACCATCCATTGCTTGTCTCCACATCTGAAAGGTTACTAGCAAGAGGTATGGCATTTAATTTCTACTTTTGATGCTTTCGGTATTAAATCTATACTTAGAATGCATAATGCAGCAGCCGATACACTCGCCAACACTGCCGCTAGGTTCACCCCACTTAGAGATGGATTTTCTATTAAAGTTATTTACAAGCCATCAGTACCAGATAATGTTACTAATTTGCGTGTTTTCAATGATGATCAATAGGTATTGGATTTCATGCTCAATACAGACTTATTCAAAGACGCATTTATAGAAGAAGAGGATCATGATCGAGCTTTACAAGAGGAACTACGAGATCGGAAAGAAAATCCCATACCCAAAGGGATCATGTCACTCGAAAATTTTTTCGACCTACATAACTATTTCCGAGGGCCCCAAAACACGAAGGTGCAAAGTTCCACGTTAGCGCACCAAAAAATTAATCTCAGGACAAATAAGGAACCCAAGCTTGTCAATCTGGGTAATGAGTGCACCCCTTAGGAGAAGCAAGCATTCAATGGATTATTTAAGAAATACCGAGATGTGTTTGCCAGGACATATGATGAGCTAAAAACTTATGATACATGGATCATCTAGCACGTGATACCCATGAAGGAAGGAGTGAATCCTTTCCAACAGAAACTGAGAAAATTACACCCCGCCTTGGAACTGATGATCCAAAAGGAACTAAAGAAGCTCTTGGATGCGTAGATAATTTTCAAAGTTAGACATTCGACCTGGGTGTCAAACTTGGTCCCTGTTCGCAAGAAATCCGGCGAAATCTGTTTGTGCGTAGAATTCCAGAATTTAAATACAGCCTCCGACAAGGACAACTATCCGGTCCCCCCTATGGAGCAAATCTTTCAAGCTGTATCAGGGTCCGAAATGTTCTCTCTATTGGATGGGTTTTCAGGGTATAATCAAGTACTAGTGGCTGAGCCCAATTAGCTTAAAACCACATTCAGAACTAAATGGGGAACATTCGCATTCAGACGAATGCCCTTTGGCCTAATTAATGCTGGCGCCACCTTCCAAAGAGCCATGGACATCGCCTTCAGAGGACTCATTGGGAAAATCGTGGTAGTATACCTTGATGATGTCACCGTGTTTTCAAAATGCAGATCTGACCACCTACAACACCTCAAGCAGATTTTTGAAAGGTGTTGGAAATACGGGATCTCACTGAACCCGAAGTAAAGGATTTTGGTCGTCTCTGAAGGAAACTTGTTGGGACACATAATAACTCGAGACGGCATAGTAGTAGTTCCAAAACGTGCGAAATTCATCACTCAAATACTACCCCCAAGTGGTAAGAAAGCTATGCAGTCTTTCCTCGGAAAAATCTACTTCATCCGAAAATTTGTATCATATTTCGCTAATCGTGAAACCATTGCAAGGCATGATTAAGATAAACACTAACTTTAAATGAAATCCTCCTGAGAAAGAAGCGTTCGATAACATCAAACGAGCCATCGCGAAAGCACCTGCTCTTCATAGTACAGATTTCAACAAAGGCTTTATCTTGTATACCTTTGCCTCAGATTCAGCTTTGGCCGCTATCGTCACTCAGAAAGATGACAACAACAATGAGTGGCCTATATCATTTATGAGCACTGGGTTACAAGGAGCTGAGCTGAATTATCCAAATATTGAAAAACAAGCTTGCGCAGTATACAAGGAAGTTAAACACTTCAAGCCATATATTTTGAAGAGTCATGTCATAGTATTTGTGCCTCACCCAGCTTTTTGCTCACTGTTCATACAACAGGAGCTGGGCAAGAGATGAGGCAACTGGATGATGTGCCTTCAATAATATGACCCAGAATTCAAGCCAGCACACACTATAAAGGGCCAAGGATTATGTTGGATGGCCGCAGAGGCAGTAGACTCATGGAGTAGTGAAGAAGATAATTGGGAACACGAGATCGACATGTATCAAGCTGATAGCACATCCCAGCAGGATACCTCCTCATGGTACGTAGATCTACAACAATATATGAAACATGGTACCATGGGTCCCACTTTAACCACTCAGCAGAAACATGCATTAAGATTGAAAGTTGTATCCTACCAGCTGGTGCAGGGTAAGTTGTTTCGCAAGCACCAAAGCGGTGTCCTGCTATGTTGTTTGAAGTATGATGAGGCAAAGAAAGTTTTGGCAGAACTCCATGAAGGTCTGGCAAGTGGACACTATGCAGGGGATACCACTGCTCACAAGATCATTCGTGCCGATTTCTATTGGCCTACTCTGTTCAAAGATGCGCACGCCTATGTCCGAAAATGCCAACAATGCCAAAAGTTCGCAAATAGAGAAATACGACCTTTTTCCCCATTACAGTCTGTCACAGTGGAAGAACCATTTCAGCAGTGGGGGCTGGATGTGATTGGGGAAATATTGCCACACTCTTCCAAGCAACATAGATACATCCTTATTGCCACATACTACTTCAGAAGGTGGGTTTAAGCGATACCATTGCATCAATTCAATGATCAAGAGGTAATAGCCTTCATCACCCAATGCATCATGATCAGGTTTGGCGTTCCAACCTCCCTTGTTTTTGATAATGCAACATATTTTTCATCTTTGAAATTATATGATTTTGATCTAGAAAATGGTATAGTGCTGAAACATTCTGCTAATTATTACCCCCAAGGAAATAGGTTAGCTGAGTCAACTAACAAGAACCTCATTTGCATCATCAAAAAGACTTTGTTGTCCCAACAAAGAAATTGGCATAACGCTCTCCATAATGCCCTATGGGCTGATCGGGTCACGCCCAAACCATCCTTGGGGACCTCCCAGTTTTTTCTTGTGTATGGCAAAGAAGCTATTATTCCTCCCAACTTGTCTCTCCCAGCCCTTCAATTATCGCAAGAGACTCATGAAACCCCTTGCCTTGCCTTACAAGCCCGAATAGACACATTATTGAAGCTGGAAAAGGAAAGGCTGAAAACCTGGGAAAAATTTTCCATCCACCAAAGTCGAATAAAACGATGGTTTGACAAGAAGTCTGTCGGAGACAAATCTTTCGAAGTAGGTGACATTAGGGGAATTTTGAGGTCTAAAATGGGCCTCCTAAGGAAAATGTACAATAAAAATTCACTTTATGAGAACAAATCACATTTTAGGGGATGACATCATTCCTAATGGTTGAGGTGGCATTGCTTGAGTTAAAGGTACTTACTTGTCACATTCTCAAAGGTGGATAAAAACTCATGGTTAACCATGGTAGTGCTCTAAGTACTTTTAAAGTCAAAGTAAAGTACTCATAAAAAATGTCATTTCACACTTTTTGAATTAAAATATATTATTGTCATTTCATATTTCTTGAAAGAAACAATGCATGTCCCTATACATTTATTATATTATATTATTTTTATATAGTATATTAATTACATGTTATTATACAATTTAAATAATATAAATTTTAATTAATAGCATATAATATAATTAAGACTTTATAAACTTATATTTATATTTAATTTTAAGTTATTTAAGTACAAAGGACAAATGCATTAGTTGTTCAATGATAATGACTTTTTCTTGAAAAGTTCATTCTTATTTATAGTCACGTCAATACAGTTTTTTAATTAATTTTATTTTGGTACAAATTTTGAATTGAATTAAACTATGGTTACATGGATTGTGGTGCAAAAAATGAATTGCAAATTCATAAATATTATTTTATTGGTTAAACTATTATTTTGTTATTTCCTTAGGGGGCCCATTTTATACCTCAAAATTCCCCTAATGTCTGGTCCTCAAGTGGGACAAAGCTCACGAAGATAAAGGAAAACACTCCAAATTCTAGGCCCTATGGATAGGTCCCTTCCAGATTAAAGAAAAAATTGGCTCCCACACCTATAGGCTACAGATCCTTGAGGGGAGAATTGAGGTCCTCCCGGTAAACGGGCACGACCTTAAACACTATTTCACCTAACAACCCTGAGGGGGCCATTGTCATACCCTGTACCATATGTCTTTTGTTGTTTTTGTTTCATTTTTTTGTGTTATTTTTTCCTTTATTCTCAATTTTGTTTTGTTTTAAATAAACCGCTTGTTCCCAACAGGCTCCCATTGACCCTATCCCCTGTAGCATCCCAATGTTGAAGGAAGGATGTAAAGGTTACTCAATTGGCAATGTTGTGTCGGAATATGTGCTAGTGAAGAAGCGCCCCCGAAACTCAAAAGGGACACGAGCCTGCCTATGATATGCATTCAATGGGGAAAACACAGCTAAGTCCTAGGAACCAAGCACAGGTAGCCTGCCTAACATGCTGGCCCAGGGAATTGTGGTACAAAGAAAGTCTTGGTGTGATCGGTCACTAGATGGAAAAGGGACAGAGCTAACCAAAGGAGAGAAAAGGACATCCGGGAAAACCCAGAAGGTCCTCACATAGACCAGGAGAAACCTCTCTTGTAAGCAAAATAAATCGGAATCCCTCATCTGCCCCAGAAAAAAATTACCACTATTAAATAAGTGCCTTGAGCACAGTCAAATAAGTGCCCTGAACACATTTTAAATAAGTGCAAAATAGCACATGAATAATGGTAAAGGATTGAGAAAGGATTCCTTTGCAGAGAGGCGATGCAACGACTCCGCCGGGGTACTGACCAGGCTCGCTGGCAGCAAAGAAACGTTCGTGACTCCTAGGCAGTGACTCTGCCGGGACCATTAGGTTCACTGGAAGCGGAGCAACACAATGAGGACGAAATAATTATAATGGATCCTGGAAATATCTGAGGTGACTCCAACCTTTTCCATCCAGTCTCCTAGAATGAATTGTGATACGCCCGCACCTTGGGACATGCAGATAGGTGGAGCATACACGCAAGGTCCAAGGAAAAAAGTAGTGGGACCCACGAAATGGAAGGATCAACAGGCTCAGCCCCACCCCCCACCCGATGAAGCACCAAAAGATATCCTAGGTCCTACCAGTGAATCGACATTTGTTGTAGCTTCTACAACACCCTCCAAAATTTTGCTCTCCTTAAATTTTTGAGCCCCTAATACTAGTGAAAAAGAGAAATCAGACCTAAATTTACCTTTTCTAAACCTCAGGTCACTAAGTCGAAAATATGGTTAAATTTCCTAAGTTGCGACCCCACGACCTTGCGACCCTTCAGGTTGCCAAAGTCACTGGGTTGCACATCAGTCCAAAATCAAACATCAACGACCTCACGACCCTGCGACCCCTGAGGTCGCAAGGTCGCACATCTCATTAACTCAACTCATTTGTGAACTTGTGACACTCATTAATTTCCCACACATGCGACCCCTTTATATATAGAAGGGACGCATAGGTTGCATTTGACCTGCGTGACAAAGAAAAAAAAACGCCTCTGACAAGCCAGCTAGAGCGCGATTTTCTAGGGAAAGTGCCTGATCCTCCTACTGTTTCTTTTCTAGGGTAATTGTTACTATTGTTTCCCTTACCATAGCCTATTTCAACCCTATTGTGATATTGACCAAACTCATTGGAAATCCCTCTGCAAACCTCCCCTCTTTCAGTTTCTCTTCAAGTCTTGTGTTAAGCTTGCCTGTCCCTTCCCCCCTCCCTAGGACCTTTCCTAACTCACCTATGAAGTCTCCTACAACATTGTACGATGATCTTGTGGACACCATGTGTGTTTTCTAAGCCTTTTTTCTACTGCACGTCCGCACAGCCCTAGAGCGATCCCGCGACCTTGCCACCTCGTGACCTTGCGACCTCATGACCTTGCGACCTCGTTGGTAAGTCACAGAAACACTAGGTTGCATATCATGAAAAATTTAGAGTGATGTGACCCAACGACTCTGCGACCTTGTGACCCAGTCATGAGTCGCTAAGTCTCTAGGTCGCACTTCTGAAAAGATTCCGCCCATCGCAACCCTCAGATCCTGCGACCTCGCGACCTAGTCGCAAGTCGCCAGATCGCTAGGTCGCCGTTCTATCGACTTTTAAGCCAACACGACCTAGTGACCGAGCGATCAAGTCGAAAGGTCACCAGGTTGCAGGTTCACCCATTTCCTTGAAAATAATTAAGCAAGGATAAGAGCAGCCCACATATTTATAGATTATGACATCTATCTTGTCGTGGGATTGTTTCATGAATGTGCCAGGGGACATTGAAGCTGAACTAGATTGTCTATCCATCTTTTCAGCCTCGAGTGACATGGGGCCTTTAGTAGTTCGCAAGAGGAACAAAAGTCCTGAGATAGAGATCTCCTAGGAGGAAAGACCTATCTCGTTTCCCCCCATCTATGGAGACACAACCTGCATTTTTGGTAAAGGGGATAGCATGAGCTGGTACCAAATTTACAAAGAGTTTACGCAGACCGAATTTCTAGAGGACCTCCCTAACCGACAGGCATATGTTCAAGTTAAACGATCCAAGTTGCACTATGTAGGAGCTCACCCGCCTATATTCCGATGCGCAGAACTGATCGAATGGATCTTGCAAAGGGTTGACCCCAAGATCTGGGTTATTCAGGATCACAACAGAAAGACATTTTCCAATCTAAAAGAACAAGATGCGGAAAATATATTATGCGCTTCCCACCTGAGAGAAAACCTTCACCGATGAATGGGCCACTACTCATGCAGTTCCTATATTAGAAACTTTAAAAGGATGGTGGGAAGACCCGGAAAAGTTCTAGCTCAAGAAGGATCAGGAGTGTCAGTAGTCACGTCTCAAGAAGGTCTACAAATTCATAGCCACAATTCTATTTAGGATGTATGTCTGCCTAGATGCCACCTTCTTCAACGGCTCTTGGGTCTCTTTAATTTACGCTATCACTGTGTATGGTACCCGCTTCAATTGGGTCAACATGATAATAGCCGCCCTCAGGTCAAACATATCTGCAACACTGGCACCTAATGAAGGGTATGCATCAGAATTTTACATGGCATCCTATCTCCTAAATGTAGTGTGCGCCAGGTGCCATTTTGAGGGGTGGTCACACAACTAGGACCAGAGCATGGCAGTACGATTCACAAAGATCTAATGGTGTTCTGGGATTCCAGGTAAAAGCAAGACATAGAGTCAATTGCACACAACTTGATCCCCGCCCTCTACAGGAAACTATTTGGAAGAGACACCCCATGTATGTCCTGGCATGCCATGGAGACGATAACCCAAGTAGCCCACTGGTTCCCTAACACGAAGGGTACTTTCATCCAAGTTTTCAGGTCGCTCAGGGGTCCTCATGTGCTGCCCCAATTTTTCACAGACAAGCTCCTCCTCCAAGAGGTATGCTACAAAATGTCACAGGGATTTTAAAAAGTTCTAACTAAGGGTAAGAAGAAGCCATGGACCACTCTGCCTCTCAATATCAGTGCATACATGATGAATTATTTCAGGGAAGTAGAGGTAGAGGCCGAAAAAATTAGAGGATTTTGTTTACCCCATTTAGCACACCGGACATATGATCCTGAGAGAATCATCCCAACCCACTGTAAGTGGGAAAAATTCAAATGGATTTACCAGCATACTGAGTGCCTTGCCAAAGACAGAATCAGAAACTGGTATAACAAGGATAGAGAGGTCGCCCCAGAAGAATCAACTAGCCAAGATGATCAGACTCTAGAAGAGAGAATTCATACGCTGGGAGGAGCGTCATCATCAAAGGCCAAGAAGCCTAGGACCGGCACAGGTCTTAACCCCTACTCCCAGCAAAAGGGAAAAGAGGTTGAAACTCAATAAGAAGCTGAGGAAAAGGCCAAGGAAGAAGAAGACAGGTGAAAGAAACAATTTAAAGAAGAGCAGAAGAAGAAGCGAGCAGAAGAAAACCGCAGAAAAAAGGAAAAGGAATAGACGAGGAAAGAGGAGGAAGAAAAGATGGAAGTTGAGTGCCAATTGAAGTTAAAACAGGACAAGGTAGAAACATAATGCCGGCTAAAGGAAGAACAAGACAAGGAAGAAGCAGAGCGCTGGCTAAAGGAAGAACATGATAAGGCAGAAGTAGAGCATTGGTTGAAGGAAGAACAGGACAAAGCAAGAGCCGAAGGAAGTAGGACTCCATTTTCAGAAACAAGGTAAGAAACAAAGTTGCCGCCCATCGAGATACCTCCGAAAACTCCTGTATGTTTCACCCTTTCCAAATTGGGTACCTCTGAAGATCTAGATGAGGGAGTGCTCGATCTCACCAGACTTACCTACGATCAATTCACACACAAGATTAGGCAGGAAAAGAGGAGATGTTTGGCACGAGACCCTGCGGAACCCCTTGCAGTCACTACAGGAAAGGATATAGTCTTGGATACTAGGAATAATCTGGTCATCATTGCCTCAGCTGGTACCGCTTTTGCGGCAGCTACAGAGGAGAACATGAGTAGGATGAGCAGAGAAATTATGTCCTTACAGAACAGGCTACAGAACGCCGAACTCAAGACGGCCAAAGCAGAGCAAGAAAAGAAGGCACCACAAGAGGAGGTCAGACAATTTCAAACTAGGGATACCCCTGCTAATGAAATATCACTCACTATATAGGGAGAGATAGTCACTTTAGAGGCCTCCATGAAGCAGGTTTATGAAGAAATGTTTACCATAAAACAAACGGTAGCGCTTCTACTGAAGGCACAGGTCGAAACTAAAAGTAGGAACACACAGCTAAAGCAAGACTCTACTGCACTGGACAAGATATTTGAGTGGTATAGCAGGTATCCACAAGCCCCAACCACATTGCTTAGAAGAGATTGGATTTCCACCCAAAATGACAAAGTTCAAATTTGGATAAAGGTACAATCGAAGGAAAAACTCATCAAGGATCTAGATAAAGTAATGTCAGCATATGAACATTTTATTAGTGGCATTGACTCAATGGCCGAGGTACAACACATTCCTTCCTTGGGTACACTTGGAGAAGAGAAAACATGGGAAGAAGTCTCCAATGATATCCAAACATTTTTACAGCCCATGAGGCAAGAAGCCGCCTTGCAAGACTTGCCGGCGTCAAGAGAAAACATGGTTCAATTCATTGTGACACTGGTCCGGATATACACTAAACTGACCTCCTTGTTGAATTAGATCACAGTCAAGAGGGAAAATTTGATTCCAAATGCCTCGAATGTATTCACAGGTTAAGAGAAGATATGCCTTAGGTCTCCCCAGTAGCTGCAGATTATCAGGCTTATCAGACCTACCTCAAAGAGCAACAACAGATAGATGTCTTGAGCCTCACAATCACCCAACTACTTCCATGATCAAGTTATAGATAGCAGCAAGAAGAGAAGGTCATAGGTCACAACAACTGAAGGGTCACAGGTCGCAGCCACAGCCGAGGTCACAAGTCACAATTTCCCTCAAGTCGTAAAGTAAACCAACGGTTGGGAAGGCAAAAAGTCAGGGATACCCAAGGGTCAATTTTGTTTTATAAATACTTCCTTCCAGGAATTGTAAAGGACCTTTTTTCGAGGACTCCAAAGGAGTAGAGAATTGTATAGCATTGAATACACTCTTTATGAATGAATACAAGCACTTGTTTTGATTGCACTCTTGGATCTGATGGGAGTTAATGTGTTAAAATTGTGAATATTTTTGTCTTATGGATTTGATATCGTGCTGATTAAATCATCTTCATTTTCCGTTTATATCATTTATACATTCAACTCAATAAACATTATTAATGATGTCAAGTTGTTTATAAAAGAAATGTTAAGCAACTATGCTACTGAAATTTATCTCATCTTTGGAAACTGCTTAAGGAAGTGAAGGGTGCTCTAACCATGAAGAACTGTTTCTTCTGTGGTTCGAACAAATTTTTACAAGCATGACCCTGATGATGTGCTACTAATAGTACTTCCTTGGCTGCATGCTTTCCAAATCATCTTGCTATTCATAGTGTTTATGTTCTTTAATACTCATCAACCATTTGCATTGTACCATCCAGATAGACGTGTGTTCACAGGTATGTAGAGCTTGTTCGTGTCCGAGAAAAGGAGTATTTAGCGGTAGCCGGACCCACACCTTGGATGGGATCCCTATAAAAAATGGTTTAGAGTATAATTGGGAATTTATACCAGGGATATCCCTTACTGTTGGCTGGACATATTTTCACATCAATATATTTGGCGCTAGAAGGAGGGGCTGAATGGCAAGCTCCCAGCACACAAGTAAAATCCTGTTACAAACTCCCCAAGGGGAGATCATGTATGAAAATACCGGTCCTCCACCCTTAGAAAATTTCCAGGAGGAGGAAGCCCCTTACTATGAGGTCACTTTAGATTAACTAAGGGCCCTGCGCCCGATTGCCTACAACCTTGTCAGGGGTTCACAACAAGCCCCGGTCACTAGTTCCTTGGCCAATCCTAGAACTTCCGTATCTAACCACACTCGCCAAGGAACCCTTTTCAACTCCCTACCTTAGTTTGTGGGTATTATGATTGAAGATTATGTGGATGCAGTTGAGAAGAATTCCGAAGAACCCCCAGACAGCCCTCCGGGGGCGGAAGAGGGTGGCCCGAAATCACCGAACCATAACCCAACACCAACCCTCAGCGGGACCAAACTCTCAATGATAACACTCAACCAAACGACCCACCTAGAGGAGGAGCCAGGAGGGGTAGGGAAAATAGAGGCCAAGGGAACAGGGGCCATGGACAAGGCTGGAATCCTGGCCACCACCATCACCATAGAAACTAGAATAGATTTTTGTTTCTTTATAACAAGAGAAATATCAAAGATATAGGGAATTGAGGGAGGAATTAGGACATGCAGTCCCATCGTGAAGGCGAAGCATTCGAGTCAGGCATAGGGAGCGAGTCTGAAAGTGAAATAGGGCATGTTTACATACCACGCCACCAACAGGCTAGGCGTGTGCAGCCTCTATCTTGGATGACACAATCTCCTTTAGCCCTCCATGGTCCCCTCCATGAAATGCCCCAGCATCCGGAGAAGCATCTCCCCAAGTTTGACCTCGAAAAGGGTACGCTGGCCGAAGATCACATAAGAAACTTTTACCTAGCCTTACAAAGGATGAGAGTACAATATGACGATGTAGCATGCCGTATTTTTCCCCATAATTTAGAGAATAAAGCCGCCACTTGGTACCGATCCCTCCCTATTGCTTCCATATCTTCCTGGGTGCAGTTTCGCGGTATTTTCCTTCATATTTTTTTGGAAGACATAACTCCTTCCACTCTCCTCACAGAACTTAGTGCTTTGAAGTGTCAGAAAAAAAGAGAAAGTCAAATATTTCAATCAACACTTCGCTACGATCTTGAACAAATTCCTGCCGAATATGGCCTTAGACGATTCCATCACCGTCGACTACTACACTCAGGCTCTCTCTCGGGATATTTCCGTATTCGTGAAGCACGAAGCTAGAGCTACCCTAGCAGAAAATTACACCACCGCCCTAGCTGTCGAAAGAGATATGCTATCCATAGGAGCCATCGAACATGAAGGACGAGAAGATCAAAAGCCAACCACGAAGAGAGCCCAATCCTCAAATCATAAATTTGGAGACAAATATAAGGACCCCTTTGATTTTGAAAGTATCACAAAATCCCTCAAGTTGCTAACCAATGAAGTCTTCAATCTGAGGAGGAAGAACAATGATTCTGTCCTAGCTACTAAAACACAGAAACCTTTCTTCAGAAAGAATAAACCCACTGTGACCCAACCCCCGTCAAACTCAAGTGCTGGCCTCAACGTTGAATAAATTGACAAGGAAAATTTTTGTTCTTTCCATCAAGCCTCCCACTCAGAGAAAACTTTCCCCCAATGGATTAATAGCATGACCTCCGTGGTGAATCAACTTTTGGAAGAACAAACCCCTGGGGATCTAGAAGAGGAGAACATCTCAGACAACGAGGAGGCCTGACCCCCAGATGAAGATGTAGGTTTCATTGTCCTCGAATTTGAGGTCATCCACGGGGACTCCCCCCTTTCCACAACTAGGATAAACTTGGCTGACAACCCTAAATCTAAACCCCCTCGAAACTATGGCTTGAGGAGCAATGGCCCGGTCCCTGAGCAGTCCTTCGAAGAAAAAAGAAAAGCTTTATTATGGAAAATCCTTCCACCAAACGCAGAAAACCAAAACAAGACTCCTGAGAAATTTAGTCCAACTAATCCTCGAGAAGGCCCCAAGGCTAAAGCTTCATCGATTTCCCCTAAAAACACCACCGAACTTACCTCACACACAAATTCTGGGTATAACATTATCGAGGACAAGAATAAGACCCGGGCCAATATTTCTCTCTACGAGCTCGCTCGCATTGCTAACCAACGAGATCTTATCCTTAAGGCCTTTTCCAATCTACCGACGACCAAACCCGTGAGCATCACATCTGCCCGAACCGCTGTCAGTCCCTAATCCATCGTAAATGCCATAAATGCCAACTCCAGGGGATCCACAACACCTTTCCTCCTCTCCTTTGAGATCTTTAACTTCAATGCCCATAATTTCCTTGTCTATTCTGGTGCATCCACGAATGTTATGCCCTTATTCGTATGAAAGAAGTTAAATATCCACCCTGAGAAAACTGACGCCAGGATCATCCAACTCGACAGATCTCAAGTCCTTGTAGTAGGTGAATTAAACAATGTCATCATCTGCCTATCCTCTGATTCTAGAGTGCATTAGTGCATCGACATAGTAATCGTGGATATCCCCGAGGCCTATGGTCTTCTGTTGAGCAGAGATTGGTGTAGCAAGTTGCAGAGATACTTTGCCACTAATTGGTCCCACCTTTGGCTCTCGTACAAGGGTAGGAATAACCAAATCTGGGTCGAAAGCGAGCCGTACATGAAATATACTGTGACTGACCTGGATGGAACTAACAAACCAGTCAGTTTCGCACAAGAAGAGCTCGGTATGTGTTTCTTAGAATCCATTTTTGGGTGCTATTAAACTCCCCAATCTCTGGTCACTCAAGACGTCCAATCTGAGCTACTTCTGGTCACTAAAAAATCCTCCACCTCAACGAAGGACCCATTAGAAACTGTTGCCCCGAGTACATCCCCAATGTGCTCGGACAACCTTTTCAAATTAGAAGATGAAATATGGACCTTGTACTATGACAGTTCCAAAACCCACGACGGGGCTGGCGCAGGCTGTATCTTGCTGGAACCTCAAAAGAACAAGTTTCTAATTTCCTTCCAGTTAGAGTTCCAGTGCATGAATAATACATCAGAGTATGAGGCATTGCTGCTCGGACTAAAAAAGACCATAGATCTAAAAGTTTGTTGTTTAAAGGTAACTGGAAATTCTGAGATTATCACTCGTCAGGTACGTAACACCATCCATTGCTTGTCTCCACATATGAAATCGAGCAAGAGGTATGGCGTTTAGTTTCTGTTTTTGATGCTTTCAGTATTAAATCTGTACTTAGAATGCATAATGCAGCAACCGATACACTCGCCAATGCTGCCGCTAGGTTCACCCCACTTAGAGATGGATTTTCTATTGAAGTTATTTACAAGCCATCAGTACCAAATAATGTTACTAATTTGCACGTTTTCAATGATGATCAATAGATACTGGATTTCATGCTCAATACAAACGTATTCAAAGACGCAGTTATAGAAGAAGAGGATCATGATCGAGCTTTGCAAGAGGAACTACGAGATCAGAAATAAAATCCCATACCCAAAGGGATCATGTCACTCGAAAATTTGTTCGACCTACATAACTGTTTCCAAGGGCCCCGAAACACGAAGGTGAAAAGTTCCACGTTAGTGCACCGACAAATTAATCTCGGGACAGATAAGGACCCCAAGCTCGTCAATCTGGGTAATGAGTGCACCCCTCAGGAGAAGAAAGCATTCACCATATTATTTAAGAAATACTGAGATGTGTTTGCTTGGACATATGATGAGCTACGAACTTATGATACACGGATCACCTAGCACGTGATACCCATGAAGTAAGGAGTGAAGCCTTTCTAACTAAAACTGAGAAAATTACACCCCGCCTTGGAACCGATGATCCAAAAGGAACTGAAAAAGCTCTTGGATGCGTAGATAATTTTCAAAGTTAGACATTCGACCTGGGTGTCAAACTTGGTCCCTGTTTGCAAGAAATCCGACGAAATCCATTTGTGTGTAGACTTCCAGAATTTAAATAGAGCCTCTGACAAGGACAACTATCTGGTCCCCCTATGGAGCAAATCCTTCAAGCTGTATCAGGGTCTGAAATGTTCTCTCTATTGGATGGGTTTTCAGGGTATAATCAAGTACTAGTGGCTAAGCCCAATCATCTTAAAACCACATTTAGAACTAAATGGGGAACATTCGCATTCAGACGCATGCCCTTTGGCCTAATTAATGTCGGCGCCACCTTCCAAAGAGCCATGGACATCACCTTCAGAGGCTTCATTGGGAAAATCGTGGTAGTAAACCTTGATGACGTCACCGTGTTTTCAAAATGCAGATCTGACCACCTACACCACTTCAAGCAGATTTTTGAAAGGTGTCGGAAATACGGGATCTCACTGAACCCGAAGTAAAGCATTTTGGTCATCTTTGAAAGAAACATGTTGGGGCACATAATAACTCGAGACGACATAGTAGTGGATCCAGAACGTGTGAAATTCATCACTCAAAAATTGCTGCAAGTGGTAAGAAAGCTATGCAGTCTTTCCTCGGAAAAATGAACTTCGTCCGAAAATTTATATCAGATTTCGCTAATCGTGAAACCAGTGCAATGCATGATTAAGAAAAACACTAACTTTAAATGGAATCCTCTTGAGAAAGAAGTGTTCAATAACATCAAACAAGCCATCGCAGAAGCACCCGCTCTTCATAGTCCAGATTTCAGCAAAGGCTTTATCTTGTATACCTTTGCCTCAGATTCATCTTTGGCCGCTGTCCTCACTCAGAAAGATGACAACAACGATGAGCGCCCTATATCATTTATGAGTGCCGGGTTACAAGGTGCTGAGCTGAATTATCCAGATATTGATAAACAAGCTTACGTAGTATACAAGGCAGTTAAACACTTTAAGCCATATATTTTGAAGAGTCATGTCACAGTCTTCGTGCCTCACCCAGCTGTTTGATCACTGTTCGTACAACAGGAGCTGGGTGAGAGACGAGGCAACTAGATGACGTGCCTTCAAGAATATGACCTAGAATTCAAGCCAGCACACACTATAGAGGGCCAAGGATTATGTTGGATGGCCGTAGAGGCAACAGACTCACGGAGCAGTGAAGAAGATAATTGGGAACACGAGATCGACATGTATCAAGCTGATAGCACATCCCAGCAGGATACCTCCTCATGGTACGTAGATCTCCAACAATATATGAAACATGGTACCATAGGCCCCACTTTAACCACTCAGCAGAAATGCACATTAAGATTGAAAGTTGTATCCTACCATCTGGTGCAGGGTAAGTTGTTTCGCAAGCACCAAAGCGGTGTCCTGCTACGTTGTTTGAAGTATGATGAGGCATAGAAAGTTTTGAAAAAACTCCATGATGGTCTAGCAGGTGGACACTATGTGGAGGATACCACTGCTCACAAGATCATGCGTACCAGTTTATATTGGCCTACTCTATTCAAATATGCGCACGCCTATGTCTAGAAATGCCAACAATGCAAAAAGTTTGCAAATAGAGAAATACGACCTTCTGCCCTATTATAGTCTATCACAGTGGAAGAACCATTTCAGCAGTGGGGGCTGGATGTGATTGGTGAAATATTTCCACACTCTTCCAAGCAACATAGATGCATCCTCACTGCCACAGACTACTTCACAAGGTGGGTTGAAGCGATACCGTTGCATAAATTCAATGATCAAGAGGTAATATCTTTCATCACCCAATGCATCATGATCAGGTTTGGAATTCCAACCTCCCTTGTTTTTGATAATGCAACATATTTTTCATCTTTGAAATTATATGATTTTTCTCTAGAAAATGGTATAGTGCTGAAACATTCTGCCAATTATTACCCCCAAGGAAATGGGTTAGCCGAGTCAACTAACAAGAACCTCATCTACATCATCAAAAAGACTTTGTTGTCCCAAAAACGAAATTGGCATAACGCTCTCCACAATGCCCTATGGGCTGTTTGGGTCACGCCCAAGCCACCGTTGGGGACCTCCCTGTTTTTTCTTGTGTACAAAAAAGAAGCTGTTCTTCCTCCCAACTTGTCTCTCCCAGCCCTTCAATTATCGCAAGAGACTCACGACATTGATTGCCCTGCCTTGCATGCCCGAATAGACACATTATTGAAGCTGGAGGAGGAAAGGCTGAAAACCCGGGAAAAATTCGCCATCCACCAAAGTCGAATAAAATGATGGTTTGACAAGAAAGTCTGGCTGAAACAAATATTTCTAAGTAGGTGACATTAGGGGAATTTTGAGGTCTAAAATGGGCCTCCTAAGGAAAATGTACAATAAAAATTCACTTTATGAGAACCAATCACATTTTAGGGGATGGCATCATCCCTAATGGTTGAGGTGGCATTGCTTGAGTTAAAGGTACTTACTTGTCACATTCTCAAAGGTGGATAAAAAATCATGGTTAACCATGGTAGTGCTCTAAGTAATTTTAAAGTCAAAGTAAAGTACTCATAATAAATGTCATTTCACACTTTTTGAATAAAAATATATTATTGTCATTTCATATTTCTTGAAAGAAACAATGCATGTCCCTATACATTTATTATATTATATTATTTTTATATAGTATATTAATTACATGTTATTATACAATTTAAATAATATAATTTTAATTAATAGCATATAATATAATTAAGAATTTATAAATTTATATTTATATTTAATTTTAAGTTATTTAAGTACAAAGGACAAATGCATTAGTTGTTCAATGATAATGATTTTTTCTTGAAAAGTTCATTCTTATTTATAGTCACATCAATACAATTTTTTAATTAATTTTATTTTTGTACAACTTTTGAATTGAATTTAACTATGGTTACATGGATTGTGGTGCAAAAAATGAATTGCAATTTCATAAATATTGTTTTATTGGTTAAACTATTATTTTATTATTTCCTTAGGAGGCCCATTTTAGAGCTCAAATTCCCCTAATGCCTAGTCCTCAAGTGGGACAAAGCTCACAAAGATAAAAGAAAATTCCAGGCCCTATGGATAGGTCCCTTCCAGATTAAAGAAAAAATTGGCTCCCACACCTATAGGCTACAGACCCTTGAGGGGAGAATTGAGGTCCTCCCGGTAAACGGGCACGACCTTAAACACTATTTCACCTAACTGCCCTGAGGGGGCCATCATCATACCCTGTACCATATGTATTTTGTTGTTTTTGTTTCATTTCTTTTGTGTTATTTTTTCCTTTATTCTCAGTTTTGTTTTGTTTTCAATAAACTGCTTGTTCCCAGCAGGCTCCCATTGACCCTATCCCCTGTAGCATCCCAATGTTGAAGGAAGGATGTAAAGGTTACTCAATTGGAAATGTTGTGCCGGGATATGTGCTAGTGAAGAATCACCCCTGAAACTCGAAAGGGACATGAGCTTGCTTGTGATATGCATTCAATGGGGAAAACACAGCTAAGTCCCAGGAACCAAGCACAGGTAGCCTGCCTAACATTCTGGCCCAAGGAATTGCGGTAAAAAGGAAAGTCTTGGTGTGATCGGTCACTAGATGGAAAAGGGGCAGAGCTAACCAAAGGAGACAAAAGGACATTCAGGAAAACCCAAAAGGTCCTCATATAGACAAGGAGCAACCTCTCTTGCAAGTAAAATAAGTCGGGATCCCTCATATGCCCCAGGAAACAAATTACCACTATTAAATAAGTGCATTGAGCACAGTCAAATAAGTGCCCCGAGCACATTTTAAATAAGTGCAAACTAGCACATGAATAAGGGTAAAGGATTGAGAAAGGCCTCCTGCGTAGAGAGGCGATGCGATGACTCCGCCGGGGTACTGACCAGGCTCGCTGGCAGCAGAGCAATGTTCATGACTCCTAGGCAGTGACTCCACCGAGAACATTAGGTTCTCTGGTAGCGGAGCAACACAATGAGGACGAAATAATTATAACGGATCCTGGAAATATCTGAGGTGACTCCAACCTTTTTCGTCCAGTCTCCTGGAATGAATTGTGATACACTCGCACCCTGGGACATGCAGATAGGTGGAGCATACACGCAAGGTCCAAGGACAAAATTAGTGGGATGCACGAAATGGAAGGATCAGCAGGCTCAGCCCCAGCCCCCACTCGATGAAGCACCAACAGAGATCCTGGGTCCTACCAGCGAATCACCCTTTTTTGTAGCTGTTACAACACCCTCCAAAATTTTTCTCTCGTTAAATTTTTGAACCCCTAATACTTGTGAAAAAGAGAAATAAGACCTAAATTCACCTTTTCTAAACCTCAGTTCGCTAAGTTGCAAAAATGGTTAAATTTCCTAAGTTGCGACCCCGTGACCTTGCGACCCTTCAGGTAGCCAAGTCGCTGGGTCACACATTAGTCTGAAATCAAACATCAGCGACCTTGTGACCCTGCGACCCCATGACCCCTTAGGTCGCAAGGTCGCAGAGTCTCAAGGTCGCACATTTCATTAACTCAGCTCATTTGCGACCTTGCGACCCTCATTAATTACCCACACGTGTGACCCCTTTATATATATATGGGTCGCATAGGTCCCATTTGACCTGCATGACAAAGAAAAAAAAATGCCTTTGACAAGTCAACTAGAGCGCGATTTTCCTGGGTAAGTGCCTGATCCTCCTGCTGTTTCTTTTCTAGGGTAATTGTTACTATTTTTTCCCTTACCCTAGCCTATTTTAACCTTGTTGTGATCTTAACCAAACCCATTGGCAATCCCTCTGAAAACCTCCCCTCTTTCAGTTTCTCTTCAAGTCTTGTGTTAAGCCTGCTTGTCCCTTCTGTTATCACTCAGGTTTTCCTTGAAGTTGTGGAAAAGGAAAGTATACCCGAGGTAACCACAAACCAACCTTCAGATGCAGAATCTAGCCAATTTGCATCCAGAGAGGGCTCTCTCTTTATAATTTATCTTTGTTCTTAAAAGATTTTAGGCTAGTTATAGATCCAAGAGTTTGTTTGAAAAATGGTGGAATCCACAAACTAAGGGCAAGGTTGAAAGTTTTCAGTCCATTGGGCTATGGAGTCAAAGGATGGCTTTACTGGATTTCTATTCTACACACAAGATGGCTTTACAGGGCAAGATATCTAGACAAAGAACAATCCTTAAAATTTAGAGTGGATGGGATGATTTTGAAGGGATGAAAGGCAGCTAAGAATCTTTCACCATGTTCAAAAGAAAGAAATGAGATGAATACAAACAAAGAGCAATGAATAATTCTTTATTATAGTAATCAAGAATGTTTAAATTAGCAAAGCAAGAGCATTTAAGAATTTGTGCTTATAACCAATTTAGAGGAAAACATTAAGAACAATCACATCTGAAATCAGAGTACAATTAAGTAAATTCTGATTCAATCCTTTATGTAAATTATTCAAAGATGGACATAATGATATTATAAACTGATATAAAACTTAAGACAAAGGGTAGAAAGACTTATTGAACTGCAGTCCAACACATGAATCTTGCAAAAAGTCATGAGCTTCAAATCGTCATCCAGTAAGCCACGAATAAATTTCTCCAAAATGCTTTTATTCCGAAAATCTCAATGTTACAGCAAAGTAATAGAATCCACCCTCAATACTTCCTTTGAGGGTTTATTTATACAAGAAAACTTGAAAAAATCTCACACTAACCTAGCCAATAATCTAGGGTGACTAAGGAGTAATTTACAAATAAACAGGAGACAAATGGTCTCGTGGATAGAATAATAGGTAAATGCTGATGTGCTGTTTCCTCATTTTGCTGATGTGCTGGAGGCAAGTGCTGAGATAGGGCTCGGTGCTGTCCCTTGGAGTAAATTCTTTGCTTGTTTGATACTCTTTGTCTTTACGGATACTCTTTAACCTGTTCAACTGATACTCTTTCATCTGTGCTCATTTTTATCTTTCACATAATAGTAAAAAGAGAAAATTCTCATCCCGAAGATAATTTTCATAGAATTTCCAATAGGTCTTTCCACCATTGATCGTCTGGTATTATAGTCCTCTTAAGTTTTCTCAATGTCTCATCAGCCTCTGTGAGTTTGTAAAAAGTGGGCTCATCAGGAAACAAATACTTTATTTCATGTTCAAGATGAAATAAATCTTTCAACCTGTCATATAGATTTTTCCCTGTTGGCAACGTTGCTTCTGGTAGACTGATAGAACTAGTAGTTGTATTTTGAGCATGGCTCTCTATTTTCTTGACATAGGTCTCTAGTTCCATTATTTGGTCCTCTGTGAGCATGGGACTGGGTAACCCATTGTCCAATAAAACTTGAAATTTTTCTCTGAAAGCATCAATATCAGCCAAAATCTCTGAACATTTCCTTTCTAAATTCTGCATAAAAGTTCTCTTGATGAAAACTCTCTTTATTATCAAAATAGTGCCGGTTCTGTCTTCAATTCCTAATACTGCAAGCTGTTGCTTTGTTCGGGTGTTCAAAAATTGAATGAGTTGATTGGCCTGCTCAGGTCTACCTCTTAGTTCATCTCTTGTTCTGTTTATTTCTTCTTGAGCTATTTTAATCAAGTCATTTTGTTCAAAAATTGCTTGAATAGAGGGCCAAATACTTTTTATTAATTCAATTATATTTCCCCAAAGAATTTGATTTATTTCCTTCAAAGGCTTTTCTAATGAAAGATCTTTCTCTAAAGCCTTAACTAATTTGTCCAATCTTTTGATTTCCCTGGTATTTTCAGCAACTGTCTTTTTAGATGTATCATACTTCTGCTCCAAATCTTTTAATTGTAATTTAGTGGCTTGAAGTTCTGACTCTTAATTGTAAACTTTCCATTTGTTTTATTAACTCATCAGAACTTAAACCAGAAGTGTTTACCTGCGCTGGTTTTTTTTGTTGCTTTGCTGTTGTAGTAGCTTCTGTGATGGATGCCTGCTTGATAGCTTCTTTTTCCTGTAAAGCTTGCTCTAATTCCTTCTCTGTTTCACTTAGTCGCTCAGTCATATTTAGGAGCAACTCCATTACCTCTTCTTGTGAATTCCCCTTTAAAACTTCTTGGGTCTGGGGGTGCCTTGAGGCTGGAAATTTCAGCTGCTTTCTTTATTAATGCCTCAATACTTTTAATGTCTTTGGGGTTGTGACCCAAGCCGATGATTATGTCTTCTAGAGACTTTATTCTATTATCTTTGGCCTGAGAAGAGGCCTTCTCAATTTGCAATTGGGCACTTGTGTTATTTAAAGAATCTTGCAGCGTTAGGGCTGCCATGGCCTTATTAGTCAGAGTGGAATACACCATTTCCCCAGTTTGTTTGTGCAGCTCTATCTTTTCTAAAGGATGAATATCCTTAGCCAGGACCTCAAAATTTGTTCTAATATAATCCGCTGCTGACATGGGTTTTGGCACCTTTGACTTGAAGTGGCTCATCATCATTTTGCCTTGTGAAATGTCAAATGCTGACATTAACCTTTCCTAATTATGGGGAGCCATTTTCAGATATTGATCATATACCTTCATTCTTAATGGATCATTGTTTGCCTTTATATTAATGAAGGTTCTTTTTATATCCCCTGTATCTGTTTTTGGTGGTCTGAAAGAGGATACCTCAGTACTCAATTGCTTTTGTAAAGCTTTTCCTTTCTGTCCTGTGTTTCTTTCACTAACTGTGCCAGTTAGTTGACTGTCTTCCCTTCCATCATCAAATATTTCATCAATGATCTCTACATCTGGAATTGGATCTGGTTTCTGTTTTTTGGCTTGATGTACTCCTGAGGATTCTTTAGGAGGAGTAATATCTGGAACTTGCCTTTTCTTTCCTATCTCCATATTGGATGGAGTTTGTAATTCTGAAACTTCAGTGTGTTTTACCTGAGTGGGAGAAACTTGGGTTTGTTCAGGTGCTCTGGAAGTTTGTGGTTTCTCTGCCATGACTAAAGTTTCAATGACCTAGATTTCAGGTTCCTTTCCTTTGCCTTTTGGTTCTGCTGCAACTGATGAACTGCTTTCCTGTAATGTCTGCTGTAGATTTGCTGCTGAAGAAGTGCCAATGTGGGGTACCTGCACTTGACCACAAGATTCTAGGTCATACTTCTTCTCGAGATCTTTCATAATTTTGTTCATTTTGTCAACTTCACTTTCTTCCTCAACAAGTGTTCCTTCAACCCATTCATCTTGATTGGCATATTGTTCTAGTTCAGGAATCTTGTGGTGTATATAAGGGGATGATTTGTTCTTTAATCTCTTTTCACAAATAAAACCAAATGGGTCATAAGGAACCCAACGAAAAGTTCTTTGGAACTTGCTTTATAATATATTTTCTGCCTCTCGCTCGGCCTCCCTAGAGTTGCAGATGAAAGGACCTAATTGACTTTTGATCCTTAGTTGGGCTTTCTTCTTCACACTACAAAAATGGATCACATCTGAATTATTCATTTGCCTAAAATATTCCAAGGCAAAAATCCTCATGGGCACATATCTTGGCAACTTGAATGGATGTAATTCACATCCATAAATTCTGATGACTGTATGGTTTTGATATAAATACCAATCTCCAACTTTATAAGTCCTTGAAAGTTGCAAGGTCTTCTTTATTTCATTACTGAGCCTTGGGGGAGGGATTCCTGTTAACAAAGTTGTTGCAGGATATACAAACTGATCAATGAACTCAATGTAGGAATATGGAGAATTATAGGAAGAATGAACTATGGGAGTCCAAAATATAACTGACCTGGGGTTTCCCTTGGCATCAAGCTTTTTAACAGGAAAAGGGAACTTTTATGATTGATATAAGATAATGAGATGATAAATAACTGAGGAATATTTGAAAACTTTCTCATCATCTAGCCTCATGAACTGATCATGGATCTTATTGGCTATGAAGGAGGCAAAGTCATATCTGATTTCAGGAGGTTGCCCAGGAGTAAAAATAGACAGCAAAGCCAGGGTTATCTCATCAACATATTCACCGGTATTGAAACCCAAGACAAAAGAGATCATATTTAGGATGAGCCTTCCCAACTTAGTGAAATAATAAAAACCATAGGGAGGAAGTCCCTTAGGTTGATGTTCAGGCAGCATGAAATTCTGGCAAATGGCCTTCAATTTTTCTGGGGTCAATTGATTAGACTTTTCAATCAGTGCTTCTATAGACAAAGGTGCTAGTTCTTGACCTGGTTCAAAATGTAGCATTGCATTGATAGCTTGGGGAGTAATGTGGAAAAGAACACTCTGGTCAGGGGATATTACATCTCTCTGAGTGGGATAAGAGTTAGAATGGCAATAGTGGATGATTTCTGGGAAGGAAATGACTGAAGAGATGAGATACCTTGGGAGATTGGATTCCCACAACCCAATGAGATCTTGCCCCTTTGAGTACTCGTCTCTACAGCGACAATAACTCAAAAGGGGATTTTCATCAAAATGCAAGTCTTTAATCTGGAAATCTTTGTCTACTAAAGGTAAATATTCTAACTCTCGGTGAGTGGCATTCAGTGGAGTTACATTCAAAGCTGCCGGGGCCTCCATTTTGATTCTTGTGGATTCAAAATGGAGTTTTCAGGTTTTCTTCACAGGCCGGGCGTGATTTTGATCTTACTGAGGGAAATTGGCACAATTTGCAGGTTCAGGGAAACAATTTATAGTCGTAAAACTCAGGGAATGATCTTAGGAATATGATTTAAACACTGATTCAACGAAAAACCAAGAAAACAGAGTTTTATTTGCAATTCGGGGCGAAATAGGATAAATACCTGTTTTTGGAGGAAAGCTGGTTTTTAACAGGTACTAGGCGGTAGCAGGAGGATACTTGAACACAGGTTTGGTGAGATTCCAGAGCGAAATCGAATTGAACAATGGATTTCAATGGAAATTTGAATTTCTTAGCGGAAAGCACAGTAGCGTTCAAACGATGAAAATGACATAAAAACGCGAAATTTTGTTTTATTTCCAAAGTCAAAAGAGGGGTTTTTAGTTTTTCGAGGAGTGACGTCACGTTGGTACGGGCTGACGTGTGCAAGGGTCGGGCGGTAAGTGGTTTAGTCCCCACACCGCTTATGGACAAAGGTGGTATTAGATGAGCGGGCAGCGATTCCATTCGATTATCGACACGTGGACAGGTGACTAGTCAAATACCACCAATCGCCCGCGCGTTAAAACTCTGACAAAGGATGGGTAGCGGATTTGATACGGGGCGTAGATCTGCGGAAAGGCGATCGAACGGTTGAAATGACAGGGAGATGGTGGGGTGGTTATCACGCGGGCCCGGCATATTTAACGTTTAATTAATCATCCCGGGTGGCACATGATTGGCGGAAGAAAGGTTATTAATTAGTTCAGATAACTAATTAATCCCGTAATTATAATGAAAAAGGGGTCGCGGCGGGGTTTTAATTGTGTTTGAAACGTCGGGTGGAATGCCAGGTGGATGGGCCAAGGTGGCATAGGGGCTTTTCCAAAGTTTTGGTTTAGAAAATAAAACTTCGGGTTTTGTTTATATTTTTGTATTAAACATATAAATCATATGTTTAAAGTCTTTCGTATATATGTTTTTTATTTTATTATATGATAAAATAACCAATATAGTTAACTTATCATAAGGGCGGGACTATTGTATAACGATATATTTAACCAAAGGGCTTGTATAGTGGGTTTTTAATGAATATTTGGGAAGTAAATACTTTGGTTAAAACATAATAGAGGGTTTTTGGGATATTAATTCAAAAGGAATTATATACTTAGGATAGGGCATTTTCACTAGGGATTTAGTAAATAGAGTTAAATGTAAATATGACAAAGGGACAAGGGAACTCAAAAAACTTTGCACATCTAAGAAAGTGACAATTTCTGAAGTAAATTGCAATATCTCATTTTCCACACTTAAACTTAGAATAGTAAGTTATTTTGAGGGATTTTTATGGAATTTTGCATAATTTTCCTAAGCAAAATGAGATTTTACTTAGGACAAGGTTAAAGGTGAATGATTATAATGATGAATTATCTCAAGTACTTAGGTCTTTTGATCATTAAGCCGAGGGTTCGGTCCCTCCAAAAGTCAAGGAAATGCCTTGAGCCCTTTTGATCTCCAAGTACCCTAGTACTTTGGGGGAAATTAGTAAAACTTTAAGGGGAAAGTGATGAGGGAAGTTAATGATTTTGACTTTGCTTGCTGTGATTTTCCAGTGTATTTCTTGCTTCAGTATTTGTGATGAAAGTAAAGGATCAAAAACATGTAGCAGCATCATTCATCAGATAAAACTTTGCAACCATCTACATACCCTATCTACTTGACACTACCATTTTCTTTTCTTTATTAGGGTGCATTTAGACTTGCAAACCTTTATCAATCTTTTTCTTTTTTACAAAGAAAATCCATCTAATTCTACCCTTATTACATCCAAGGGCTCAGATTAAGCTGTTGAGCACCTTTTAATAACTCTACCTATCTACTTATCTGCCAAGATTAAACTGTTTGGTCAGATATTTATTCTCTATTCTATAACATGAAATTGAAATATGAATAAGTCAAGTTTAAACAGTTTAACTATTCATGAATTGTGGCAAAAGTTTGACAAGCTGCACATAATTGCTTTATTACAAAAATGAAATAGTAGTGGCATTTGGATTTGTACACTTTCCTTGGTCTATTTTTTGTTTGGGGTTCATTTCTTTCACTTTTTTGACCATTTTATTTTTCTTACCCTTTGATTTTTCTTTTAGGGTATACCCTCTTTACATTTTTAAATTTTTTGATTTTTTGGTTTTTCAAGAATATGGAACACCTTTGTTTAAGAAAGAAGGTTTGAACATATTCCATAGTTCAATCAAGACAATCATGAAATATGACACCTATTGGTATAGGAGTCTAACACTGGCTCCACTTGGGGATGGCTTTTCCTTGTGAAAAGTCAAGAACAGCAGGTCAAATGCCTCAAAATGCCTTAAACTGAATCATGAAATCTCCTTCTCCTGGTAGCTTTTATTTTACATATGATAGTGAAAATTTTGAAGCTTAGGGCCTTCACTTCAGGCTTCAACTTCAAGAAGTCACCATCCAATCCAAACTGCATTAAAAAAAGGATATATTATGTACAAGTTAGAAAAATCAAAACATTCTAGTAAATGGGATCAAAATAATGCTTGAGCATTCGACCATTGACTGGTCCTTCTTCAACTTCTGAATTGTCCACATCTTTCAAAAAGTATGTATTGTTTCCCTGCAAGGCATGAATAATGTAAGGCCCTTTCCACAAGAAATCAAATTTCCCATGTTTACCTTTTTCTTCTCTTCTAGAATCCCATCTTAGGACTTTATCACCTAGTTGAAAATCTTCTGCTTTAGTCCTTTTATCAAACATTTTCTTTAGCTTTTCCTGCAAGAATTGTGATCTTTGGTATACCTC
>JAXQQM020078263.1:0-141155 GCA_034641835.2 Pinus albicaulis
AAGCAGGGCTTATTTGCGGAATGAAAATGACATGAAATGGAAAATGAAAATGGAAGATGGCAATGGAGAGTAGAAATGGAAATGGACAATAAGCATGTGAATGAGAAATGACAATGGGCAATAAGCATGTGAATGAGCCTCTTGCTTTTATTTGTGGTTATGAATGGACAAAAAGAAATGGAAAGTGGATGTGAATGTAAATAGAAAATATGAAGTGAAATGAGGTGAATGGTTTATTATGAGGTATGGATGTGATGGAGACAATAGTATCTGAAAGTTTTTCAAATGTTTGGATCTGATTTTACATCAGCATATTTCCTCTTTATTGCTGATCATCCTCTTATGAAACAAATTGGTCTCTTAGAGAGACACCATTCTCTTGTAGTCATTTGTCCTTCCTCCTGGAACCTGCAAAAAAAAACTAATACTTCTTCTGCAATGGAATGTAAGATTATCAAAGGGAGAGAGGTGATCAATCTCTCTAGTTATGACATTTACACACAAAACTAAGAATTTGTATTAATGAAACAAGTTCTCAAAGGAAAAATCAAAAGAATTTATACATGTTTTGGAATTAGTGCCTCAAGTTGAATGTAGCTTCTTTTCAGCAATTTATTTCATTATTTACCATTTCAAACTCTAATGATAGATTTCTCATTGTGTAGATCTTGTTGAGACCTTTCCAATGATACTTAAATCATCAAAATCTGATTTTGTATGAGAAAGTTAGGTTGATTTGAACAATGAGGTTTTTCAGCTGCTAAAAATCTTGAATAAAAAGTTAGTCATTCATCTTTCATCATCAGTCCAAAATTAATCAATACCTTCAGAAAAGTGAGCAAATAACTTATTCATTTCATTGATTCAATTTTTTTTTTTATTTTTATTTTTTTTATTTTTATTTTTTATTTTTTTGAATTTTTTTTTTTTTTGAATTTTTTTTTAAATGAAATAAAGTATGGATGAAATAATTGTCCTTATGAATATTTTTGAAACAAAGTCATGCCAATGCCTCTTTCATGCAAAATAAAAATAAAAAGCTTGAAATTTCTAAAGTCAAATTCCTAACTATGAAGGAGATGAAGGCAGAGTCCTTTTCAATTTATACAACTTGCATTTGATGCACATGTGATAATGTGTTTGCCTCAAATAATCCATTTGTCATTCATCATGTGCCACCACATATGAATTCTGCCACATTTTCCCTCAAATAAGGAAATTAGTTCCTTGATTATTTCTCAAAACCGTGATTGTTTTCATTAAAAAAAAAACATTTTTCTCTCACGCACACTGCAAATTAGTGCTCCGAAGAACCCTGAATTTCTCCCAAATGGCTGCGAATTTCAGAAAGTTCTTATAAGATTACCTAATTCACCCCGTTCCCGAAAAAACCCATGTTTTAGTTTTTTCTAATTCGTCCTGGTTTGCTCAGAAAATTCATTTTAAAATCGGGTGTTTTTTACAATGACGCATTTCGTTTTCTGGCAATTACTTGTGGTTTGATTTGTTTTTATTTTGCAGGTTTTGAAGTGTAATGGCTTGTATCTCACAGAGAAGTTCAGATTGATCTTCCTCATTCCAATTCCTTGCAATGGAATCTACAATCTTCTCTTCATCAACAGTCTGAAATCTTCTCTTCATCAGCAATTTCTTCATATGATACACTTCCATTGTATGTCCCTACAATTGAATTTGTAATCTTCTCTTCATTAGCAAATTGCAATCTTCTTCTCATCAAAAATTTGCAATCTTTTCCTCATCAACAGTTTCTTCATGTGATATACATTCATTGTGTGCAATTTTTTTTTAAAATGATTTCTAATAACTGTTGTTTGAGGAAAAACGAATATGAAAAAGAGAGAGATCCTTTTTTTTTTTTTTAAATTGCAGTGCATGGGTCTTTGTGTGGATTGAAGGTCTGCATATATGTGTAAAGCCAAGCCAAAGAATGGCCTCATGCATATGCGTGGGTCTTATTTCCATGAGATTTTTTTTTTAATTGATTTGTTAATAAAATTATGTATGTTATATTTTCAAAAAAATTTAAAAATACACATATATATTCATTAAACAAAACAATTTATTGAAATCAATTTTTTTTAAATTGTTGAATCAATTGAAATGATGAAGTTTTATTTTGTCTCCTTTTTTTTTTCACATAACAATTCTTTTTCTGATCCTCCAGATCACACAAAGTGCAGGAGGAGAGCATACTCAAGAATTATTAAATTTTTTTTACATAACAATCATTTTTCTGATCCTCCAGATCACACAAAGTGCAGGAGGAGAGCATACTCAAGAATTATTAATTTTTTTTTAGATGTAAGAAATAAGGCTACCTAGTTACACTTCCCCGACAACGGCGCCAAAATGTTTGGTCAATTTAGTGTGTCCTAAATTGCTAACATAAATTATCAACCAGGGATTCGTAAGCTGACGAAGTGTGGCACACTATATGTGCAAGATAACCTATTTCTTACTTTTTGTCGTTTTTGGATTTTTATGAAATTCTAAAAGACAAGTATGGTTATGGATATTCAAGGCAATGATGTCCTTTATAATGATTTACCAACTTGAAACTGAAAAAGGAATTTGAAACATACAATGACAAAACTTGAAAGGAAATGAAAATGTGCTACTAAAATGAAAAAGGTGCGGCTAATCTAATAAATCAAAACGGTGAACTAGTGAGCATGAAACCAAACTATTCTTGCTGCTGTCTAAACACAAAAGAAACTATGCTGAAAGAAATCGAAAAGTTGCAATAAAGTAAATCTAAATCAAATTACATCAACTTGTCTTCTGATCCCTCATCATTAGTCCAGCTATGATTTTCGGAAGTAACCATAAACAACTTGAGTAACTGATATCTAACTTGCAGAAAGTAAACCAATATCAAACCACACATTCATAATTCAATCCCTCACCATCAGTCCAGCTGTGGCTTTCGGAGGTAACTGAAGATGTCATGCACAATTTAATATTTCTAACTTGCAGAAAGGAAACTAATATCAAACTACACATCCATAATTCAATCCCTCACCATCAGTCTAGCTGTGGCTTTCGGAGGCAACTGAAGATGTTATGAGCAGTTTAATATATCTAAATTTGCAGAAAGGAAACTAATATCAAACTACACATTTTATAATACAATCCCTCACCATCAGTCCAGCTGTGGCTTTCGGAGGTAACTGAAAATGACATGAGCAATTTAATATATCTAAATCTAACTACTGAAGCAAATGTGAAAAACTAAAATAAACAAAGCAATACCGGAATTAAACAAAAACTAAGAAAAAATAAATTAACAGCAGAACAATATTGATTCCATGTCATTAGTCAAAAGATATGCAAATGCCCGGGCTGCCATGAAAAATTATGCTAAAAGCTATGATTTCAGAAAGCAATCTAAGTAAAGAAATATGACAAAACAGAATTGAAAGCAACTTATCTAGAAAACATGTAAAAGCCTCATTGGATAGCAGGGGCCCTCTGCTACCAATTTGGTGTAGTTCTTAGCTCCTTGAAGTTGTAATCAAAACATCATCAAAGAACTGAATTTCTCTATTAAAAAGAACTCACAAATTTACATCCCATTCCATCTTGAACTTTGTTACAAAAGACTTCTCTACTACTTTTTCCTTACTTCCTCATTACTTTCTCATTACTTTCTCATTACCTATGATAGGAGAAAACTTCTCCTATTTATACAAAATATGAGGAGACATCTCATTAATGGGAGTCCATGAATCTCTCCCTCCATCTCTAGAGTTACAATCAAAATAAGAAATGATAAGACACATGTCTTTCTAGAGTTTCAACACAACTTGAGGAATGAGACACATATCCTCTTAGAGTTTCAATACAACAAGGAAGTGAGACACATGTCCTCTTGATCCCATAATCTTCTCCAACCAAATTCGAATTTGGCCTTAGAGTGCCACATAAGGGTCTTCTAGAAGTCTCCTTTTGACCTACACATGTCACAAAACTCTTAACACATATATAGATATATGAAACTATGTTAATTTTCTAGTTTCTAATCATAAATTCACTTAAAATACATAAAATAAATAACTTTGGAAAACAAGGATCCTAACCCATATATTTATGTAAATTGTTATTTGATGTAGGGTTTTAGGTCAAATGGCTATGAAATAAGAGCTAAATGGTTATGACATAATGAAAATATGTATGAATATGGAGAACATTTTTGAGAATCAATAGTGTAGAAGAGACATCATGGCATAAGAATGATTGATCAGTCAGTTTGGTCATCATGATGTTTTGAAAATGACTCCCGTGGTTAGTAATTATCGCTTGGGGTACACCGAAACGATCAATCACATGATTGAAGACGAAATTAACTGTAGTTTTTCATATGCCACAAATGTAGGCATCGCCTCGGCCAAATTGGTAAAATAATCTACTGTGATAATAATATACCCATGCCCCTCGACTGAGTGAGGGTTACATGTAATGAAGTCAATGCCCCATTTTTCAAAAGGACCAAAAACAATTATAGGGTGAAGAGGAGCAGGTGGTGCATGCATCTTTCGTTTGAAGATTTGACAATTATGGCATTTTTCGATCACATAAATACAATATTTAAATAAGGACGACAAAAAATAACCAACACGCAATATATTTTGGGTTGTGGCATACCCAGACATATGACAGCCACATTCTCTAGAGTGACAGTCATTTAAAATCTTTTTGGCTTCTTCATGGGTGAGACAACATCAAAAAATAGGGTCCACACCACGACGATATAGTGTATCGCCAATAATATGATATTTTTAAGACTGGAAACGAATTTTACGTCATTGTGACTGTGAAAGTTCAGGCGTAAATGATTGGGTCTGAAGATAAAAAATGATATCTCCATACCAGGGATCAATGGTACTAATAATAAATAAGGATTCATGTGCGATTGGTTGTTCCACCACAGTTTCTGTATTAGTACGTGGGAAGTCACACATAAGTTAAGAAAATATCAATGATTTCTTTGATTTGGATTTTTCAAATTCCAAGTCAAACTCCTCTAGGATAATAGTCCATTTGGAGTATTTGTCCCCTATAAATTTTTTGGTCAAAATATACATCATAGGGTTACAATCAGAAATCACTATTGTTTTGCGTAAAAGTATGTAATGATGAAAACGTTGAACAACTTGAACAGCTACTGAGGCCAATTTCTCGACATGTGAATATTTGATTTTAGTCAGATGAAAATTATGACTAAGATCGTAAATCACATTTTCACCATGGAATTCATTTCCTGAACTAAAACCATTCCTATCGTGGAATCGAAAGCGACGAGGTACAAAAAGTAATCCTGGTTGTAATTGGGAGGATGCAGTAACGGTGCATGGGTCAACGTGTATTTAAGAGAGATCAACAATCTCATCCCGAAAGAAAGGGATACTATGTTTCAACAGCCTGGTGAAACCATTCGTTAACTCAACATAGTTAGGAATGAATCAACGTAAAAAAAAAAAATTCGCTTGCAAACTTTAGAGTTGGAGAAGAGTAGAAGGAGGAGGTAAATTAACGATAGCCTCAACCTTCGATGGATCGACACAAATGCCTGCCTTTGAGAAAATAAATCCCAACAATAGTCCAGATTGTACATAAAAAACACATTTGTGAGGATTCATAGGAATCTTGTAATGCTTACATCGTATAAAAATGGATCGTAAATGAATGATATGATCTGCTCTGTGTGAGGAATGAGCAGGAAAATCATTGAGGTAGGGTTGCAAAATGTGTTTAATGTCATGAAATGCATAAGACATTGCCCTTTGAAAAGTGGCACCAGCATTATTAAGTCCAAAAGGTAATTTGTGATAAGAAAAAGTCCCCCATGGACAAATGAAAGTTGTTTTAGATTGATCTGCAGGGAGTAGGCTGATTTGATTGTAGTCGGAAAATCCATTCATGAATGAAAAAATTTCACTTCCAGCACAATCATCAATAATTTGATCGATATAAGGGGTTGGATAATTTTTTTTTGGACAAGCGCGATTTATATCCCTATAATCAATACATACTCATATTGTTCCTTGTTTTTATTGACATGAACGATATTATATACCCAATTTGTTAATGGAATCAGATAAATAAAACTTGCACGAAGTGTTTTTTTCAATTTCTTCTTTAATAGTGGAAGCTTTTTGCAGATGTATTTGACATAATCTCTGTCTGGCGGGTTTAGCATTTGGGTATGTATTAATTTCATGGACAACAATCGACGGATCAATTCTTGTCATTTCTTCATATGACCAGGCGAAAATGTCGCGGAATTCCTAAAATAGGGCTTTATATGCTTGAATTTCATCATTCGTACAAGAGGCACCTATACGAATGTTTTCAACAATTCCGAGTTTTACTGAAATGTCAATGGGAACTGTTGTAGAGATGTTTTCTAAATTCAATTCAGAATCGGAAGATGAGAGAGGATTCTAAGGTTCTTTGACATAATCAGTAGTAAAAATGGAGGAAAAATCATTCTCAAAATGATCGAGATCAGATAAAAATGAAGACCTATGATGTAGATATTCCCATGGTAATTCATTGATAGACAAGAATTCATGAATATGTTCATCAATATTGAATACTTTTTGACAAAGATCTGGAATTAATGTCGAAGTTGAGCTCGATATTTAAAATTAATCCTTATTAATCACATTCATTAGATCAGATTCAGTTGAAGGAGTATCAGAAAATGAATGTATTCCCTGATATGCTAACTCAAAAAGACTCAAAGGCATCGCGCCATCGAAAGAATCTAGTTCTGATTCTGAAGGTAATATCCAAGGATCACCAAAGGAAATAGTACTTGATGTAATCATATTGATATTAGCAATAGGATGCGATACGTTGGGAACAAGCAGGGAAAAATTTCTCAGTAAAGAAAAATATTTAATTAACCTACTCCAACATCCTTATAAGGGATATTCGATTTTCCGATATGTTGGATACTATCAGTAGATGCTGGGTCGGATGAATAATATGAGAGCTGATATATTTTAACTATCTTTCCTTTATGCGGAAACATTATCATTCAAAAGACCGACGATACAACATAAATCATATCGTAAGACCAACTGTGACCAAGGAAAAGGTTGTAATCCAGAGGGGCATCAACCACTTCCACATCTAGATTAATGGTTTTTCCTTCGACCTCTATTGGTAGATCCTATAAAATATCATACGGATGAAAATATCTTCCATCAAAAGCTTTGAGGATAGTAGGCGATTGGTTAATTGTCTGAGAACCAAGATATTTACAACATTTTAATGACATAATACACATAGAAGCCACTTCATCAACAATAGTATGAAAGATATGTTTGTTTTTTACTATTACTGGAATTTGAAAATCCATTTGAGGGGGTAGGCGGGGTGTAAAATTCTCTAAATTGAAGATCATGAGGCTCGAATCCTGGAGGTCTACAGCTCCTAAGGCTGAAAATAGTAATTTTCTTTGGGTTGGGCATGATTGCAGCACTTCCAAAGCCGACATTTCTGAAGGGGAAATCACCAAGTATTCAACAATATTGTAATTCTAAGCAGCTCTCACATGTGGATTTAAAGCTAATTTACAAAGTTCATCTTTAGTAGGTAGTTTGATTACTAAGTTAGGATTTTGTTTCTCGATATGTAGCAGATCATAAACTGAGGGAGATGTAGTTGATGTTGAATTAGATGTTTCTGCTTCTTTACCACCAAGAGGATTTTTACTATCGTAGTCTTGTGATCACGTCACAACCATTAAGATATTCTCTAGCGTATTTGAGGAAGATCCAATCATGTTACTATCTTGAGCAGGAAGGGATCCTTCAAGACAGTAGGTATGGGTGAACCCTTAACGAATTTCGATACCTCAGCTCTATGCAGGTAATATTTTGTAAAATGATCCTCAACATAGATCAGAGAAGGATATTGAGGTTTTCATTTATCGTCAGTTGGTTCAGTTTTATCATTTTTATCTTTTGAATATTTTTTATTTTTATTCTTACCTTTCTTCGTGCCACCAGTTTTCGGTTTGGTTGTAGATGATTCTACAACATGAATATCGGCGGAAGTTTCAACGGATACATCTCCTTTCGGTGAATCAGGTAAAGTGATAATAGGAGAATTTGCCTTGGAATATTTCTTCTTACTTTTACCAGTGCTAACAGAACCAATTACACCATTAGCGGCATGAGAGCTCGAAGGAGTAGTAGTTAATTGACCAGGTCTTGGTAAATCGGGGATTTTTTCATACAAATTACCTCACTGTGTATCTACAAGGTCAAGGTATTGAACCTAAGAAATGACTTTCTCTTCTGTAACAACACCTCCTTTGGCCACATCTTCAGTAATTTTGGGCAATAATGATTTAATAAACCATTCAGCCAAAATTTGATCTGAAATAAAGACCTTCACTAAATGCCTCCTACGTCTCCATTCATGAATGTGATCAGATATGTATGTAGACATAGATTGTTTTAATGAAGTCAAAAATTTCGTGCCATTGTCGTATCTGAAAGGAAACTAAAAATGGGTTAAGAAAGCAGTAGCTAGTGCATTAAAATTAAATGAGCGTTGCGGTAACTCAATATACCATTTGGCAGCTAGACCAATGAGAGTTCTCTGAAAAAGACACAATCAAATCGAATCATTGATTAGTGAATTGGATGCACACCAGAGGTGATAAGTCATGACGTGATTGGATGGATCTTCTCCTGAATTACATTCAAACTTTGGAATATCACTGGGCAACTTGTTAGGCATCGACATCCAATATGCAAGATAAAAGATAGGATCGTTCGTAAGGCGCGATAGATCAGGTAAATCTAAAGTTGCTATAAATTATAATCGATGGCTAGGGTCTTGATAAAATTGTGTGATCAAATCAGTTCTAGGATGAGGATATCTAGGATATCCTAGAATTGGATGCGCATTGGGAATCTTGAAGCCTTCTGGATAACCAGGATTAATAGGACCATACTGGGGTTGTTGAGGTACTTGATAAGTATACCAGGGGTACAACTAATATTGATATGTTGTATTTTGTGTAGC
Source organism: Pinus albicaulis (assembly GCA_034641835.2). NCBI lineage: Eukaryota > Viridiplantae > Streptophyta > Pinopsida > Pinales > Pinaceae > Pinus > Pinus albicaulis. The sequence continues at coordinate 9,070 of JAXQQM020078263.1, forward strand.
CTATCGAAATTGATACTATCCTTGGTACGGTTGATAAGTAAATTGTGGTTGACTAGTGAGAATCGTACTCATACTAGCTTGTCCTGTAGGCATCTGGGTTGTAGTCTGAATTGTAGGTCTTGACTGTGGCATAGATACTTGATGAATTTTCACTGATACAGGGATAGTAGAAACAGGAGATGTAGATACTCTAGAAATAGGTGTGTTAGGTTTTACAAAAGTTGCAGTAGCAACAGAATTTTGAGGTGGAGTTATAGGTGTACTAGGCCTAGGCTGATGAACAGAACCAGGTGCAGAGACTTGAATAGTAGGCTGGACATGTAGTTGGGTTGGAACAAAACCTATGGGTTGTCTAGGTTGATTAGGTAACAGCACATTGGGTTGCAAAGTCTGTTGAACTTAAGATGGATCCCACACCATATGAATTATGGGGTATTGACCCATAGAAGGACCATAACCAGTTTGAACGTAAGTTTGATAATGAACTGGCAAATTTCCAGCTCCTTGTAATAATGGTTGACTAGAAGGAGGTTGAAAACCTTGAGTTGGGTACTGACCTTGAGGTTGATAACCTTGTTTCATGTGTGAATACGGGTTTGATTCATTTCTTAAGGAATAAGCGAGCTCTAGGGTTGATGATGACTACGGTTTGACCCATAAATGAAATTGCGGTTGCCCTCCGGACGGTCATTGACTATCTTGAGGTTTTCCCCCACGCGGTAATACACTTCCATGAGGTTTCCCCCCAGGAAGTAGTTGACATCCTTGAGGTTGAGGATTTGGAATATTGCGAGACATCGTAAAAATCTGTTCTGTGTTCAACATTTCAGTGTTTGTTCCATTTGTACCAGATGATAACACTTTTTCAATTGGTTGAGGAGCTGCTCCTGATAAAGTACCAGAGAGTGACTGCTATCCCCGAGGAACAAATGAAACACCATATAAAAATGTTTCTAGAGATTGAGAAAACATAGATGACTCACCCGACGTAGCTAATGAATATTGATAACCTCTTGGTGTAGGGTAAAAAGGAATGTGGGGTGGTGAATAAGTAAGAGCTGTGTTTTGTAAAAAGTCTGTCAATGATAAATACCAAGTGTCCGTTCTAAAAGGACTATATAATATTGATTCATGCTCCCTAAGATCCAAAGTTTCTTGGGTTTCGAGAAGAAATACATCTTCATCTGGACCAACAAGTTCTTCAATAGATATGAGATCAAAAGGAAGGTTTTCAATAATGCGATGTGTTACCCTAGGTGAATCACGATCACTAGAAGTCGTAGTAACAAATCCTGAAGATGGTTCCAACACAGCAGTTTCAATGTCTGGCTCAAAAATTCTAGGCTCTTCAGCTAATTCACTGGTTGGAGAAATAAGACCAGTAACTTCGGAAATTGAAATTGGCTCTTGAATATATTCTTTTGTTTGTGATTGATAATCAGGATGAGTAATTGTGGATGATTCTTCTGGTTCTTTTGATCTAATTTTGTTGCCACTATGTGGTACCAGAGCTCGCAACCCTTCAATTTGGCTTGGTGTATACTCAGGGGGTTTCCCCTGGAGCCTACATGATTGTCTTGGTAATTCAACCATGATTAAAAAATATTATCACACGCAATCAAAGAAAATTTCAATGAAATCTCCTAAAGTTGCTAAGGAAACAAAAAAATGAATCACATGCCTAAAAAATCTAGGAGATCAAACCACACACAAACAATAAATTCCCACACTAAAAACACTATTTGGTGATGAAATCCAACATCATGATATTTTATTGTAGAAATGACAGTTGGAATAGTTACCCCGACAGCCTGCTTAATGAAACAGATTGGTGCAAATTTCTCCACTTAAACCATCTCGAGTGAAGACAACCCTCCGAAGAGTTGAAGTAATTCTAGTTGACATATGTTCTAGGTACAGTGGGATCTTTCCTCCACTTTCACCTTAGGAAAAAATCGTAAAGATTATGGCCACTAAGGTTACCAACATGAACTAATATACCTGGGGGAACAGTCTACAATCTGACATACGCGCAAGGGTAGAGTAACAAAGCTCAATCCCATTGAAGGCTCCTTGACATAATCCAAGGTATACCGATAAGTAACCCTAGGCTCCTCGACAATGTTCTATCCAAGGTTTACTATTATTAATACGTGCACATCTTCTATCATTCCCAATGAGATAGAATTGATTATCCCATTGGTTCAGATATGACCTCGTGCTTGACTCCTTTAAGAGGAGCTTCCTAGAGCATACAAGCGACTATTGGAATTTTCCTACCACAAGTTCGACTACCTATTTTTTTTAATTGACTTGGAGAGTTAATTACTCCCTACCCCAAGACACTAGCCTAAGCTATGTTGGTGGAAAAGAGCCCTAGAAATATAAAAATTACTAGATTGATTTTAATTTAAGCATTTCTTTTAATAGTATGTTTCTTAGGACAATAGGTGCGAAAGTGAAACTGATCATATGTAGTGACCCGACTCAAAACACACAAAAAATGCATCTATTATGAGAAACAATTCCTTTCCTTTCGATGAATTCTATCTAAAAGAAAGAGTTGAGAAATGCAATCTTTTAAAACAATTCTTTCCTTCAAACATGAATAAATGAAAAGAAAGCTAATTTCATGAGAACTCAAATATAAAAATTACTAGATTGATTTTAATTTAAGCATTTCTTTTAATAGTATGTTTCTTAGGACAATAGGTGCGAAAGTGAAACTGATCATATGTAGTGACCCGACTCAAAACACACAAAAAATGCATCTATTATGAGAAACAATTCCTTTCCTTTCGATGAATTCTATCTAAAAGAAAGAGTTGAGAAATGCAATCTTTTAAAACAATTCTTTCCTTCAAACATGAATAAATGAAAAGAAAGCTAATTTCATGAGAACTCAAAATTATCAATTTCTCAAAACGAAATCCCTTTATCATTCAATATTGAAACTACGAACAAAATTTTCTTCAAAGGAACACTACAATTTCTAGAAATAACACTCAAAACTAAAAAAGAAACACTAATTTTGAGATCTAAAAATTATAAAGACTAAATCTGAATTAAAAATTTAAATATTTTGAGGATGTTTTGATTAGCTTGTTATCTAACTAATAAATTCTTTGCTTATATCAGCAAGAACTCAAAAAACATCCAATTATGGGTTTTTAAGTGAAATTCCAAACTTATCAACAATTTTTTTTTAAAGATTTTCAAATGAGAAAATGGGATCTAAATATCATAAAACAATTTCTGCTATGAATTCAAAATTAGCAAGAAATAAAGGAAATACCAGTGATATAAAGTTATACCAAGGCTTCTAATATTTGAGTGGGATAAAGACAAAGCAAAAGTCACTGTAAAATGTAGATCTTTCAGAAAATCATTCAAAACTAAAAAATGATGAAATAAATTCTCAACCAAAGCTTTTTGACAGAAAATTCAAGTCTGGGTATACATTGAGAATCTAACAAACTGATTTAGAAAAGAGAATTTTAAGGTTTTCTAAAAATTTTCACAGGGTTCGCAGATCTCAGTGTAAACAAGTGCGGTCCCACACTGTTTATACAAGAAAAGTGTAGAAATGCCCACACTGTTTCTAAAAGAAAAGTGTGGATGCCAACAAAGTAAAAGAAAAATAAAAACTCTAAAACATTTGTCAGGGATTCTACAGGGATAAACCACCCAAGCCAGTATAAACAAATCAAAATTAGAAAAAATAAATTCACAAGTTAAAAATATAAAAGAAATCTAAGTTCAAGCTCCAATCCCTAGTGGAGTCGCCATTTTGTTGGATGGATAAATCGTTCTTGCTAACAAGACAGACCTCCCAAGTGTCCTACGGAAAGCTAGCAACAAACAAACAAACAAAAACTATTTTCTCTAGATAATATTTGATTTACAATTAGCTACAACATAGGTTTTGAAGACCTACCTATAGTCCAACGCTATTCGTAATGATCTTCTTTCTAGTTGCTTGAAAGAGTTATTTTCAAATATATGAAATCACAAACATGGAAAAAATAAATAGCACCTACATAGTGTAAACTAATTCACGAATCATATATCTATCAATATGATCAAGGAATCCAAGAAAAAAACTAATTAAATAAATAACTCATTGATAAAACATGATAAAAAAGCTACTTAATTAAAGAACTCATTGAGAAAATGGGATTTATTCGTATTATCTTTGATGAAGAAAGAGCCTTACAAGCATGTCGACTTTGATGTCATACAGGTCTTTCTAGGGTTCGGAACAGGCGTTGTCTTTACTCTGACAAGCTTTACACTCTCTCAGCTAAAATGCACATGGGTGTGTAATCATTCCCATAGAATGATCAGTTACGAGAGTCTGAGTTTCTATAGCATTTCTCCTCAAAAATTCTCAAAGTCTAACTCCCTTTGAGGCTAAACTATGGCCTCAATTTATAGGAAAAGGGAAGAGGTTATAGCTCCACATAAGAGGGGATAGAATTCTCTTTTGAATGGATTGAGCTCCGTAAACCAAGGGGTAGGCTCCCATAATGGAGGAATGAACATACATGAAAGGAGCGAACCTTCGACCGAATAATTGCTTCTAGAATCTTCCAGATTTGACTGTTGGGCTTCTAAATCTTACTTTCTACCTTCATTTTACCTTTTATAGGGGTCTGCACCCTTAATGAAGAAAAAGTGCGTTTAGCTCCACAAGCTTTAGAACAAATAGGTGTGGCACCGCAGGAAATGTTAAGAGAAAGTGCGGTACAAGTGTTTTTAAGTCTTTTATGAGATTTTCTCTCAATTTCAAGGCTTGATTTTAGGAACTTTGATGTTGTGGACTTATAAGAGAGTAATATATGAGTAATGATGAACCCATATAGACACTAAAGCGTCATGGTGACAAATTTCAGTGTAGCACAATTGTAAATGTGCACATAGATGGTGTCATAGTCCCTAATAATTTGAATGATCATGGGGCTTCCATTAATTTAATGGCCAAGGAAAATATGCTTAAACTCAACCTCCAAGGGACTTTGAGGAAAAACATAATGTTTATGAAACTTCCAGATCGGTCCACAGTAGCTGTAGAATAAATTATTGAGGATGTTATGGTTTCAATTGGATGTTGGGAGTATCATACATATTTCCTGGTTCTCTTGCAAAAAACCAAGTTTAATGTATGTTCTATCATTCTACGGTGACCTTGGTTAGTCACTGTTGATGCTTAGATCAGTTGTCATGCCAGAAACATGACTATTAAGAATGGAACCATGTCTAAACATCTGGTATTATATCCTCCAACCCAGCCTTCCATTGATAATGACCTACCTATATGGCTGGAGGATTAAGAAGAGTAAGATGAAATATACAACACTACACGCTACCCACTTGTACCATAGATACTGTGATTAGAGGGGGGCAGTTTGATGAAGATGAATTCATCGACCAAGTCATTCAAAACCAGTCTACCACTCACAATCTTCTTGAAAACCTAGTCAAAGAATATGAAAGACACCCTTGGATGGAACTACACTCAGTTTATTCAACCTATGAAACGACCAAGGCTATGGAATTTGGCCCATACAAATATCTAAAAATTAACTCAAACCACTTAGATGGAGAAGAAAAGTAGTTATGCCAGATTTTGAAAGAAAACCCAGATGTATTTTCTTGGGACTACAAGGACATGAAAGGGATGCATCCCTCAGTGTGCACACATCATATTTACATTAAATAAGGATGAAAGCCTACGTGTCCACCCCAAAGGTGGATGAACCCAACTCTGAAAGGCATAGTCGAGGAATAACTTCAGAAATTGTTGGATGCAAGTCTCATTTAACTTATATGAGGCAGTGAACAGTTTAAAGATAAAGTTGTGGATGAACTTGTAGCAAAGAAGTTATTTTCTTTCTTAGATGATTTCAATTGGTATAACCAGATCCAAATTATCCCTAATGACCACAATGAGACTAATTTCACATGTCCTTGGGGTACCTTCTCTTACATATTCCTATCCTTTAGGTTGCGCAATGCCCCGGCTAGCTTCCAAAGAGCTATCTTGAGCATTTTCTCTGAGCCAGTCCATAACTTGGTTGAAATATACATGGAATACTTCACACCATATGGGGATGACTTCGAAGGAGCACTCTCCAATTTGGGAAAAGTGCTAAGAAGGTGCATTCAGATGCATCTGTCCCTGAGCCCAGAAAAGTTTGAATTCTTGAAAAGAGAAGGAGTAGTATTGGGCCACTCAATCTCCCAAGAAGGAATAAAGGTGGAACCAAACAAAATCACCATCATCAAAAGGGCACCTAATCCTCAAAATAAGAGAGATTTTAAGAGTTTCTTAGGTTTATCTTGCTACTATAGAAGGTTTATCAAATATTTTAGCAAGTTGGCTTCGCCACTATATGGTTTGTTGTCCAAAGACTCTGAGGTTACTTGGTCCAACCTCTCTCAAGAATATTTTGAGATCATTAATGGAAAGTTACCTACTTCCCCCATTATTCGAGGTCTAAATTGGACTCTTCCATTCCACATCCACATAGATGCATCAGAAAAAATTATGGGGGCAGCCTTGGGGCAGTGAGAACACAAATTACCTTATGTTATCTATTTTGTTATTAAGAAATTGTCCAAGGACGAACTCAATTATACTGTCAGAGAGAAGGAAATGTTAGCCATTGTCCATGATTTAAACAAATTTAGGCATTATATCACTAGTTATTAGACCTTTGTACACATTGACTAGGCAACCATAAAATATTTATTGAACAAACCAGATGTTAATGCTACAATAATTATATGGTTGTTACTATTATAGAAGTTTGACCTAACCATTGTCGATAAACCTAGAAAGTATAATGTTGTTGCAGATGCTTTATCTAGGTTATATCTACCTGCAGATGAAGAACGAATGGTGGATGACCAGCTCCTGGATGAACACCTCTTTACTATCACAATGCTCTTTCGATGGTTTGCTGACATAGCTAAATACATGGTTTCTAAAAGGTTCCCTCCTAACCTCTCATCCAAGGATAAGAGAAATATCATCAGAAAAATATCCCTTTCACTTTGATCAGGGGAAATTTCTTCAAGTTGGGCCCTCACAAAGTTCTCAGGAGATGTGTGAGGGAGGAAGGATTTTCTGAAATCCTCTTTGCATTTCATGATAGCCCTTGTGGAGGCCACTTTTATTTAAAAAGGAGAACCTTCAAAGCTTTGTAGGCATGTTACTATTGGACTACTCTTCACCATGATGCGATAAGATACACTAGAAGGTGTGACTCGTGCCAAAGGATGGGGAAACCTACTCAAAGGTATGATATGCCCTTGCACCCTTAGGTGGCTCTAGAGCCATTTTACAAATGGGTCATAGAATTTATTGGATCCATTGATCCAACATCTGGCTATAAAAATTATGTCATAGTTTTCACTAACCACCTGAAAAAGTGTGATGAAACAAAATATGTGAAGGTAGTAACCAAGGAGAACGTAGAAGAATTTCTAAGAGAGAATGTGCTCTACAAATTTGGATACCCCAGAGAGTCAGTCACTGGTCAAGGGGAATAATTCACATCTCCTCTCATTGAGAATCTTCTGAAGGGGCACAAGATAAATCATAATACTTCCACTTCCTACCACTGTCAATAAAATTGCCAAGTGGAAGTGACCAATAGAACCTTGGAGAATATACTCAACAGGGTTATGAGAAACAACAAAAAATATTGGGTGAATAAATTGGTATAAGATAATTGTGCCTACAACACTACTTGAAAAACAACAATAGGGTTCACTCTTTATGAGTTGGTCTATGGGAAGAAATATCTTCTTTCAATTGTGTTTGAGTTGAACACCTTAAGGATGGCAGTTGAGTTAGAACTAGATATAACAAAGGACCAACAAGAAAGGTTGCTAAAATTAAATGGGTTGGATGAGTTTAGGATGCAAGTACTCCTTCACACATAATTGATTAAGCTACAAAGGAAGGCATGGCATGAAAATCACGTTAAGGAGAAGACCTTTTGAGAAGGAGATTGGGCATTGTTGTATGACTCCATGTTCAAGGATTTCAAAGTAAAACTCATGAAAATATTGTTGGGATGCTACAAAGAGGAAAAATGTTATGATAATGGCACAATTTAGATCAGTACCATAGATGATGAGTGGATCCCCCTGCTTTTTAATGTTTACACACTCAAAGGTTACAAAAATCCCCTATCTAGGGCTGAATTTATAAATTCCATAAACATGGAGGTGTATTTCATTGGACACTCCATAGTTTACAATGCCTCCCCCTCCTAGAAGAAAGATAAAAAATTAAAAAATAAAGAGGCATGGGTGAAAACCTCTCTAAGACACCCAAGGTGAAATCTAAGGTTAAAAACCTCCATGAGGCAATGCTGGAGAAAAAAAGGGGATGCAAGAAGAAATAATAAAAGATCCTTGGGTGAAAACATACCTGAGGCGCCAAAGGTAGGCTTGTGGGTTGAAAATATCTATGGAGGCACCTCACCCACCTTCAAAAAAAAAAAAATAGAAGAAAGGAGAAAGGAAACAAAAAGAGAGAGATGATATCTATGCGCTCACATTTTTTTGTTTTTCAAGTTATTCATCAAATACAGTTTTTGGATCCAGAGGAGCAGTTTTTCGTCACTTCTCCCTCTCCTATGCTTACACACTCCATGAACCATTGAAACATGCACCCATTCATTCATTTCAGCTCAAAGGTAGGCAGAAAATTCCACCTTTTTTCCTAACTGCAATTGCTACAGGAAAGTATAACTACATGATTGTTGTAGCACTTCAGGAAACCCTCTAAATGCTACACAAAACTTATTTACAAGGGAAAAATATCTCTCAAAGGTTTCTAAACTTTAAGAAGGGTGTGATAATTTATTTTTTTCCTATAGCTACCCCTCCTAACCCTCACTTCACTCCATGCCAATGATTCACTCTCTAAACCCTATGTTTCTCCACTAGCAGCTAAATCCTTTATGCCTTGGCATGAGACCTCTCTCCTTACTTCTCCATAAATCCAATCATTCCATTACTCCATACTTGACCTCCATAAAATATTTCACTTCATCCCTAAGAAATTTGAATCCCTAATAAGAAAAAAATAAGGTTTCTACACGAAGTTGGAAGTTTCTCTTAGCAGTAGTATGTATGGCACAACAAGGACAAAAATATGAAGATAAGTTGAGGAAGATGGCTTCAGAGGACCACTAGCATACTCCAGGAAAGTGAACACACCATCCAAGGCACTTGAGGACCTCCATGTAACACCTGCAAGAAGAAAATACAAACAAAAGGTTAAGAAGCTCACTCAAAAATCAAGCTACTCACTCAGAAGGAAAAATGAAAGAAAAAGAACACCAAGAGAAAGATCAAGGCTGAAACATGAAACTCCAGCTCCCTACACTAGATCATGTTTGCAATGCCCCAACACAAGGTAGGCTCAAATATGACCCTTCACCTCTTGCTATGCACTCATAATGATCAAAATACTTTAATGTTGAAGTTTAGAGACTTAAAAGGAAAAAAGGTGGCCAATTAACTTGTCCACCTTTGTAAAGTTAAAATTAATGAAAAATTTAAGTGTAGATGCCACCTAGGTAGGTCAAATCAGTAAAGGGGGAGTGAACAAGGAAAAGGAGGTGTTTCCAAGGTCGGGGGTATTGATTAACTGGAGTGTGACCAATGATCCCAAAGAGGAAAATGTGCGCCAAGGACAAGTGAGCACCCCACTCCAAATTTGGTTAAAAATACCATAAATGTAAGATCCAGCTCATTATACCCACTTCGTTGATCATTTTCAGAGTACTAGGAGCATAAGAAATCAGAGGATCCATGATAGAAAAGAGTATCATTGAAGGCTAAGTACATGCTTGCATGCACCCTCGTGCTACAGGAAACAGTGAAATGCTATAAGAAACTACACATGAAGATAAACATGGATAAGGAGAGAAAAATACAGTAATATTTGGGTGAAATTACTTCCTAAGGCCACCATCTCCAAAGAAAAAACACAAGAGGACATAGGTAAGTGGTTTCCACCCTCGAAAATTGCAATTTCTCCATGAAATTTACACATAGTCAGTTATAATTTGAGAATTGAATGGCGAAATATGAATTTCTTTGAGACCATAATCTCTAAGACCTCTTCATAAGTAACTCTCAAATAAAAACCATCTTACCACCTTCTTAACAAAGCAATAAAAATGGGAGGTTGATTTCATAGAAGGGAGCCCACTGATATTAAAATAATAATACTACATCCTCAAATGATGGAGATTTTCAAGAACCACCAATGGCTAGGTTTGTTCAAGCTTCTGAAGGGTTTTGATGAGGAGATATCTTGATATTTTGCACTAAATTTTCAATCACACTCAAAGGATAGAGCTACCATTGTGATTAGTGACCTAGCATTCACACTTTCACTTGAAATAATTAGCAGAATCACCACTTTTCCCTTAAGAATCAAGTGGAATAAGGAAAATATGCCAAGCACTTCAGCCAAGAAAAGTTTCTTTTTTTCAAGAGAAGAGTTCATTGAGGAAAAACATGGAGTGAGGAGAGAAATCCTTCTATACCCCCAAGATAAAGTAGCCTTCGATATCATGAAATTCATTTCCTATGAAGGAAAACTTAGTGTAGTCTATGAATAACATTTCAGGTTGTTGAATGAACTTAGATTTCAAGGAGAAGTCCCTCTAGAACAAAGAATTAGCATCCCCAATTTCCTATTGAGCTCAATAACAAAAATGAGAAAAATAGTGAGGGAAAGGAAATAAAAAAATTTGGCTCATCATAGCCTTATCAAACTCATAGTGAGTGATTCTCTGAGTAGATTAAGCCTCCTTTTGTCTTGGTCCTCATTCATAGACATGGATAGGGAAGCCTTCATATCCACCCAAACAACACAAACCTCTGCCTCTAGTGTTATAGAGAGGGAGGTAGATGAAGAAGAAGAGGAGGAATAAGAAGAAGAGATGGAGGTTGAAACATAAAAAATAGAGATATTTGAATCTGAGAGAGAAAAAGAAAAATAGGGAAATGACACTGAGAAGGAAGAGACAGGGGAAAAAGGAAGAGAAGACGGAGGATAAGGAAATATTGGACCCATGTTACCTACTTAAGAATACATTCAACAAGGTTGACATCTCTTACACATCTCCGAACCCCCATAAACACTGAAAAGACAAAAAAAGGGAAAAGAAATAAAGAGAGTGTATTCCACAGGAAAAATAGAGTTTTCTACAGGAAAAATTGTCTTTGATACATGAAACCCTAGCATGCCCATAATCAAAGAAAGAAACCTTGGATGAGGGATGAACGATAAAAGACACCCATGGATGGGCAAGAGGCCCAAGAATTTCAGGAAATATCACAAGATGAAGGGAAATATTACGAAGGGGAGGAAGAGAAGGATGACAAGGAGGATCCTACCTCACCAAAACATGTACCCAAAGATGTATCAATAGTGTCACACCCTATCCCTCATCCAAATCTCAAACGTACTATACATTTATTGAAGGGGGCATATTGATTCCTCAAAATTTTACAGTACCTTTATTCTATCAATTGGAAGAGGAGAGGGCATGCAGTCATTATTGGATGAAGATTACTATAACCAATGGTGTGCATGACATAGGGGTCATGAAGGAAAAAGTGACTGAGTTGGGAAGGGATTTTTTTGATGTTAGGCTCAGATAATCCATGTTGAAGATAATTTTCAAGAAGCCCAAGCAGAGAATACAATATTGCAATAGAAGCTTAAAAAAAAACACAAACAAATGACCACCATGGTAGATTTTTGTGTGGTGGCCATTCAACATAGATACCCATGAGACTCCTATCCAATATACCTCAAACAATAGTGGCTCCTGTTTCAAATCAAGACACTAGCCTCTCATGGATCCTTACATTTTCAGAACTGCAGAAAACTCCTTGACTTTTTCTACCAATAAAGTATGGCAGAAAAGGAAAGAGTGGAATAATTGAACATGCACAATGTTGTGTTGACATACTTTAACATTTGGGATGTTAATTCTACAATGGGAGACATATAGTTAATGGTATTGGCCTCTTGGATGGTTGACGAGGAAACTAGAGCATAAGAAGTAAGGATGGTCATGAGGAGAGAAAATAGGGAGCCTCTACAAATTAGGGCAGAATTATTCTTCCCTAGAGGAGCCATCAACAACCATCTCAAGATAGAAAACAATGATGCACTTGCAGAAAAGTAGCTCAACACACAAGCACAAGCCATGGCCCATTTTTATGATGTTTCTAGGTTTTTGGGAGATGAATGCATAATGGACAGTCAAAGGAGATGGAATAACGTCCCTCAAAGTCTCAAAAACATGGAATACCAAACTAGAAAGATTGACAAGATCTATAGAAAATGCACCACTATAGAAGATGGCCATGAAGGATAGGAAGATTTAGTGGCTTGGTTTGAAACTCAGCCCGCCCTTGCTGTTGGGACTGAGTGATGGGAAAAAACAAGATGAGAAGAAAAGAGAATCAGAGGAATTAGAAAATAATGATGGCTTTTACCCCATGAAGGAACTCCGACACCGCTTCCTCAGGAATTCAGAGGGTCCATTAAAACTTTGAAAGAGATGCATAAGGAGGACTAAGCTTCTCAAAGGACAAGAAACCATTTGTTAGGGGGGTGATGATGAGCTCCATCATTAGGTATAATTGTAGGGGTTAATTGTCACCTTTTATCATTATTAAGTCTCTCTTTATCACATTTAAATTATATTATGGTCTTATGTTGCTAATGTACATGGTGATTAAGGCTTGTTATACTTAGAATGCCTAATATGGGTTAAATGTGGGATAATCATGAAGATATCGCACTTTTGATGAAGATTTTACAGTTAAAGCTTGAAGTAGACACTAAGGAAATATTCTAGGGGGGTTTTAGACCTCCTTAATTCCCAAAGGCAGCCAAGGGATCCTCGAGATTCCCTCCAACTGCTCAAAATCAAAGGAAACCAAGCAAGTGGGAGATTAAGTGCACCAAAGCTCCAATTCTCTTACAGTCAAAGAGGACACATGACCTAATTTTTGGGGAGTTGTTGGTAGATACCCCCTACGTTAAATAGGGATGAGCAAGAGATCATTATGATTCAAATTTTGAAGGAAGTTAATAGACTCTTAGCTCTTGTAATAGGTTTTTGAGAATTTTATGATTATGTAATGAGACTATTTTCGGCAATGAGATGAGTATTTAGATTTTCCTTCTCTAATTTAGTTTCAGAGGGACAGGCATGTGGGTTAGGGCCAAATCCATTGGCCTTAGTATCTCTTCTCTATTCACACTTATTTTTATGTCATTTTAGTTAGTTTTCTTACATTTCAATTAATTTTTTTTAGTTTTCTTCCATTTGTATTTGTTGTAGTTAAGCTTGGATAAACGTTGGTAGAATAGATTTTAAACTTGGAAAGTTGTCTATCAAGGCTACCTCTCTCATCTCTTTCATTGGAGCTTGAGAAGGGCAGATCCTCACCATAGGCCAAATTTTATCTTTATTTTATGATTTTTTGGAAAGAATAGTTAGGTTTTTGTAGTGTCATGAACATGTCTAGAATACCGAGTTTGATTTCTGTTTGAATGCTTAAGTAGGTTTTCCTTCCAAATTAAACTCATCTTTTCCATTACCTTCATCATATATATGCTAATGTTTTTTGAACTAACATGTAGTTTTCTTGCAGGTTCAAGTAGCACTATAAAGGATGGCTTTACCAGCACCCTTAGCTTCATTTATCACCCATCAACAATCTTAATTTCATCAAATATCGTTCAGCCCGTTTTTTATGATTTTCACCTTCACACTATGAGCAATCCTAGAAGTTCAAGATAGGATTCTCTAGAGGTTTTGAGCTTGGAAAATGGGTTGGCCACCTTATATTCTTCCAAGTACGCCTTCACTCCACCTCCCCTACACTTTTCTCATTAATTTTTGGCCTCAAATTTCCCTAGGACTTTTTTCTGTACCAATTCAGGAAACTTGTAGCAGAACCAGTAGGAGCACCAATGGGCCTATCCTTAAGCCTAGAAACCATCATAAACGTCATATAGACCTGAAAAAACCATAAAGAAACCCTTAGCCCTTCATCCATGTGTTCAAAACCATCCTAAGCCTCCTTAACACCTTCTTCTCCTTACTGCAAAACAATGCATTTAGAAGAATAATTAGGTCATAATTTGATTCAAAAGTAAAATAATGATAGTTAAAGCATGAATTAGGGAGAGTGTGTCTAGCCATTTGGCCAGAAATTTGTGATGAGATTAGTCTTCTTTCTGCAATTTCAATTCAACAATTTACTTCATGAATATGGCTAGTTTGCTTCCATTTCTTTCTGTAGCTTAATTTTTAGATTTCTTTCCTTGCATAGTAGCTAAATATAATTTCTTGTTGTAGAATATTTATTTGATTTCTAATATATATTAATGGATTTGAATCACTTGTAGCTCTAGATCGAAGTTTGGAAGTGCGATAAACTTCACTTAGAAACCTTAGATATAACACCCCTTCATAGGACTGAGAAGAGGACTATATGAGTAGAATGCGTTTATTGTGTATATAGCATTGTCACCTATAACTTTGTATGAACCAGGGTTGATAAAGTAAAGTAGAGTAGCCTCTAGTAGTTGCATCATTCTTGGTTTAATACCAGGGCTCACTTGCTACTATTGTCAGCTATTTGAGCGATTTTCCCTCAAGACTCTAACCTTATCGTCTTTGATCTCGAGAAATTTGTACCTATAATCCCACACCAAATGGATTTTAAAATACCTATTTTAGTAAAATATGGGCTTGTTCTCTGCACAATAATTGATGAGGGATCGTCTACATGCATGATGTCACTGGCTTTTTAAAAAACTCTTGATTCTCCACCAATCAATAAATCGCCCATGATTTTGAAATCCTGTGATGGAAGAGGTTGCTGTCCATTTTTAATACTCCAGGATTGAATCGTAGTGGTATAAGGAAAAACCCTTATTCTTGAGGTCGAATTCATTGATGCCCCTCTCAATTACAACCTTATTTTACGTCAGAGTTGGTCTTATGCTATGACAATTGTAGTCTCATCATTATTTCGGTTATTCGTGTTCCCTCTTAAAGGAAATATGGTAAAATTTGAATAGTTTTCTTACTACACTTCACATTGTGCGTCTACGGATAGTATCCCTTGCATTAGAAGCTTATTTTCCCCTTACGAAGATGTTGGAGTAAGACTACTTAAGGATTCTTCTATTATAGGAAATTTTTCCATAACTCCTTCTAGTGTGCCGCATATTATTTCCAATATAAACATGATTACATCAAGCATAATATCATTTGATGATCCATGGATTATTCCTTCAGAATCTGAGTTAGAATTCTATGGCAATGAAATGCCTTTGAGCCTATACGAATTGGCATATGTAGCGGTACAATCACTTTCTCACCTTTCATCAAATGATACTGATCAAGTGAATTTCATAAATGGTGAGTCTTATTCTCTACTAGGTTTAACTACAAAAAAAATTTCTCATCCTTTTCAACACATATTTTCAAGTGATGAAAATATTCAGAAATTTTGTCATTGGATGAATTACCTTGGGACAATCTCCACCATCTCTCCTCTTTTCTACGAGACCTTGATAGATTTGAAAATGAAATTTAAACAATATTTACAACTGAATATGTTAAAGAACCTTAAAATCCAATGCCAATCCTTCTTTCGGATTCTGAGACGAATTTAGAAAACATTTCAACTACAATTCCAATTGACATATCAATCAAACTAGGAATAAATGAAAACATTCATATAGGTAATTCATGCTCAATTGATGAAATTAACGTGTACCAAGCCCTATTTCAGGAATTCTGCGACATCTTTTCCTTGTGTTACAAATAAATGTGTGGAATTGATCCTAACAGTGTAGCTCACGAAATTAGGACATACACGGATGCCAAAGCTATTAGACAAAGACTACATCTAATACATCTGCAAAGATTTGTTTCTATTAAAGCTAAGGTTGAAGAACTAGATCGCGTAGGTTTCGTTTATCCTATTCCATTGACGTATTGGGTATCCACCATAGTTCCAATGACCAAGAAATAGGGAACTATCAGAGTATGTGTTGATTATAGGGATATTAATAAATATTTTCCCAAAGACAATTATCCCACCCCCTACATCGACCAAATTGTTGATGATTGTGCATGAAATGAAATATTTTCATTCATGGATGGATTCTTTGTTTACAATCAAATAAACACACTCCTTGCCGATTAGCCGAAAACAAAATTTATCTATCCATGGGGCACATTTTCATATTGTAAATTGCCTTTTGGATTGAAGAACATTGGTGATAGTTTTCAAACTACCATATATTACACTTTTCATGACATCAAACATATTTTACAACCATAGTTGGATGACTTGCCTGCTCCTTCTATGTGCACCAAGATCATCCTACATATTTACGTGCCATTTTTATGTGATATAGGCATTAAAATATTCATTTGAATCCACCCAAATGTGCATTTTGTGTACAATCAGGATGATTTCTTACTTTCATTTTTTCTATGGGAGGCATTCACATCGACCCTTTGAAGGCTGAGGCTACTGTCAATTTACCTCCTTGTTCTACTCTTCATCACCTTCATAGTTTGCATGGGAAAGAAAACATTTTACATCAATTTATCCATAACTATGTGGAGTTAACTAAGGGTTCACTCGGTTATTAAAAAATATTCCTTTTATTATGTAGAAGCTTGAAGGTAAAGCATTCGATTCACTCAAACACATGTTGATCCATGCACCATTGTCGCATCCACCTAATTATAACCGAGATTACTTTTTTTATTTAGATGCATCTGATTCCACCATTGGAATGGTATTACTTCAAGAGGATGAATGATACAATGAAAATGTGATTTATTGCTAAATTTTGATTCTTACATTGATCGAGATCAAGTATATGCATTTGGAGAAATTGGCCTTCGCAGTTGTTCAAGATGTCCAAAGATTCTGTTGCTACATACTATTACATAAAACAATCGTGATATGTGACTGCAACCCTATGATTTACATTTTGAATAAACAACTACTAGAGGGGGAATACTCGAAGTGGATATTTATACTACAAGAGTTCAATTTGGAATTTGAAAAATCCAAATCCAAGAAATCACTAGTCTTTGTTGAACTTATGTGTGACTTTCCCTAGAGTGAATCCAAAGTTGTGACAGAAGATCATATTCCTCATGAATCTATGTTTATGATCAACACATTGGATCCTTGGTATGGAGATATCATTATATATCTTAAAACCAAAACCTTTTGGCTTGAAATTTCATGCTCTGATCAACATAGGATTCGATACCAATCTCAAAAATATAATATTGTTGGAAATAATCCTTACCGTCATGGTGTTGATCCTGTCTTTTGATGTTTCTTAACTCATGAACAAGTCGAAACGATTTTAAATGACTGTCACTCTAGAGGATGTGGTGGTCATATGTCTCAGTTTTCCACAGCAAAAAAGATATTGCATGCTGGCTATTTCTAGCTATCATGCCTCAAATATTTTATCCTTGCAATTAGAAAATGTCACAATTTTCAAACTTTTGATCGAAATATCCGTGCCACTCCCGCTCCTCTTCATCGAGTCATAGTTTTTGGTCCATTTGCAAAATAGGGCCTCAATTTTGTTCTTTTAGCCCTCACTCAATTGGAAGGCATGGGTATATTATTCTCATTGTATATTATTTTACCAAATGGGGCAACGTGATGGCTACATTGAAGGATGGCGATGAAACTATAGTTATTTTCATATTTAATCATGTGATTTCTAGGTTTGGTGTCCCTTCAGCCATCGTTACAAATCAAGGTAGCCACTTTCGAAACATTATGATGACTAAAATTTCCTCTCAGCTTGGCCTACCTCATGATAATTCCACACCTTATTATCCATAGGTCAAGGGTCAGGTTGAGTCTCTAAACAATTTTTTAACCAATAGGATTAAACAAATTGTAGGAAGTCATAAATCGAATTGCCACACCTTGATTTTCTCACCATTTTGGGCACACCGTACGTCTGTAAAAACATCTATAGGGTTTACTCATTTTCAATTAGTTAATAGTTTAGAAGTTGTTTTATCCATTGAATGTAAAATTTCGTCGCTAAAAATAGCCACTAAGTTATTACCAGGTACCTCTGAAGAGGAAGAGCACTTCTTATACTTAGCACATTTATATGAGACTCATCATATTGCTACATTAGCTATTGAAGCTCATAAAAAACATATTAAGGAATAATATGATCAAAGTGTTAACCATTGTGTCTATTTAGAAGGTGATCTATTCTTATTATATGATCAAGCCCATGACAAGCTAGGCACTGGTAAATTTTCACCAATGTGTCATGACCCTTACATTGTTAAGCATGTGTTTGCAAAAGGGGCCTATGAATTAGTCAATTATGATGGTGTCTCTTTAGATAAGCCCAAACATTATGCATGATTTATCTTGTGGACATATTCATTGTACTTTAGAAACATCTTTAGGAAAAGTGTGCCTTATATTAGTTATTTTTCTTGACGAGTTTCCACTACCTTTTTTGCTTACCACGATTACTCTCGATATTGGAGATGTAGACATTCCCTCAGACTTACATTGGTTTTTCTGATGGTTCATGTCGTAGTACACAAAACCTCTCTTCTGTTGCTTGGGTTTTCTATTCATCCACTAATGATTTAGTCTATGTTCATGGGGTTTTCCTCGATCAAACAATGAAGAATATTGCAGAATATAGTGTAGTCATTGATCTATTATCTAATGCCATTGCATTTGGAATTCATCATTTGATTGTTAGGTTAGATTCACAACTCATTGTATTGCATTTAAACAATGTTTATGTAATCATAAATCCATTATTGTTAAGAATGTACTTAAGGGTATGTCTCTTAGAAATAAAGTTTGATTACATCGAATATCAACACATTTCGAGAAATTTAAACAGGTTAGCTCATTCATTAACTATTGAATTTTTAAATAGACATTTTCAACATTGAACATAAATCAATACAATATTCAATCCATATTGAACAAGATAATCATAAACAAAAAAGTTTAGGTGAAGTCTCCGTTTGAGGAAAGTCTAGACTTAGACCTTATTGGGGTGGAGCAATAGTTCAAGTTATTTTTAATTTGAAGCATTGATCAAATATTTAAACAAATAGTGATAAAAAAAAATACTAACCAAGACTTTAAGAATATTAAATTAGGCATATGCATGTTCACTCACCAAATACACATTAATAGACTTGGTGAAGAAATTGGAATATAAAGACCCTCACTAAGCTATAACTCACTCACATAAATAGAACAACTATTTATATAAACATCATCTTGAAACTAACACAATCCATAATGTCAATTGCCCTATTATATTTAAATCTCTAGCTTAATGGGGAAATGAATTATTTACCACTCCTAATAATATTTTAAAATAAAATGTATAACATAAAAAACATACCCACTTATGAAGCATCATCTAGGCTTATAAAATATGACGAGCTTAAATCCATTTTAAATTTGGTTCCACCAAGCCTCAAAAGGGTTCAAATTTATTTTTACTCACTCAAAATAATTTTGTGTCACAATTTATTTAAGATTGTGAGTTAACATGGATCTATGTTCGTTTAATTTTACCCTTTGAATATGCTATGTTACATATCAATACCAAGGGTAAATACCATGGGTTCTCATACCATGTGTAAATACCATGGGTGAATACCATGCAATTATTTTTATTTTAATGTTATTTGATTTTTTATTTATTTTTTGATCAATTAAAATGGTTTTAACATAGTACTATTTTTATTTTTAGCAATAAACAACACTTTACATTAAATGTGGAGCTAACAATGTCCTAGAGGGCATCAAATATTTTGAAATGCAAACCTTTTTAGAGTGAAAGGATCCCTCTATCTTTTCACATGTAAACCTATTTAGAGTTAAATGAGATTTAATCGTGTAGATTAATATTTATGATGGATATAAGTTGTTTTAATTCACCCCTTTAAATATGTTATATTCCACATGAATACCAAGGGTTGTCATACCATGGTTCAATACCATGAAATTATTTTTATTTTGACTTTATGATTTTATTAATTTAATTTTACATTGACCAAATAAAAATCTTTTCACATAGCTATTTTCAAATTTTTTTTATTTCACTTTTTTCAAAAATAAATAGTTTTATTAAAAAAATAATTTAGTACATTAAATAATATTGTATTCTTTTTTAAAATAGAAATATTATTTTTAAAATACGATATTTAAATTGTAGAGTACAAAAACTATCTATGGTAAATTGACTATTTTACTTTAATAGTATTTTAGTTTATAATTTTATTTTATTTATTTTTATTTTTATTTTTAATTTTATTTTTAATTTTAGTTTTATGTAATTTGACTGAGTCACTCTATTAAGTCACAAGTTATGTGAAGTTACCAAGTATAAATAAGACTACTAAGTTTAAGAAGACTACTAGCTATATGTGAATAAATAAATAAATATATATACATGGAATAAACTGTATTTTACTCCTAAAAAGTGGACAAAATGGTAAACTAGCTTCAAATTTAACCCCTCACCCCTAGACATCTCCCCTATATTTCGTTGTAGAGGTCTCTCATCTCAATTATTATTACAATTATGAAATGCAATTAGTTGACTAACTCTAGGCACTCTATTCAAAGATATTGATTTACAAACATTGCAATTATCAATAAAAATCTGTAAAATAATGGGTTTCAAATCATATATAACTCTATTTGGGTGAATATGATTTAGATGATTATTTTGATAGAAAGTATAAAACTCAAATAAAATGATAAGTACTTATATTTTCTCAAAAAAAAAATTATTAGCTGGCACCAACTACCCCTTATTGTTACTTTTTTCATCTAAAATACTTAACAATCCTATTTATTATCCATCAAGTATCAAGTGGACCTATTCCATATTTAAGAACAAATTACAATTATTATTCCATTTCATACCTCTCTAAGTAACTCATATTATCTTGATAACTACATTACCAAACGAGCAACCAAACCCAATTTGTCTTAAAGTAACTAGTATTTATAATAACAACTGCGTATCATCTTCCGCATTTATAGGATCAAATTATTATTAATAATGTTCTAAAAGAGTATTATTAAAAATGTATAACATAAAAAACATATCCACTTATGAAGCATCATCTAGGCTTACAAAATATGATGAGCTTAAATCCATTTTAAATTTGGTTCCACCAATCTTCAAAAGGGTTCAAATTTATTTTCACTCACTCAAAATAAGTTTGTGTCATAAGTTATTTAAGATTGTGAGTTAACATGGATCTACATTCATTTAATTTTACTTCTTGAATATGTTATGTTACACATGAATACCAGGGGTAAATACCATGGGTTCTCATACCATGCGTCAATACCATGGGTGAATACCATGAATTTATTTTTATTTTATTTTTATTTGATCTTTTCATTTTTTTGATGAACTAAAAATGTTTTAACATTGTGAGATTTTTATTTTTAGCAATAAACAACACTTTACATTAAATGTGGAGCTATAAATGTCCTAGATTGCATAAAATCTTTTCACATGCAAACCTCTTCAAGATGGATATAAGTTGTTTTAATTCACCCCTTTAAATATGTTATATTCCATGTGAATATCATGGGTTGTCATACCATGGTTCAATACCATGAAGTTATTTTTAATTTTATTTTGGATTTATGTTTTATTTAATTTAATTTTACATTGACCAAATAAAAATCTTTTCACATAACTATTTTTAATTTCTTTTTATTTTCACTCTTTTCAAAAATAAATAATTTTATTTAAAAAAAATTATTTAGTACATTAAATAATATTGTATTCTTTTCTAAAATACAAATACTACTTTTAAAATACTATATTTAAAATGTAGAGTACAAAAACTATCTATGGTAAATTGACTATTTTACTTTAATATTATTTTAGTTTATAATTTTATTTTATTTATTTTTAATTTTATGTAATTTGACTAAATCACTCTATTATATTTATTTTTAATTTTAATTTTATGTAATTTGACTAAATCACGCTATTAAGTCACAGGTTATGTGAACTTACCAATTAGGGTGTAAGAAGACTACTATATATATATATATATATATATATAATTGACACTTCTGGTTTTTTATATACATGGAATAAGTTGTATTTTACATGGACAAAATGGTAAACTGGCTTCAAATTTAACTCCTCACCCCTAGACATCTCTCTTATATTGGGTTGTAGAGGTCTCTCATGTCAATTATTATTACAATTATGAAATGCAATTAGTTCACTAAGCTACTAACTTTTTTCCGTGAAATCATTGAAATTCAGGTAAGATTTTAAAAAAATCAGGCAAATATGTTTGTAAATCCAGGTTATAGTTATCAATCTTCAATATTTTGGATACCTTAGATGTTTTTGATGGTGCTGAATCCATTTCCACGATCAAAAACATGATTCAAACACTACTATTGCAAGATTTATGAAAAAAAAATTGCCGACCTTCGAGGCAATTCCTCTAGCTAGTTAGACAACTCCATTCAAAGATATTTGATTTACAAACAGTGCAATTATCCCTAAAAATCTGTAAAATAATGGGTTTCAAATCATATATAACTCTATTTGGGTGAATATGATTTAGATGATTATTTTGATAGAAAGTATATAACTCAAATAAAATGATAAGTATTTATATTTTCTCAAAAAAAAATTATTAGCTGGCACCAGCAACCCCTTATTGTTACTTTTTTCATCTTAAATATTTAATAATCCTATTTATTACCCATCAAGTACCAAGTGGAGCTATTCCATATTTAAGAACAAGTTACAATTATTATCCCCTTTGGTACCTCTCTAAGTAACTCATATTATCTTGATAACTACATTACCAAATGAGAAACCAAACCCAATTTGTCTTAAAATAACTAGTATTTATAATAACAATTCCATATCATCTTCCGCATTTATAGGATCAAATTATTATTAATAATGTTCTAAAAAATTATTAAAAAATGATCACTTCAATATCTATAAATAGCTAACATTAATTTAGAGATCACCATATTAACGGCTAAATATCAATTTTAAAATGTTATCTGGATGGTCATGCCAATCTAAAACTGAACACTTCTCCATTTGCACACTATAAAAAGAGTAGGGGGCTATCGACTCTTCTTACCATTCAATTCTGTAGGTTTCTATCTGCCACAGAGATAGAGATTAAGTCTTGTGTGTTTAAGAGACAGAGAAGGACATATAGATTAATAATGGCCATCAAGGTATATGGTCATCCATTCTGCACAGAAACCACTATGGTGATCTGCTGTTTAAAAGAAATGCAACTTGAATACCAATTCTTCCTGGTCGACTATTTTACAGGCGCTCACAAGGAACTGCAGTATCTTGATATCAATGTAAGTAAGTAAAAGCCTACTCATTTTTATATAATCTTTCTCACTCTATATAATCTTTCACAATCAATTTTTTTTTTTGCTTGTGTAATTTTTGTACTGTGCTGCATTCAACTGGGCAAGTACCGAGTGTGGTTGAAGATGGGGAACTCACTTTATTACGTAATTCACCCGTGCTCACCAATATTATCTAAATTTAAGCTTATTTTATTATTCTCTAATAATGTAATTTTCAGTCTCATAGATAGTGTTTCTGACTACATTATGTTTTAGTAATTTTGAAGTTTATTTGAATAACAGTACCTCGAGACCTACCCAAGTATCTGGCGAAAAAATACGAGGGGCACGGCACCCATCTCCTAGGAAACTCTCCCACAGACCAGATATTGGTGGAGCAGTGCTGCGAAGAGGAAGTAGGAAAATTCAACTTCCTTATCTTCAACATTTTCCGTCAGGTAATGATGTACCCATTCCATGGGCTCCCCACACATGAAGCCACTGTGGAAGTCTGTGTTGCGGAGCTGAAGAAATTGCTTGATGTTTATGAAGAAAGGCTTTCTAACAGCAAGTACCTAGCAGGCGATTTTTTTAGTTTGGCAGATGTACAGCATCTGCCCTGGACACATTACCTGGTGACCGTTTGCAATAAGGGTGACCTAATCTCGTCGCGAAGGCATGTCAGCAGATGGTGGGAAGACATCTCTGGTCGCCCTTCATGGAAGGAAGTGGTAGAAAGTGGTACAAAACATGCCCTATCAGTGGACCAGTCTCTCCGATTTTCGTTAGGTTACTTTTGGTGTGTGCGGGATATTTGAGTCGAGTTATTTCGTTAGGTTACTTTTTGGAAATTAAACTGGAATTTTGGTCGTTATTTCGTTAGGTTACTTTTTGGAAATTAAACTGGAATTAAACTGGAAATTAAACTGAAATTAAACGGGATATTTGAGTCGGGTTATTTCGTTAGGTTAGCGTATTTCTAACGCTTTTCAATATGCTTGGTCAAAATATATTTCCTCCCGTTATTTATTTACGTTACTTTTGTGGCATTAAAGCCTATTTCAACGCTTCTCATTGTAATCGCTTAAAAAACATTGATTTTCTGTCAATCGTAAAATCTCTTTCCATCATACATATGTTTAACTTCGATTATGGTTAACATCTCATATGTTCGGCTTTAATTATGATAGGTTTTTCGGTTCTAAAATATGTAAAAGTTAAAAATGAACGTTTGATAATATTCAACTTGAAAATCAACTTTCTAGGTTATATGTTTGATTTCTTAATTTTTTATATAATATATTAAATATATAAGATAGTTTCCCATTAATGAATATTAGTTATATATTGTTAATTGATGGCATATATATAATATACGAATATTATTAATTGGTAGTTAATATTAAGTATATTAACATAGATATATTATTAATAAGTAAATTTGTTTTTGGGATGATTTTTTTTTTAATTTAGTCTTTATCATTTTAAATAAAAAATGCTAAGATGAAAGAGTGTATTTATTTAAGTAATTAATTATTATAAAAAGTTATTTTAAATTTAAAAAAATAAATAAATTTTAATATAATTCATAATGTGTATTAAAATAATAATTTTTTTCTGAATTCACATGAGAGATTTTAGAACAGAGGAAGTTTAGAACTACTGAATGTAATTGATCATATGTATTTTAATAATACATATATATGTATGCAACATTTTTTTGTTAAAGCAAATACTGCATTAAAAGAAATATTAATTAGCTAAAACAAATTACCAATTAATGAGTCAAAGGGGATTGCACCTCCCATGGCCACATAAGCCCTTCCCTTGGGCACAACCACCCTAATTGTGTGAATGTTTCATCTTGGGTTTCATTGCTC
Source organism: Pinus albicaulis (assembly GCA_034641835.2). Classification (NCBI taxonomy): domain Eukaryota; kingdom Viridiplantae; phylum Streptophyta; class Pinopsida; order Pinales; family Pinaceae; genus Pinus; species Pinus albicaulis. The sequence continues at coordinate 34,470 of JAXQQM020078263.1, forward strand.
ACTAGATTTGTAAATAAATTACCAACTGAGATTATTATATTAATTTTGTTTGAATATTAAAATATGAATGAGAGAGAAACTAGATTGACAAGGAGCTTTTTTTTGGGATAGTCTTACCTTATAAGAAATGCTTTTTTTCTTACACATTTTTTACAAAATTAGAGTGCCCCAAGAGGGTTTTAAGGTGTTGAGTCCATATATGCATTTAAAAGTGTTGTAAATACCAAAAAATTACATTCTATATGTGAAAATTTATATTTAGTATATAAGTTAGATTATGCCATTTTTTTTTTCTAATTTTCATACCAAATATAACATATAGAAAGATATGATAATTAATATATTTAATTAAAAATTATATTTTATATATAGAGCTAAACTTAATTATTCTCAAGCATAAAGAGGTTGTAATGTAATGTTTAACATTTTGACAAAGTCAAATAGCATAAAAATAAATAAATTAAATTAAATAAAAAAATTATTGTGATGTAATATAAACATTTTAACTAGTTGAAAATAAATAAAATAAAACTAACTTTATAAAAATACAAATTTCTCATCCTATCTAGAATCCATGGTATTGACTAATGGTTAAATGTAGCCTATTTAAAAAGGGGAAATTAATTGATAATTAATATTGCCTATATATATATATAAAATAGGAATATTATTAATAATAAGTCATTTCTTTATGTAAATTTGTTTTGGGGATGAATTTTTTTGATAATAATAATTTTTTTTTTTTTTTTAATTTAATTCAATATTTATCATTTTTAATTGAAAATACTAAAATGAAAGAGTATATTTATTTAATTAATTATTATATAAAGTTATTTTTAAATTTTTAAAAGTTTTATAAAAAATAAGTCCTCCCATGGCCACATAAGCCCTTCTCTTGGGCACAACCACCCTAATTGTGTGAATGTTTCATCTTGGGTTTCATTGCTCACTAGATCTATAAATAAATTACCAATTGCAATTATTATATTAATTTTGTTTGAATATTAAAATATGAATGAGAGAGAAAGTTTTTTTTTGGAATAGTTTTACTTTATAAGAAATGACTTTTTTTCTTACACATTTTTTTAAAAATTTGAGTGCCCCAAGAAGGTTTTAAGGTGTTAAATCCATATATGCATTCAGAAGCGTTGTAAAAGCTAAAAAGTTACATTCTATATGCGAAAATTTATATTTAGTATATAAGTTAGATTATGTCATTTTTTTATTCTAATTTTCATACCAAATATAACATATAAAAAGGTATGGTAATTAATATATTTAATTAAAAATTATATTTATATATAGAGCTAAACTTAATTATTCTCAAGCATAAAGAGGTTGTAATGTAATGTTTAACATTTTGACAAAGTCAAATAGCATAAAAATAAATAAATAAAAATAAATAAAAAAATTATTGTGATGTAATATAAACATTTTAACTAGTTGAAAATAAATAAAATAAAACTAACTTTATACAAATACAAATTTCTCATCCTATCTAGAACCCATGGTATTGACTGATGGTTAAATGTAGCCTATTTAAAAAGGGGAAATTAATTGATAGTTAATATTTCCTAGATATATATATATATATATATATATATATATATATATAGAGTTAATATTGCCTATATTAACATAGGTATATTATTAATAATAAGTCATTTCTTTATGTAAATTTGTTTTGGGGATGAATTTTTTTGTTAATATGATTTTTTTTTCTTTTTTTTCTTTTTTTTTATTTAATTCAATATTTATCATTTTTAATTGAAAATACTAAAATGAAAGAGTATATTTATTTAATTAATTATTATATAAATTTATTTTATTTTTTTTTTAATTTTTTATAAAAAATAAGTCCTCCCATGGCCACATAAGCCTTTCTCTTGGGCACAACCACCCTAATTGTGTGAATGTTTCATTTTGGGTTTCATTGCTCACTAGATCTATAAATAAATTACCAATTGTGATTATTATATTAATTTTGTTTGAATATTAAAATATGAATGAGAGAGAAACTAGATTGACAAGGAGTTTTTTTTTGGAATAGTTTTACTTTATAAGAAATGACCTTTTTTCTTACACATTTTTTTAAAAATTAGATTGCCCAAGAAGGTTTTAAGGTGTTAAATCCATATATGCATTCAGAAGCATTGTAAAAGCTAAAAAGTTACATTCTATATGTGAAAATTTATATTTAGTATATAAGTTAGATTATGTTATTTTTTTATTCTAATTTTCATACCAAATATAACATATAAAAAGGTATGGTAATTAATATATTTAATTAAAAATTATATTTTATATATAGAGCTAAACCTAATTATTGTCAAGCATAAAAACAATTTAATTAATATTCCTGGTTATATTTAACCCAAAACATGAAAATTAATTAGATAAATCATTATTTATCTTATTATTTTCTAGGAATAATTATTTAAACCTTATTTAAATAATATTCCTTGTTGAATATGACTAAATCATTTATAAATAATTAAATAAATAATTATTTATTTTATTATTGCTCAACCATATCCTTAAAATAATAAATAAATCATTTATTTATTTATTTATTAAAAATAAAGGGATTTGACCCAAGTCAAATTATTTTTCCCTCCAACAAATATAATAAAATATTCTATAAAAGTTGGATCTTGATTTATTTAATAGTATTTTAACTATGCACCAATATCTAGACTAACTCAATATTTTGTTATAAATAGGAGGTTTTTTCCATTCATTCACTGTCTTTTGTTGCCTAAAGACCACTCTGGATCTATACTTTTAGTCTGACTTTGATCTACCATCACTGTCATATTTTGCTACCATTTTTCTTGTGAGCTCCCTTTGAGTTCCATTTTTTTTTCTGGGTTTTCTACACCATCAAGAGAGAGGGATTTTAGATCTAAAGTGTTGAGGGCTTATAAGAACCCATCCCATTGAGGAGGACTGGTAACATCCTTCTATGTTCTCCTCCCATGTTCCATTAATACAAATCTCTTTAAACATATTTTTGTCTTGTCTATTGGATGCATGAAGCAACTCATGTTTTTATTTACTACTTAATGTCTTTTAATTCATAGATCTATATTTTTTCAGCATTTATCTCAGTCACCTAATTGTAGATCTAAAGATATTGGCATCCATCTTTGTTATTAGGGCTATTTGTTATGCACAACTAAAGGGGTCTTTTTTCATACACTTGCGAATAAGATTCATATTAACAATATGTATACCACTTCCAATGACAATTGTTTCAGAATTTCCCCTATGTTTTTATAAACTAAATAGGTCGATGATTAGTGTGGATGACAGTCTCCTTCTCAAGAATGCAATGTTTCTATTGTTGAAAAACCTGCATGATAGAATACATATCTTTATCATTGGTGGGATACTTCCCGATTGTATCCTAAAGTGTGTCACTATGATAGGCCATCGGTGGCTCGTGTTGGGTGAGGAATGCACCAATATCATAGCCATAGGCATTTATCTCAATTTTCAAATGGTTGTTGTAGGAATGGAAATGTGGGTAAACGTGCAGAGAAGAGGTGCTGCTTCATTTGAATGTATGCCTTTTATTGGGACTCAAATCAAAAAATTTTTTCTTTCACTCTCACCTTGGTAATATGACTCAAATACGAAGTGTCATGGGAGAATCCCAACATGAACCTCCGGTAAAAAATTTCAAAGCCCAAAATGTTGCAAAGCTCTGTTAGAGTGGATGTGGTTGGCCAATCATGAATTACTTGGATCTTAGCTAGATCCACATGCATTCCTTTCTCATATATGATGTAATCCAAATATTGGACCTACATCATGCCAAAGGTGAATTTATCTAAGTTGGCACATAGTTTTTTCTAATGAAAGGCTTAAAGGACGTAGGGAATGTGTTTCAAGTGCCCTTCCGAGCTCTTGCTAAAGATGAGAATGTCATTGAAATAAAAAACCAAAAAACGAGTTAGTGAAGGGCAATAAGATGTCATCCATCAACCTCATAAAAATAGCAGGGGCATTTTTCAACCTTAAGGGCATGAATAACCATTCAAAAAGGCCTTCCATGGATATGAAGGCTGAATTCCATACATCTATTGTTTGTAAAGGAACATGGTGATAGGTAGACTTTAAAACAATCTTGTTGAAATAAATATCCCCCTTGAGTAGGTGAAGAAGTTCATCAATCCATGTGATTGGATGCCTATTCTTGAAAGTGATTTTTTTTAGATATTGATAATCAATGTAGAGCCTCTAGGTATTGTGCTTCTTTTGTACATGTATAATTGAGCTCTCACAAGGTGAAGACCTTGGTCATATGTGCCCTTTTTGTAGTGGCTCCTCAATCTGCCACTTGATCTCTCCACTTTTTAGAATGGATTGATGATATATTGTACCATTGGTTAGAGGTGCTCTAATATTCATATCGATCAAATTCTTGACCTAAAAGTGTAAGGGTACCCTTGTGGGTGAGGAGAAAATGTCCTTGTATTATTCCACAACTTTATCACCCTACTTTTGTTGTGTCTAGGAAACTTTCCCCAGGGCCATGGATGTGGCGATGGTATTCCCCTTAATTTGATCTAAAATAAAAAGGAATAAAAATTTCCTAGTCTCAGAGATGATCTTACAACATTTCTTAGTAGAGATCAAAGATATGGGAGCAAGTGGGGCTACCTTTGGTATCCTGTATAACTTTTTTCCCGAAGATATAATACAATTTCAATTCCTAGACTCATACATAGCATGAAATTTCCAAAATAATGGATGGCCTGTTAATAAATCACAAACTTCAATAAGAGTAACATCACATAGTACCTAATTTGTGAAGGGCTTGATGTTTTAGGGAGGGCGACATTGCTGGCCGATGACATTGTTGGCCGACACGGAGATCTCGTCTGTGAGGCTACCTAATAATACATATATATGTATGCAACATTTTTTTGTTAAAGCAAATACTGCATTAAAAGAAATATTAATTAGCTAAAACAAATTACCAATTAATGAGTCAAACGGAATTGCACCTCCCATGGCCACATAAGCCCTTCCCTTGGGCACAACCACCCTAATTGTGTGAATGTTTCATCTTGGGTTTCATTGCTCACTAGATCTGTAAATAAATTACCAACTAAGATTATTATATTAATTTTGTTTGAATATTAAAATATGAATGAGAGAGAAACTAGATTGACAAGGAGCTTTTTTTTGGGATAGTCTTACCTTATAAGAAATGACTTTTTTTCTTACACATTTTTTACAAAATTAGAGTGCCCCAAGAGGGTTTTAAGGTGTTGAGTCCATATATGCATTTAAAAGTGTTCTAAAAACCAAAAAATTACATTCTATATGTGAAAATTTATATTTAGTATATAAGTTAGATTATGCCATTTTTTTATTCTAATTTTCATACCAAATATAACATATAGAAAGATATGATAATTAATATATTTAATTAAAAATTATATTCTATATATAGAGCTAAACTTAATTATTCTCAAGCATAAAGAGGTTGTAATGTAATGTTTAACATTTTGACAAAGTCAAATAGCATAAAAATAAATAAAAATAAATAAATAAAATTAAATAAAAAAATTATTGTGATGTAATATAAACATTTTAACTAGTTGAAAATAAATAAAATAAAACTAACTTTATAAAAATACAAATTTCTCATCCTATCTAGAACCCATGGTATTGACTCATGGTTAAATGTAGACTATTTAAAAAGGGGAAATTAATTGATGGTTAATATTGCCCATATAACATAGGTATATTATTAATAATAAGTCATTTCTTTATGTAAATTTGTTTTGGGGATGAATTTTTTGTTAATATGATTTTTTTTTCTTTTTCCTTTTTTTATATTTAATTCAATCTTTATCATTTTTAATTGAAAATACTAAAATGAAAGAGTATATTTATTTGATTAATTATTATATAAAGTTATTTTAAATTTTTGATTTTTTTTTATAAAAAATAAGTCCTCCCATGGCCACATAAGCCCTTCTCTTGGGCACAACCACCCTAATTGTGTGAATGTTTCATCTTGGATTTCATTGCTCACTAGATCTATAAATAAATTACCAATTGTGATTATTATATTAATTTTGTTTGAATATTAAAATATGAATGAGAGAGAAACTAGATTGACAAGGAGTTTTTTTTTGGAATAATTTTAGTTTATAAGAAATGACTTTTTTTCTTACACATTTTTAAAAAAATTAGAGTGCCCCAAGAAGGTTTTAAGGTGTTAAATCCATATATGCATTCAGAAGCGTTGTAAAAGCTAAAAAGTTACATTCTATATGTGAAAATTTATATTTAGTATATAAGTTAGATTATGTCATTTTTTTATTCTAATTTTCATACCAAATATAACATATAAAAAGGTATGGTAATTAATATATTTAATTAAAAATTATATTTTATATATAGAGCTAAACCTAATTATTGTCAAGCATAAAAACAATTTAATTCGAAAATTAATTAGATAAATCATTATTTATCTTATTATTTTCTAGGAATAATTATTTAAACCTTATTTAAATAATATTCCTTGTTGAATATGACTAAATCATTTATAAATAATTAAATAAATAATTATTTATTTTATTATTGCTCAACCATATCCTTAAAATAATAAATAAATCATTTATTTATTTATTTATTAAAAATAAAGGATTTGACCCAAGTCAAATTATTTTTCCCTCCAACAAATATAATAAAATATTCTATAAAAGTTGGATCTTGATTTATTTAATAATATTTTAACTATGCACCAATATCTATACTAAGTCAATATTTTGTTATAAATAGGAGGGTTTTTCCATTCATTCACTGCCTTTTGTTCCCTAAAGACCACTGTGGATCTATACTTTTGTTCTGACTTTGATCTACCATCACTGTCATATTTTGCTACCATTTTTCTTGTGAGCTCCCTTTGAGTTCCATTTTTTTTTCTGGGTTTTCTACACCATCAAGAGAGATGGATTTTAGATCTGAAGTGTTGAGGACTTACAAGAACCCGTCCCATTGAGGAGGAATGGTAACATCCTTCTATGTTCTCCTCCCAGGTGCCATTATACAAAATTCTTTAAACATATTCTTGTCTTGTCTATTGGATGCATGGAGCAACTCTTGTTTTTATTTACTGCTTAGTGTCTTTTAATGCATAGATCTAGATTTTTCCAGCATTTATCTTGGTAACCTAATTGTAGATCTAAAGATATTGGCATTGACGCAAAGAGATCTTGGTTATTAGCCAAGTTCCCTTGCATGTAAAAAAATCTCGAACCTGGGCCTGTGGGTTATGGCCCATTAAGACTTCATGGAAGCGTTTTAGGCTTTTAAGTCGTGAAATTAGATCCGTGGATCTACATTAAAATCAAAATATCCTTTTAATTAGAGTCTAAATAAATATTGCCAACATTACAATATAAGCGTTAAGGTTTAAAACCTCGCACCACACATACTACAAATATACGGGAATATAATAATTACAGTCGATTCTATAAACATGGGCGATCGCACTCTCCAACCATCTCTGATTCAAATTCAATTCCCATGCTTTGATCTAATGCCATCGGAATCAGAGATCAGCTAATCGGAATACCGGTGCGATTGCAATTGCCACTGTTCCGATTCCACTTTCGAAACTGATATGTATATCAGCCCGAATCCATTCAAAGGATCCGTGAAGCCACTTCTCTGTGGTTTCAGTTTATAAAATTCGACACTATAAGGCTAGCATTAAACACAAAATATTCACGATTTTCAGCAATGAGTTGATTCTTCAATCGGAACTATACGCATTCAATAAATACTTATACATAACAACAAACGGTATTTTAAATCCCATCGATCCTGAAGTGATCGATGTCAATCGACAAACTTACAACACAGGATTTGACTCAATTAAAAACACACAGGCGTACATAACACTAAAACATGTTTTTATATATTATACAACCAATTATAGGCTAAGGCATTTCAGCCTTAGAAACCAGTTCACTCTCGTTACATTTCACTCCCAACTCTTATCTATCACTCTATGTATTTCTATATATATCGCACTTTCTATCTCTGTTACATATATATATATATATATATACATAAGAAATGTTAGATCAGAAAGATCCGATCTGATTTGCTCCCTGTTTTCCTCCAACAGACTCTCCATAATGTATGGACGGCTGTTAACAATAGTAAATCATATCCATTAAATCCGTTTTAAATTTGTTTTAAAACAGATTTTCCCTATTTTCTTCCTTCGATTCAGCTTTGCTGGTCCACGTCCTCCTCGCTCTGCTTTGAATTCCTCTTTAATTAAGGAGCGTTAGATGCTCCTGCATCAGACTCCCGAGGTACAAAAAAATTTTATGACCTCCTGGTTATATGCTTCTCCTTGTCCTTAGCAATTCTACCCACTATATTCTTTCAGTGGAATTTCTTTTATGATCTTCTGTGCTTTTATGATTTTCTGTGAGCTGCAACCAACCTCTGCAATAACAGTCTCCTCTATTACACGATACCTCACCAAGCCCTTCGCACTCGGTCTTTTGGCATCCTTCTGGTTCTCTTCTCTGGAACCAATTGAGCACACCTTGCTCTAGGTTGCTGCAAATCTTCTCACCTCCCACCGCCGCCATCTGCACGACGGTAAGACCATAAAATCTCCGGCTTTAACACAACTGTACCTCTTTCCTCTTCTGCTTGCATTCTTCTTTCTTCTCACAGGAAATCCTTTCCCCGCTCTGATACCACTTGACGCAAAGAGATCTTGGTTATTAGCCAAGTCCCCTTGCGTGTAAAAAAATCTCGAACCTAGGCCTGTGGGTTATGGCCCATTAAGCCTTCATGGAAGCGTTTTAGGCTTTTAAGTCGTGAAATTAGATCCGTGGATCTACCTTAAAATCAAAATATCCTTTTAATCGGAGTCTAAATAAATATTGCCAACATTACAATATAAGCGTTAAGGTTTAAAACCTCGCACCACACATACTACAAATATACGGGAATATAATAATTACAATGATTCTATAAACATGGGCGATTTCCAGACTCTCCAACCATCTCCGATTCAAATTCAATTCCCATGCTCCGATCTAATGCCATCTAATCGGAGACGATCCTTCGCACACGGCATGATTGCAATTGCCACCGTTCCGATTCCACTTTCGAAAACCGATATGTATATCAACCCGAACTATCCAAAGGATCCGCGAAGCCACTCGTGGTTTCGCCTTATAAACTTCGACACTACAAGGCTAGCATTAAACAAAAAATATTCACGATTTTCAAGCAATGAGTTGATTCTTCAATTGGAACTATACGTATTCAATAAATACTTTTTTTTTTTTTTAACTAGAACTAGTTATATTATTGAAAAGAGTGCCGATATGGCGTAGCCTATGCAAATGGCTTTACATAGATTCTCATTCAGAGCAGCAATTACATCAAATTCGCCATGAGCCTTTTAAGGAATAATGGTTATGTGCGGAGCTTCAACATTTAGGCTTATCATTCCTTCGTGAAGCAAACAGCCGAAATTGGCCAGTCTATCAGCTTCCTGGTTTAGATCTCTGAGTATGTGGAAGGCTTTTACTGAGGGAATGTCCCTCAGTATTCTGTTAACTCTGGCTAGATGTTTATTGAGCACCGGATTCTTGAGATCCTTCTTGCTGACTATTGCTTTTATTATCACCTCTGAGTCTCCAAAGACTGCTATTTCACTTGGATTTACGTTTTTGACAATTTGACATGCTTTCCATAAACTTAAGATTTCTGCTTGATTGTTGGATTTCAGTCCTAGACCCCAACTGAATTCTTCTTTGTTTCCATTGGGGTAATAGATCACCCCGCCTGCACCCGATCTTCCCGGATTGCCCTTTGAGGCACCATCAAAGAAGACAGCGTGCTTTCCTTGAGATTTCCACCACTGGTGAAATCTGTCCTCCGGAATGCGAATCTGCCAGTTTTCCATGTAGGTAGTGCGAAGATTTGCTGAGGATCTGATCTTGCCGGTGAAAGGAGCTAACCACAACCTTTCTTCGGGCCGAAGAGTATGATCCTCTTTGATCTGTGAGTGGATCAAGGTCTCTAGAAGGAGGGATTTGGCCTGTTCTGCCACTTTAGCTGCTGTCATTTCTTTATTGTTGAAGATGGTTTCGTTTCTGGCCAGCCAGATCTTCCAGCAAACATATTTGGGAGCGGCTTTCCACACCTTTTGCCATAAAGATTTGCTGACAATGTTGTAGGGATAAGCAGCATTCCATGAGAGAAACATGGATTCAATCGTACAGTGAGTGGGAGTGTGCACATTCAGACCAGCTAGAAAGAGGTACCAAACCTCCTTCGCGAAGTCACATTCCAGGAACAGATGACCTGTAGTTTCCAGCGCTGCTTTGCAATGAGCACAGCGGTGGGGACCTGCAATATTCCTCTTGCAAAGGTTTTCTCCGGTCAAGATTTTGTTTTGAAACAGGATCCAGAAGAAGAATTTTATTTTGGGAATGCTAAGATTATCCCAAATCAGTTTCCAAACAGCCCCAGGATGAGTCGAATCTTTCCTACTTTGAAGTTGAAGGTATCCATGCTTTGCTGTATAGTCCCCAGTTTTCCCCCAGCCCCATTGATCTGCATCATCTAAGTGCACCGGGGCATAGTCAGTGATTGCTCTTTTGAATAGAGCAAGCTGAGAGTGCAAGTGCGCTGGTGGCATGGGAATGTTCCATTGTGTCCAATTGCCATTGGTGTCCCAGACAGAGATATCGATCAGTTTCTTAATTCCTTGCGCTTTGAGCCAGTCTCTGAGATCTACAAAGTCATTGGATTCGTTAAGAGGAGGGTAGCCCAGAACGCTGTCTCTCCAAATCCTGATATTTTCCCCATTTCCTGGCACTCTGTATAAATGAGAAATGAAGAAAGGAATGCCTCTGCTGCAGAGTTTCCACACTTGCGATGCTTTTGAAAGATTGTCAGCTGTGTATCGGGACAGAGGTCGATTCTGCAGGTATTTAATTATGAAGATTTGGCTAACCGGATGTTGAGGATTCTTGACTAACTGCCACAGAAGTTTACCACCCAGTGCTAGATTAGCGTTCTGGGGGTCTCGTATCTGCAAACCTCCTTCCAGAATGGGCCGTCTCACGGTATCCCAGTTGATCAAATGGAATTTGCTTTGGTTGCCGCGGCCTCCTTTCCACAAAAAATTCCGAATGAGTCGAGCAATCTGATCTGAGATAGCTTTGGGGGCGAGCATCAGTGCTGCCTGGTAAGTGGGTAACGCTGATAGGACCGCCTTAACAAGAATAAGTTTGCCCCCCGTGGAGAGCCAGAATCCTCCCCACGCGCTAATTTTCTTCTTGAACTTCGCTATGACATATTCCCAGAGTTGATTTCGGTTGGATCTTAGCGTGATTGGCAATCCCAGATACTTCAGCTTGTCCCATTCAACAAAGCCAATGAAGCCCAGATCGTTGGAAATTTTGTTAATGGTGAATTGATCGGTGTTCCAACCATAAACAACACTCTTCTTCTCACTTATTAGCGCTCCGGAAATACTGCAGAACTTCTGGAGAGTATTTCTGAAGGAGCTTGCCACTCTGACAGATGCGCCCCCAAGCAGAATCGAGTCATCAGCAAATAAGGCATGATTCACTGGTTCAATGCCATTTGCGATTCTTATACCAGGGCTGTTACCATTGCTTTTATCTTTGGTGAGCTTTCTGCTTAAGGAGTCCGCCATGAGAATATAGAGGAAGGGGGAGAGAGGGCAGCCCTGTCTCAGCCCTCTGGTGGCCAGAAAGAAGTTCGCCGGTCTGCCATTAATCAATGGGGCAATCCAGGTCTTTTCTATACAGGCTTTGATCAAATTTATGAACTCTTGACAAAACCCAAAGGCGGAGAGCACCCTGTACAAGAAGGATCTGTTAACTCTGTCAAAAGCATTACACATATCTAGTTTAATGAGCATACCTTGTTCTTTGCGGGCGTGACTGGAGTGCAGAGCTTCTTGGACTTGTATGACATTGTCCAGAATGTGACGACCTTGCACGAATCCACCTTGAGCTGGAGAGATCAACTTTTGCAAGAGAGGTTTAAGCCTGTTTTCCAGGAGTTTGGCCATAATCTTATAGGAGGCATAACATAGTGAGATTGGCCTATATCTATCAAAAGATCCAGGGTTTGCTTCCTTGGGAATTAGGGCAAGGAATGTGGAATTGATTCCCCCACCCACCTTTTCCTTTCTCAAGATCCCTTGGGTCATTTTTAGCAGATCGAATTTAATTAGCTCCCAGCAAATTTTGTAAAAATGTATTGAAAATCCGTCGGGGCCAGGAGCTTTATCCTGCTCCATTGACCACACAATATTATGGATTTCTTCCTCCGAGACTGGTGTCAAAAGGCAGTTGTTGTCTTCAGGGTTGACCAACTTCGGAATACTTGATAGGAATTCGATAATGTCATCCTCACTCCCATTTCCTTCAGCAGTGAGTAGATTCTGGAAATGTCCCTCTGCTGCTGCCTTGATTTGTTCGAAACCTTTGCATACCTGACCATTGGCTAAAGTGATTTCGTTGATATGATTTTTTGAAAGTCTGGCCCTGTACTGTTTATGGAAGTAAGCAGTGTTTCTGTCTCCAGCTTTTAACCAAAGGCTGCGAGACTTCAAGCGCCAATACTGCTCTTCGTTTCTGAAAGAATGATAAACTCTCCTTTGCTCATTGTTTTCCACTAATAGATCTGTTGGAGAAATGTCTTTTTTTTCCATATCAAATTGCAATTCTTCCAGCTGAAGAACAGCCTCTTTTCTATGAGAAGTGGGCGTTTTATTGGCTTTTTTAATCCAGTCTTTTAGAGCCTTTTTTGTTCCCTTTATCTTCTGCTCCCATACGTAGCTAGGAGAGCCCGTGATCTCTGTTTTCCAGGCAGATTGCACTGTTTCGTGGAACCCATCTATTTCTGCCCAGAGAGGGTTAAACCGAAAAGGCAGAGGGCCTAGGTCTTCTTCATCTTTAATACACAATAAAATTGGTTTATGATCAGATGTTAGTTTTGGTAGAATCTTAGTTAGCACAATTCTGTTGTCCAGCATAATGGTGCTACTGAAAAGGAACCTGTCCAATCTTGCTGAGATGTGTTCTCCCGCTGTCCTATTATTGGTCCAGGTATAAGCTCCTTTAACAGGCTTGAAGTCTACGAGGTCCCACTGTGTAATAAGGTCTTCTACAATGGGAAGGAAGGGATCCCTTGAAGAGCTCCCTCCTCTCTTCTCATTAGGATCCAGCACAATATTCAGATCACCTCCTAAAATTAAATTTTGCAGATGGTGAAGCTCTAGAAAGGCTGAGAGTGACTTCCAGCACTCTTTCTTTTCCTCATAATGTACTGGAACATATAAATTGATCAGTGCCAGAACTGTGTTGCTTGCTTTATGTCTAAGTTCAGTAAAGATCCAGTGTTGAGATTCATGGGTTCTTTCTAGTGAAAAAATATTTTGAGACCAGAAGGTGCCTATTCCCCCTGCTGTTCCTCTTGCACTGATTGTCTTTCCCGAGTCAAATTTCCACTTATTGTTGCTTATGTTCAGAAGATGCTCCCCCTCTATTTTTGTCTCTTGAAGCATTAGGATGTCTACGGATTCCGTTTTCAGTAGATCTTTGATTGCTTCTGCCTTTTTGGGATTCCCCAAACCCCTACAGTTCCAAGAGACTATCTGCATCATTTAAAACTGGAGGGGATAGGTCCACCCCCCTTGGGGGTCCTTAGTCTGGTATTCCTTCCTAGAGTCATCTCAATGGTGGACTGACTGCCTAGGGTTTTTTGTCTTTCAGATTCCTCTTCCCTAGTTTCTCTATTAGATTTCCTACCAACTCTCTTGGATGGCCTCTCAAAGGTCTCATCATCCGAGGATCCCATAGTTTCTGTGTTCTTCTTTTTAGACTTAATAATATCTGCATAAGAAGGGGAGGAGGTGTTACCTTGAGAGGGGATTAAGATGATACCAGTTTCTGGAGCTGTGTTGTTGTTCGGCGGGGTTGGTCCATCCGTCTCTGCTTCTGGAAGGTCTGACTGTGGGGTTAGAGATTCAAAGGGGTTCTTATCTGCTTCTGTTCTGTCTTTGTCCTTGCTTCCTGCTGTTTGGTTGTCTGCGTTTTCTTGCCCAGCTTTGTTCTCCGCTCCTTTGCCCTTATTTTTGTTATTCTGTCTGCTGTTTGATGTCTTCTTGACTTGGTTCCAGTGCTCTCCTTTTTCTTTCTCTGCTAGCTCTTCATTTTTTTTCTTGCAATACCTGGCGAAGTGCCCGTGTTCATGGCAATGTCGGCACTTGAATGGAAGCTGCTCGTAGTCAAGCTCCTGAATATGTGACCAATCTGCTACCGTGAGCTTGATGGCTTCAGGCAGCCCGACTTCAAGGTCAAATTCGACACAAATGCGAGCGCAGGAATACTGATCCTTCCTTGGCGCCTGGTCAATGTATTTCCCAAGGGCGTTGCCAATCGACTGCAGAGATCTCTGATTCCAGCAGTGGAGGGGGAGGTGGGGGAGTCTCACCCAAACTGGCACTGCCGTGGGCACATCCTGAGCGGGGTCGAAGTCTGGCGACCACTTGTTCAGATAGAGACCTCGAGGGCCCATAAAGTATGGCCCGTTTCGGAAGATCAAACTTCTGTCTTCCACATTATCAAAGACGAAGACAAAAAAGCCTTTCCCCACGAAATGACTCTTGATGTTCTCCTTTACCAGGGGAATCCAATTCCTATTCACCCAGTCATCGACAGCCTTCGGGGAGGGCCAAAGCCCAGTGAACTGGCCAATAAGGCCCCTCTCTGCCAGATTCACCGCGATTCGTGTATGCATTCAGATAGTCATTGTGCAAAGAAACCGTGGGAATACGTCGCTTTCTTCTACAAATTTTACTGATCCGAAGGGGGCCGATTGCCTGCCACAACGAGGTGTCGAGCGCGAGCTCCGCCGGGGGAGGAGGCCGTGTGACCTCCCACCGTGATCCATGGTGGGGAGGCGTACCGACTGTGCGCCGGCGCAGGGCGCTACAGCCAGGTCGAGCATGAGCGCGCGTGGAATGATGCATTCAATAAATACTTATACATAACAGCAACTGCATTTAGATCGCCATCGATCCTTGAAGTGATCGATGGTCGATCAGCAAACTTACAACACGGGATTTGACTCAATTATAAACACACAGGCGTACATAACACTAAAACATGTTTTTATATATTATACAACCAATTATAGGCTAAGGCATTTCAGCCTTAGAAACCAGTTCACTCTCGTTACATTTCACTCCCAAACGCTTATCTATCACTCTATATATTTCTATATCTCGCCCTTTCTATCTCTGTTACATATATATATATACATAAGAAATGTTAGATCGGAAAGATCCGATCCAATTTGCTCCGTGTTTTCCTCCAACAGACTCTCCATAATGTATGCACGGCTGTTAACAATAGTAAATCATATCCATTAAATCCGTTTTAAATCTGTTTTAAAACAGATTTTCCCTATTTTCTTCCTTCGATTTAGCTTTGCTGGTCCACGTCCTCCTCGCTCTGCTTTGAATTCCTCTTTAATTAAGGAGCGTTAGATGCTCCTGCATCAAGATCCATCTTTGCTATTAGGGCTATTTGTTATGCACAACTAAAGGGGTATTTTTTCATACACTTGCAAATAAGATTCATACTAACAATATGTATACCACTTCCAATGACGATTGTTTCAGAACTTCCCTTGTGTTTTTATAAACTAAATAGGTTGATGATCAGTGTGGATGACTGTCTCCTTCTCAATAATGCAATGTTTCTATTGTCGAAAAACCTGCATGATAGAATACATATCTTTATCATAGGTGGGATACTTCCAGATTGTATCCTAAAGTGTGTCACTATGATAGGCCATCAGATGCTCGTGTTGGGTGAGGAATGCACCAATATCATAGCCATAGACATTTATCTCAATTTTCAAATGGTTGTTGTAGGAATAGAAATGTGGGTAAACGTGCAAAGTAGAGGTGCTGCTTCATCTGAATGTATGCCTTTTATTGGGACTCAGACCAAGAAATTTTTTCTTTCACTCTGACCTTGGTAATATGACTCAAATACCAAGTGGTATGGGAGAATCCCAACATGAACCTCCGGTAAAAAATTTCAAAGCCCAAAATGTTGCAAAGCTCTGTTGGAGTGGATGGGGTTGGCCAATCATGAATTACTTGGATCTTAGCTAGATCCACATGCATTCCTTTCTCATCTATGATGTAATCCAAATATTGGACCTACGTCATGCCAAAGGTGAATTTATCTAAGTTGGCACACAATTTTTTCTAATGCAAGGTTTAAAGGACGTAGGGAATGTGTTTCAAGTGCCCTTCGTTGAGAATAAATTTGTCCTACTAACAAATAGGATCTCCCTGTGAGAAAGTCCCTAATTAGACCTTAAACCGTTGGAATAGGATCCCGTCCAGGGTGTGGGTCCGGCTACCACTTAAGATGACTTCCCTTCGGTCTCAAAAGAACCTGTTTGAACCTGCGGACATACACTTATTCACATGATACAGAATACAGGATTGATGTGTTAAACACGAATCAAACACTATGCGTAGCAAGATTATAGATAAAGCACGTACACCTCAAGAGGTGTCATTAGCAACACATCTTTTGTGGGGTAATGCTTGTAAGGTAGTCTGATCACAAAAGAAATAGTTCTTTGTGATAAGATACCTCTTTACTTCCTGAAAGATAAAACGAAATGCTAACAAAATAGTTCATTAACATTCATTAATAGAACAGATGATAAAATGAACATCATTGATACAACACAGATAGCCATGATGCATAAATGATGACATGAAGAGTGCAGCTTCATTAATCATAGGATGTTCTGAAACTGTACAAGGAATACACACAGTGTTCGCACAGCAAAACACATCATAACCATAGGGTGTTTTAACAAGAATCTATATTCATATGCTCAAGTGTAGAATATTTCAATACAATTGCATCTAGCTCCTGAGTTTCCAAAAAAGAAAAGCCCCTATACAAGCTCCCGTAGGAGTATTTATAATGCCAAAACTGCCCGTTGGGTTTCCTTGACTGTTCACCTTCTTGACCGTTGGGTTACCTTGTGACCCATTCTTTCTGCGACCTAACCGGTATGCGCGACTTGCGACCTGGGTAGGTGATGCGACCTACGACCTGCCCTGTTGGTGCGACTTGCGACCTAGCTCTACTTGCTGCTACCGGGCTGTGGAGATGGACGCGAAATGTTAATGTCAGGGACGTCAACCTGTTGCTCCTTGAGGAAATCCTGCCATGTCCGGTACTCTGCCGCTATGGGGGAAACCAGAGGTACCTCCTCCTTCAATCGATGCACACATTCCAAAGCATTTGGTACTAAGGTTTCCCTTTTCTGTGCGATCTGATTTGAAAGAGAGGCAAGCTTGGTATAAATCCACGCTGGAGTGGCAATAAATTGACTTAGATGCTCTTGAGATGCTGAGGGCTCTGGATCAGCAGCGGCTTGCTTGATAGGTTGCAAAAATGATTGGATGTCCTGGTCCACTTGTTCCCAGGTTTTCTCTTCGTCTAATGCCCCAAGCGATGGGATGTGGTGCAACGTATGCATTGAGTCGATACCACTAATCAGGTGGTCGTACGAGGACATTACTTTGTCCAGGTCCTTAGACAGCTTGTCCCTAGATTGTATCGCCATGCGGAGTTGAACCTTTGCATCCTGCGTGTGAATCCAGTCCCTCTTAGGAAAATTTTCAGGTGCCTGAGGGTACTGTATTGTCCAACCCATCATCCTGTCTAAGGCTTGTGAAGCCTCTCTGAGCTGCTCGTGTCTTTACCTGGTTTCCGCTCGCGCTCTTGCCAGTGGAGCGACTGTTTGTTTGATGGTGAACATTTCACCATATACCTGCCTCATGGTCACTTCCAACACCTCACACTCCTTGAAGATGGCCAGCGAGACTTCATTTACTGGTGGAGCCTGGTTTCGAAGTTGCTGGACTTCTGCTTGCAATTCTGCTTTCTCTTGCTCTGCTCTCTTCTCGCGTTGCTCAGCTGCGTGCAGTCTATTTTGTAGAGCTACTATTTCTCTACTCATTCGGGTTACATTCTCTTCCGTAGCCGCGGCGAAAGCAGTACCAGCTGATGCTATCGTTACAGGATTAGTCCCGGTATCAAGGACTATGTCTTTTCCTGTTGCTACTGTGGATGCGGCAGAGGGACTTTGCGCTAGTGATCTCCTCTTCTCTTGCTGGATTTTGAACGAAAACTGGTCAAATGTGAGTCTCGTCAGGTCAAAAAAATCTTCTTCCTGTCCCCGGGGTGATCTGACACCAGAGAGCTTGGTACGGCCCAGAGGTATATCGAGGGGAGTCACTTCAAG
This sequence comes from Pinus albicaulis, assembly GCA_034641835.2. Taxonomy (NCBI): domain Eukaryota; kingdom Viridiplantae; phylum Streptophyta; class Pinopsida; order Pinales; family Pinaceae; genus Pinus; species Pinus albicaulis. The sequence continues at coordinate 52,875 of JAXQQM020078263.1, forward strand.
ATCGTCCAGCATGTCATCCTCCCTTTCCTCAGTGTTCTTTTCTTCTTCTTCCTTTCGCCGGCGTTCAGCTTCTGCTGCTACTTCTATTTCGACCTTCTTCTTCTGCTCAGCTGCAGCAGCCTGTTCGGCTTTCTTTTGGCGTTCAGCCTCTACTTTGTCCAGCTCTGCCTTAAGTGCCCGTTCCACTGCAGCCTGTGCCTCCTTGCCTTATTTTTCTTTCCTGGACTCTTTGGCTTGTTTCTTCTTTTGTGTTGTTGTTGCACTCTTTTGGCGCGCTTCCTCATCCTCCTTTAGCTTCTTCTCCCTTTCTTGCTAGGCTTTTGCCTCTGCTTCCTTTTGTTTGATGGATGGAATAAGCCCTGTGTTGGTTCAAGATTTCTTGGGTAAAGAGGAAGAGGAACCTCCTAACTGACGACTTCTGTCTTCTAAGCTCTGATCATCTGGGTCTTCTTGGACCACGTCTGCTCCCGGGGCAATTTGTCTTTCAGCATTATACCAGTTCCTTCTCTCATCTTCCGCCGGGCGCTCAAGATGCTGATAAGTCCACTTGAATTTAGCTCTCAAGCAGTGTTCAGGAACTATTTTCTCTGGGTCATAGGTTCGGTGTTCAAGCGCCCCGAGCTGATAACTTCTCATTACTTCTTCTTCTGCTGCTACTTCCCTGAAGTCTTTAACTGTGTATGCACCAATGGTGAGGGGTAGCGTGGGCCATGGCTTCTTTTTGCCTTTGGACAAGATGCTGGAGAATCCGTGTGAAATTTGAAAGCATACCTCCTGAATAAGCATTTTGTCTGTCACAAAGCGAGGCATAGCATGTGGTGCCTTGTAAGTTCCAAAGACTCGGATGAAGGTGTATCTAGGGAAAGGGAACCAGTGTGCCACTTTGACTAGAGTCTCCTTGGCCCACCACGACATGCATGGGGCGTCTTGGCCAAATAAATGTCTGTACAGAGAGGGGATAAATACTTGGGAAATCTGATCAATATCCTGTTTGTATTTGGACTCCCAAAATACCTTGAGTTGTAGATGAATTGCGCGCGACTGCTCGGAATCCCAGTTGTGCGCCCATCCCTGAAATTGTACTCTGGCGCAGACAACATCTAGTAGGTAAGAGGCCATGTAAAATTCGGCAGGCATTCCTTCATCCGGGGCCAATGCCGAGTTCAAGTTGGTCTGCATCGAAGTCATCAGTATGCCAGCCCAGTTGAAACGGGTGCCATATGTTGTCACATACTCCATGATAGTAGCCCAACTGCCGCTGAAGGTGGAGCAATCTGGGCGCCCGTAAAGTCTGCAGAGCATGGCGGCAACCAATTTGTAAACCTTCCTCAGGCTCGCCACTGGGTACTCTTGGTCTTTCTTGACCTTGAACTTCTCGGGCTCCTCCCACCATTGTCTAATAGTATCAACTATTGGAACGACGTGAGCAACAGCCCATTCTGGAGAGAAATGCTCATCTGGGCGAGGCAGTGAGTAATAAATGTGCGCATCCGCGCCTACCAGTGTAGCGAAAGCTCTGCCTTGGTTGTCCCTGATCACAAACTTCTCGGGGTCCGTCTTTTGTATGATCCAATCTATGACTTCTGGACATGGGAATATGGCTGGATGCGCCCCTACCAGATGTAGTTTAGACCTCTTTACCGCCAAGTATACTTCCCGGTCTGGGAGATCTTCTGGAAATTCCTCCTCTGGTATGGCGAACTCATGATAAATTTGGTACCATCTCATGTTGTCGTCTTTTGTAAAAGTACATAGTGTATCTCTGTATATTGGGGGTGGGGACACCACCTCCAGCTCATCAATCTCTTCCACTATTTTCTTGTCCTTCCTCCGAGATAGCGGGGGTGCCATGTCACTAGAATCTGATAACACAGGTATGCACTCTATGTCTTCTTGAATTTCACCTAACAAATTCATAAAGGAATCCCACGATAAGAACGACATGGTGATAAAAACCAGTTACAATTTAGTGATGAAATTTAGCTGTGCCACATGCAAAACTGGGCTACTGGGTCGCCGGGTCGCGGATTGCAAGAACAGCTTCCGGGCGCGACCCTGCGACCTCGCGACCAGGTCGCTGGGTCGCTAGGTCGCATATCTTTGGAAAATTTGGAAGATGCGACCTTGCGACCTCGCGACTAGGTCTCTGGGTCGCTAGGTCGCAGATCTCTGGAAAAATTGGAAGATGCGACCTTGCGACCTCGCGACTAGGTCGCTGGGTCGCAGGTCGCAGACTCCTATAAAATCTGAAGATGTGACCCGCGACCCTCGCGACTAGGTCGCCGGGTCGCGGTGGTCGCAAATCCCGTAAACCGGATAGGCCGCACTTTATACCCACTGTGGTCGCCTGGCTCCAGGTCGAATAAGGCTCTGTCTCGGGGGTTTACGCGCGCGCGGCCTTGAACTCCCTTTTCGTCTCTCCCTCTCGAGGATTTACAAGTCAAGCTAGGTCCGTGTGAGCCGTGGCGTGATTTTAATATGCGGGATGATGCCAGTGAGATGTGATTCAGAATTGGAATGTTAAGGTTTGGAAAATTATGTAGAAAGCAGATTCATAAAACCCTCAGAAAAATAAAAGCTCAGTCAAAAGACAATTTAAAGGCCTAAGGGGAGATGGGTTTGGTAAGAAATGCATCATAATGGAAACAACAGGAAGAAATGGCAACTTACCCGGGAAAAACGCGCCAGTCGAGCTGTCAGAGGCGTTTTCTTACAAATTGCTGAATGTGTAAAATGCGACCCATACCCCCTTTTATAGGAAGTCGTACGTGCGGGCCATCTTAAATGTGGCCACCAAGTCATTGAATAGCCTTATTAATTGCCACTACACCTCTACACCAATGTGTGTCAGAAGGTCGCCGGGTCGCTGTTTTTCCTAAAATTGTAAAATTATGACTAAGGTTCAGACTGGCTGCACTACCGCTGTCGTCAAGTCGCATTTTTCATTAAATTTGGAGATTTCATACTGGCAACTGGCGACCTCCGAGGGGAGTTCTGATATCGCAAGGCTCAGGTCGCGTTTTCATCAATCGTTTAACTTTGCCACTCTGATGCATCAGGCTGACTTAGCAATTTTTGTTTCTAGGCCTCAGCCGAAATGGTGGTCTTTTTTGGAGGGTGTTGTAGGGGCTACAACAAATGGCGATTCACTGGACGAAATCAGAGTCTCTGCTGATGGTTAGTCTTGGCGGGGGGAGGGAGGGGCCTATGCTGACTGTTTTCTTTTACCTTGTGGTTGACATCTCCTAACTTTGGGCACCTAGCTGGGTTGCTCAATCTGCTAGCCTGTTTGGGTGCCATTCAACCAAATTCATTTCGTCAGGTCTCCGGACTGGAAGGGTTGGAGAACTTCAGGCGGCTATAGGGTCTGGTACGATTATTTTGTCTTCATTGTGTTGCTCCGCTGCCAGCGAACCTCTCGGCCCCGGCGGAGTCACTGCCTAGAAATCGTGAACGTTGCTCCGCTGCCAGCGAGCCTGGTCAGTACCCCGGCGGAGTCGTTACATCACCTCTCTGCGCAAGAAGCCTTTCTCAATCCTTTACCCTTTATTAGTGTGCTATTGCACTTATTTTGAATGTGCCTGAGGCACTTATTTAGATGTGCTCGTGGCACTTATTTTAGATGGCAATTTAGACTGGGCGGATGAGGGATCCCGACTTATTTTGCTGGCAGAGAGGTTGGTCCTGGTCTGGTGTGAGGACTTTGGTTTTCCTGCATGCCTCGCCGTAGCCTAGAGCACTTTCCCTTCCTCATCCAGTTACCACTAATCGTATTCCTCTGTAGACACCCTCTCACACCGGCGAGATGCTTTCCAGCTTGATGACCGAGTCTATGATATGCTACCTTTGTAGTATGAGAAAAAGCTAGCTTTGTCGCTTTGAGTTTATCGGAAAAGGCTTCCCCATCGCTTGCACCCATTTAAAGATGCCACTCATGGTCAACAAACTTTTCCCTTAAGTTTTTTTTTTTTTTTTTTTTTTTTTTTGAAACAAAGGTAAGACAAGGAACCAGGAAAATAGCTAAGATGATTCGAAGCCAAAATAAGATCGACAGTGCTGAGTCTGTCTCCTGGCACGGGAGGACTCCTAACGTCCATCAAGGGTTTGCAATCTAAATGTGTGTGATCCTATCTTTTCATTAATTTGGAACGGGCCTGTCCAAAGTGCTTGGAACTTGGCATGCTTCCCCTTTTCCTCATGGGCTTTATCCCACTTAAGGACCAGGTCTCCTACTTCAAAAATTTTGTTTCCCGCGGACTTTTTATCAAACCATCTTTTGATTCGGCTCTGATGGATGGCAAACTTCTCCCGGGTCTTTTTCCTTTCTTCCTCCAATTTCAGCAAGATATCGATTCGAGTCTGTAAGGTGGGACACAGGGTACCATGAAATTCTTGGGACAGTTGGAGGGCCGGGAGAGATAGATGAGAAGGGAGGACAGCTTCTTTTCCATACACAAGGAAAAATGGGGAGGTGCCTAAAGAGGACTTGGGAGTAATACGGTCAGCCCACAGTGCATTGTGAAGGGCATTATGCCAGTTGCACTGGTGGGATAGAAGAGTCTTCTTAATAATACAGATAAGGTTTTTGTTAGTGGACTCAGCTAATCCATTTCCCTGGGGGTAGTAATTTGCAGAATGTTTCAGAATAATACCATTTTCCAGCGCAAAGTCATATAATTTAAAAGATGAGAAATAAGTTGCATTATCAAAAACTAAAGAAGTCGGAACACCAAACCTGGTCATGATGGAATGCGTGAGGAATTCTATTACCTCTTGATCGTTGATTCGGTGTAACGGTGTTGCCTCGACCCACCTAGTGAAGTAATCAGTGGCTGTAAGGATATACCGATGTTGTTTAGAAGAGTGAGGTGTGATTTCACCAATTACATCCAAACCCCATTGTTGGAAAGGTTCCTCTACTGCTACTGAGAGTAGGGGTGCGGCTGGCCGTGCTTCTCGGTTAGCGAACTTCTGGCACTGAATGCATTTCCAAACATATGCATGCGCGTCTCTGAAAAGAGTAGGCCAATAGTATCCTGCGCGCATTATCTTATGGGCAGTAGTATCTCCGGAAAAATGACCTCCAGCTGGTCCGTCATGCAGCTCAGTTAAGATTTTCTGTGCTTCGTCAGTTTCCAAGCAGCGTAACAGGACCCCATCGTGGTGTTTCTTGAACAACTTACCTTGGATCAGTTGGTGAGATGCGGCTTTTAGTCTTATTGCGCGTTTCTGTCGGGTAGTAAGAGCAGGGTCCATTGTGCCTTGGGCCAAATATCTTGAAATGTCCAAATACCAAGAAGGGCTATTTTGCTGAGGCACATGGTCGCTCTGATACATGTCGATCTCTTGTTCCCAACATTCCTCTTCAATTTCATGAGCGCTTGCAGCCTCTGCGGCCATTTGGCACAAGCCCTGTCCTTTAACGGTATGTGCCGGCTTAAACTCTAAATCGTACTCTTGCAAACAAGCCACCCAGTTGCCCCGCCTTTCGCCTAGCTCTTGCTGCACGAAAAGTGAGCGAACCGCTGGATGTGGCACAAAAACCGTGACATGATTTTTCAAAATGTAGGGCCTAAAATGTTTTACCGCCTTGTAGAACGCATAAGCTTGTTTCTCGATTTCTAGGTAATTCAACTCAGCTCCTTGTAAACCAGTGCTCATGAAAGAAATGGGTCGTTCATCGTTGTTATCATCTTTCTGCGTGAGGACAGCCGCAAGCGAGGAGTCTGAAGCGAAAGTGTACAGGATGAAACCTTTATCAAAATCCGGACTTTGGAGGGAAGGAGTTTCAGCTATAGCCCTTTTGATTTTATCGAAGGCCTCTCTCTCTGGGGAATTCCATTGGAATACAGCATTATTTTTAATCATTCCCTACAGTGGTCTGACTATCTGCGTGAAATCTGAAATGAATTTACGAACAAAATTAATTTTCCCCAGGAAGGATTGCATCGCTTTCTTGTTGCTTGGGGGCAGAATCTGAGCGATGGCTTTAGCCCGTTTCGGATCAACCACAATGCCTTGCTTAGTGATAATGTGGCCTAGCAAGTTTCCCTCTGCCACAGCGAAAACGCTCTTTTTAGGGTTGAGCGATATTCTGTACCTCCTGCACCTCTCGAAGATTTGCTTGAGGTGGCGTAAATGATTGCCCCTGCGTTTTGAAAATACAGTAATGTCATCCAAATAGACCACCACGCTCTGCCCTATTAAACCACGGAAGGCTATATCCATGGCTCGTTGGAAAGTTTCCCCTGCATTGATCAAGCCAAAGGGCATGCGTCTGAAAGCGAAGGTTCCCCATTTTGTCCGGAAGGTGGTTTTCAGTCTGTCTGGTTCAGCTACCAGCACCTGGTTATAGCCGGAGAAGCCATCTAATAGGGAGAACATCTCGGATCCAGACACAGCTTGTAATATCTGTTCCATGGGGGGCACCGGGTAGTTGTCTTTGTTTGAGGACCGATTCAGATTACGGAAATCTACACACAAGCGGATCTCACCAGACTTCTTTCGTACGGGTACCAGATTCGACACCCACGTGGAGTGACGAACTTTGAAAATAATGCGCGCATCCAAGAGCTTCTTAAGTTCCTTTAGAATCATTGGCTCCAAAGCTGGATGCACTTTTCTGAGTTTCTGTTGGAAGGGTTTAACGCCTTCCCTCATGGGTATTACATGTTGAATGATACGGGTATCGTATGTACGTAGATCTTCATATGTCCAAGCAAATACATCACGATACTTCCGGAATAACTGGGTGAAGGCCCGTGCCTCTTCATCACTGCAGTCTTTGCCAAGGTTAACGAACTTCGGGTTCTCATCTGTTCCCAAGTTCACTTGCCGATGTGCCAATATGGAACTTTGCACTTTGGTGTTCGGAGGCCTGCGGAATCGGTTTTGCAGATCAAAAAGATTTTCTAGTGACACCACCCCCTTGGGCATAATGTTCTCTTTGCGTTCATCATTCTCTTTCTGTAAAGCATGCTCATGTTCTTCCTCATCTATCGCCGCGTCCTTGAATACTTCAACATTGCACATAAAGTCAAAAATCTGTTGATCATCGTTAAAAACGCGTAAATTAGAAATGTTGTCTGGCACAGAGGGTCTATATACAACTTCAATAGAAAAACCATCCCTTAAGGAGGTAAATCTAGAAGCAGAATTAGCCAGAGTATCAGCTGCTGCGTTGTGCATTCTAAGAACAGATTTAATCCCAAATGCATCAAAAGCAGAAATCAATCGCCATACCTCTTGTTGATACGCCTTTAAATGTGGCGATAAACAGTGAATAGTGTTGCGTACCTGGCGAGTAATAATTTCGGAATCTCCAATTACCTGTAAACATTTTACCTTCAGATCCAGCGCCTTCTTAAGTCCGAGGATTAATGCCTCGTATTCAGCAGTGTTATTGGTGCACTGAAACTCTAAACGGCATGAGACTAAGAACTTGTTTTTGTGAGGGTCAAGCAATATGCAACCCGCGCCAGCTCCGTCATGAGTCTTGGAACCGTCATAATACAAGGTCCATAGGTCACTTTCCGGCTCCTTCAAAGTAATAGGTTGCGGAGGGGTTTCTGTTGTTGGTGAGACAGGGGTGACTTGTTCTTCCATGACTAATGCTAGTTCAGATTGGACCTCGGGGCCTACGGGAGACTGAGGGGGTTGGTAGCATCCGAATATTGCTTCCAGAAAGCACATGCCAAGATCTTCTTGTGCAAAGCTGATGGGTTCATTAACGGCATCCAGATCAGTGACGGTGTGTTTCATATAAGGTTCACTTTCTACCCTGATTTGATTATTCCGCCCCTTGTAAGGAAGCCACAAGTGGGACCAGTCGGTGGCGAAGTAGCCTTGTAATTTGCTGGACCAATCTCTACTGAGCAATAGGCCGTATGCTTCCGGGATATCGACAACCACAATGTCAATGCACTGATGGACCCTAAAGTCTGATGACAAGCGGATGATGACATTGTTCAATTCTCCTATGGCGGGTACTTGTGATCTATCGAGTTGTATGATTTTTGCATCAGTCTTCTCCGGGCGAATGTTAAGTTTCTTACAGACAGATAAAGGCATGACGTTTGTAGAGGCACCGGAGTCGACTAGACAGTTGTGGACATTGAAGTTAAAAATCTCGAAGGACAAAAGGAAAGGAGGTGTGGATCCTCTTGAGTTGGTATTGATGGCGTTTACTATGGACTGTACATTTGGTCCGGCTTGCGTAGACGTGTTGCTCACAGTCTTCGTAGCTGAAGTATTTGCGAAAGCCTTAAGAATGAGCTCCTTTTGATTAGTAATGCGGGCCAGCTCATAGAGAGAAATGTTTGCTCTTGTTTTCTTCATATCTTCAACAATGTTATAGCTGGACTCTGGTTGAGGGCTAGGCTCGGCGGAGGTCTTAGAGGATTCTGTCGGAAGTTTGCTCTTTTGACTCGCTCGGGTAGTGTTGTTGGGGTGCTTCTCCGGGACAGATTGTTTCCCGTTTCCTGGGGGCAGGATTTTCCTTAGGAAAGCCCTTTTCTTGTCTTCATAGGATTGCTCGGGAACAGGTCCTTTGCTCCTGAGGCTATAATTCCGCACGGGTTGATCTTTGGGAGCATCTGCCATGTTGATATCAATGGAGGTAAGGTTGTCCCCACCTCGGATTACGTCAAAAGCAAGGATAGAGGATCCTGGTTCTTCGTTTGAGGGTGGATCCTCATCGTGATCTGAAACATCATCCTCCGTCACATCCCCTGGAGTTTGGTCATCTAAAAGTTGATTAACTACTGCTGTCATGCTGCCAATCCATTGAGGGCACGTTTTTTCAGAGTGGGCAGCTTGGTGGAAAGAACAGAAGTTATCTTTCCCTATCTCTTCCACATTGAGAGCAGTATTTGTGTTAGACGGAGGTCTGTTAGTGTTGGGATTACTTTTTCTGAAGAAAGGTTTGGGTGGTTTAGTGCTAGTTGTGGCTTCTGTGCCCTTTCTCCTTAGGTCAGTGACTTCATTTGTTAAGTGCTTGAGCATTTTTGCCATGCTTTCAAAATCAAATGCATCTCTATCCCTATCGGTGGTCTTAGAAGTGGAGGACTGACCTCTTTTTGTGTTAAGCTTGTGATCATCTCTTCCTTCGTGTTCGATAGCCCCTATCGACAGCATGTCTTTCTCTACAGTGAGAGCAACCTCATAATTAGCTGTAAGGGTAGCGTGGCTTCACGTTTGACGAAAACGGCAATGTCCCTAGGGAGGGCCTTGGTATAGTAATCAATGGTGATTGAGTCATCCAACGCTAGGTTGGGGGGAAATTTCTGCAGTATGGTAGCGAAGCGTTGGTTGAAGTCCTTAACCTTTTCCTTTTTATGGCACTTGATGGTGCTCAATTCAGTGAGAAGCATGGAAGGAGTTTTATCTTCTGAAAACTTATGCAGGAATGTGCGACGAAATTGGTCCCATGAAGTGATAGAGGCACTGGGGAGAGAGCGGTACCATGTGGCCGCTTTGTTTTCGAGGGTATGGGGAAACAGTCGACATGCGACATCATCGGACTGGACTCTCATGATTTGCAGAGACAAATAGAAGCTGCTAATATGATCTTCAGCTAAGGTGCCCTTCTCAGGGTCGAACTTAGGGAGATGTTTCTCTGGATGTCTAGGCAGATATTGGAGGGGGCCTAAAAGGTTTAACGGGGATTGAGCCATCCAGGCCAGGGGTTGCACTCTTCTCGCTCGCTGATGTTGCCTAAACTGATGTTCAGATTCACCTTCCGAACCTGAGACCGATGCTTCTGACTCGTGACGGGAGTGTTCGTCTTGGTGTCTCCCACGGTGCAGAAAATCTCTAAGATATCCCAAGTTGTTTACAGGAGGCCTTATTGGGTTTGGGTGACGGTTGCGAGCTTGGTTTCCTTGGCCTCGGCCCCTATCTCCTCTACCTCCGGCTCCTCGGCCTCTATTCCCTTCTTCCTCGTTTCTGCGAGCTCTATTCCTATCTCCTTCATTTCTACGAGCCCTATTTCCTCCGTTTACATTTCCTCGGCCTCTGTCTTCCTCACCATCCCCATGTGGGGGGTGTGCCTGGTTGTTGTTTGGCCGAGCCTGGTTAGGCTGGGAGTCGGGGAAAGGTTCGGTGTCAGCAAATTCTTCGCCCTCTTGGAGAATCGGGTCATTTTCCTCAACAGCATTTGTGAGGTCTTCTAACATGAGGTTTACGAGCTCGGGTATGGTACTTGCAAGGGCACCGTTTCGGGTGATGTTCTCGGGAGGAGTTCTAGTATGGGCAAGGTATTCCATGATTGGAGTAAACCGTAAGTTTTTGATAAGATCGCGGGCAGCTGGGCGCAAGGCTCTCAACTGCGCCCTAGTGATTTCAAAATATCGAGTCTCCCTACCTGGAATGTCTTCTAGAGGAGGAGGGACAGTTTCATTGTTTATGACCTCCCCTTGGGGATTTTGTGATGGAAAGTTCGTTGTGTGCTGGGAGGCTGCCATCAGGCCCTCCTTCTAGCGCCAATTTTGTTGACGGGAAAATTTGTCCGGCCAACAGTAGGGGATCTCCCCGGTAGAAAGTCCCAATTAGACCTTAAACCGTTTGGAGTAGGGATCCCGTCCGGGGTGTGGGTCCGACTACCACTTAAGATGACTTCCCTTCGGTCTCAAAAGTACCTGTTTGAACCTGCGGACATACACTTATTCACATGATACAGAATACAAGATTAATGTGTTAAACACGAATCAAACACTATGCGTAGCAAGATTATAGATAAAGCACGTACACCTCAAGAGATGTCATTAGCAACACATATTTTGTGGGGTAATGCTTGTAAGGTAGTCTGATCACAAAAGAAATAGTTCTTTACGATAAGATACCTCTTTACTTCCTGAAAGATAAAACGAAATGCTAACAAAATAGTTCATTAACATTCATTAATAGAACAGATGATAAAATGAACATCATTAATACAACACAGATAGCCATGACGCATAAATGATGACATGAAGAGTGCAGCTTCATTAATCATAGGATATTCTGAAACTGTACAAGGAATACACACAGTGTTCGCACAACAAAACACATCATAACCATAGGGTGTTTTAACAAGAATCTATATTCATATGCTCAAGTGTAGAATCTTTCAATACAATTGCATGTAGCTCTTGAGTTTCCAAAAAAGAAAAGACCTGGTATAAGCTCCCGTAGGAGTATTTATAATGCCAAAACTGCCCGTTGGGTTTCCTTGACTGTTCACCTTTTTGACCGTTGGGTTACCTTGCGACCCATTCTTTCTGCGACCTGAGTGGTATGCGCGACCCGCGACCTGGGTAGGTGATGCGACCTGCGACCTGCCCTGTTGGAGCGACTTGCGACCTAGCTCTACTTGCTGCTCATGACTTGCTGCTGCCAGGACGCGAAATGTTAATGTCAGGGATGTCAACCTGTTACTCCTTGAGGAAATCCTGCCATGTCCGGTATTCTGCCGCTATGGGGGAAACCAGAGGTGCCTCCTCCCTCAATCGATGCACACATTCCAAAGCATTTGGTACTAAGGTTTCCCTTTTCTGCCCGATCTGATTTGAAAGTGAGGCAAGCTTGGTATAAATCCGCGCAGGAGTGGCAATAAATTGACTCAGATGTTCTTGAGATGCTGAGGGTTCTGGATCAGCAGCGGCTTGCTTGATAGGTTGCAAAAATGATTGGATGTCCTGGTCCACTTGTTCCCAGGTTCTCTCTTCGTCTAATGCCCCAAGCGATGGAATGTGGTGCAACGTATGCATTGAGTCGATACCACTAATCAGGTGGTTGTACGAGGACATTACTTTGTCCAGGTCCTTAGACAGTTTGTCTCCAGATTGTATCGCCATGTGGAGTTGAACCTTTGCATCCTGCGTGTGAATCCAGTCCCTCTTAGGCAAATTTTCAGGTGCCTGAGGGTACTGTATTGTCCAACCCATCATCCTGTCTAAGGCCTGTGAAGCCTCTCTGAGCTGCTCGTGTCTTTGCCTAGTTTCCGCTCGTGCCCTTGCCTGTGGAGTGACTGTTTGTTTGATGGTGAAAATTTCACCATATACTTGCCTCATGGTCACTTCCAACACCTCACACTCCTTGAAGATGGCCAGCGAGACTTCATTTACTGGTGGAGCCTGGTTCCGAAGTTGTTGGACTTCTGCTTGCAATTCTGCTTTCTCTTGCTCTGCTCTCTTCTCGCGTTGCTCAGCTGCGTGCAGTCTATTTTGTAGAGATACTATTTCTCTACTCATTCGAGTTACATTCTCTTCTGTAGCTGCGGCGAAAGCAGTACCCGCTGATGCTATCATTACAGGATTAGTCCTGGTATCAAGGACTATGTCTTTGCCTGCTGCTACTGTGGATGCGGCAGAGGGACTTTGCGCCAGTGACCTCCTCTTCTCTTGCCGGATTTTGAACGAAAACTGATCGAATGTGAGTCTGGTCAGGTCAAACACATCTTCTTCCTGTCCCCGGGGCGATCTAACGTCAGAGAGTTTGGTACTGCCCAGAGGTATGTCGAGGGGAGTCACCTCGAAGTCGTCCAGCATGTCATCCTCTCTTTCTTCTATGTTCTTTTCTTCTTCTTCTTTTTGCCGGCGTTCAGCTTCTGCTGCTGCTTCTATTTCGGCCTTCTTCTTCTGCTCAGCTGCAGCAGCCTGTTCGGCTTTCTTTTGGCGTTCAGCCTCTGCTTTGTCCAGCTCTGCCTTAAGTGCCCGTTCTGCTGCGGCCTGTGCCTCCTTGCCCTCTTTTTCTTTCCTGGCCTCTCTGGCCTGCTTCTTCTTTTGTGTTGCTGTTGCACTCTTTTGGCGCGCTTCCTCATCCTCTTTTAGCTTCTTCTCCCTTTCTTGCTGGGCTTTTGCCTCTGCTTCCTTTTGTTTGATGGATGGAATAAGCCCTGTGTTGGTTCGAGACTTCTTGAGTAAAGAGGAAGAGGAACCTCCTAACTGACGACTTCTGTCTTCTAAGCTCTGATCATCTGGGTCTTCGTGGACCACGTCAGTTCCCGGAGCAAGTTGTCTTTCAGCATTATACCAGTTTCTTCTCTCATCTTCCGCCGGGCGCTCAAGGTGCTGATAAGTCCACTTGAAATTGGCTCTCTGGCAGTGTTTAGGAACTATTTTCTCTGGGTCGTATGTTCGGTGTTCAAGCGCCCCGAGCTGATAACTTCTCATTGCTTCTGCTTCTGCTGCTACTTCCCTGAAGTCTTTAACTGTGAATGCACCAATGGTGAGGGGTAGCGTGGGCCACGGCTTCTTTTTGCCTTTAGACAGGATGCTGGAGAATCCGTGTGACATTTGAAAACATACCTCCTGGATAAGCATTTTGTCTGTCACAAAGCGAGGCATAGCATGTGGCGCCTTGTAAGTTCCAAAGACTCGGATGAAGGTGTATCCAGGGAAAGGGAACCAGTGTGCCACTTTGACCAGAGTCTCCTTGGCCTGCCAAGACATGCAGGGGGCGTCTTGGCCAAATAAATGTATGTACAGAGAGGGGATAAATACTTGGGAAATATGATCCATATCCTGTTTGTATTTGGACTCCCAAAATACTTTGAGTTGTAGATGAATTGCGCGCGATTGCCCGGAATCCTAGTTGTGCGCCCATCCCTCAAACTGTACTCTGGCGCAGACAACATCTAGTAGGTAGGAGGCCATGTAAAATTCGACAGTCATTCCTTCATCTGGGGCCAATGTCGCGTTCAAGTTGGTCTGCATCGAATGCATCAGTATGCCAGCCCAGTTGAAACGAGTGCCATATGTTGTCACATACTCCATGATAGTAGCCCAACTGCCGCTGAAGGTGGAGCAATCTGGGAGCTCGTAAAGTCTGCAGAGCATGGCGGCAACCAATTTGTAAACCTTCCTCAGGCTCGCCACTGGGTACTCTTGGTCTTTCTTGACCTTGAACTTCTGGGGCTCTTCCCACCATTGTCTGATAGTATCAACTATTGGAACGGTGTGAGCAACAACCCATTCTGGAGAGAAATGCTCGTCTGGGCGAGGCAGTGAGTAATAAATGTGCGCATCCACGCCTATCAGTGTAGCGAAAGCTCTGCCTTGGTTGTCCCTGATCACAAAATTCTCTGGGTTCGTCTTTTGTATGATCCAATCTATGACCTCTGGACATGGGAATATGGCTGGATGCGCCCATGCCAGATGTAGTTTGGACCTTTTTACCGCCAAGTATACTTCCCGGTCTAGGAGATCTTCTGGATATTCCTATTCTGGTATGGCGAACTCATGATAAACTTGGTACCATCTCATGCTGTCGTCTTTTGTAAAAGTACATAGTGTATCTCTGTATATTGGGGGTGGGGACACCACCTCCAGCTCATCAATCTCTTCCACTATTTTCTTGTCCTTCCTCCGAGATAGCGGGGGCGCCATGTCACTAGAATCTGATAACACAGGTATGCACTCTATGTCTTATTGAATTTCACCTGTCAAATTCATAAAGGAATCCCACGATAAGAACGATATGGTGATAAAAACCAGTTACAATTTAGTGTTGAAATTTAGCTGCGCCAATGCAAAACTGGGCTACTGGGTCGCTGGGTCGCGGATTGCAAGAACAGAGTCCGGGCGCGACCTTGCGACCTCGTGACTAGGTCACTGAGTCGCTAGGTCGCAGATCTCTAGAAAACTTGAAAGATGCGACCTTGCGACCTCGCGACTAGGTCGCTGGGTCGCAGTCGCGTATCTCTGTACAATTTGAAAGATGCGATCTTTGTGGACTCGTGACTAGGTCACTGAGTCGCTAGGTCGCAGATCTCTAGAAAACTTGAAAGATGCGACCTTGCGACCTCGCGACTAGGTCGCTGGGTCGCAGGGTCGCAAATCTCAGAAACTGGAGAAAATGCGACCTTGCGACCTCGCGACTAGGTCGCTGGGTCGCAGGTCGCAATATGGCTTGCCCGGGGTGTTTACACGCGCGCGGCCTTGAACCTCCTTTTCTCCCTCCTCTTGAGGATTTACAAGTTGGCTAGGTCCAGGTGGAGCTGTGGCAGTATTTTAATAGCAAGGGATGATGCCATGGAGGTGTGAATAAAAAAACAGTGAGGTTTGGACAATTTATGTAGAAAACAGATTCATAAAACCCTCAGAAAAATAAAAGCTCAGTCAAAAGACAATTTAAAGGCCTAAGGGGAGATGGGTTTGGTAAGAAAAGCATCAAAACGGAAACAGCAGGAAGAAATGGCAACTTACCCAGGAAAAACGCGCCAGTTGAGCTGTCAGAGGCGTTTTCTTACAAATCGCTGAATGTGTAAAATGCGACCTGCGACCTCCCTTTTATAGAAAGTCGCACGTGCGAGCAATAAATGCAGGTCGCTGGGTCACAAGTTGATTAGTTTTGGAGTTTTGCGACCTTGCGACCTTGCGACCTGGCAACCTGGGGTCGCTGGGTCGCAAGGTCGCTAGGTCGCGCTTTTCATGAAAATTGTAAAATTGCGACCTTGCGACCTGGCGACTTGGCGACCTGGGGTCGCTGGGTCGCTGGGTCGCATTTTCCGTTAATTTTGGGGTTTTGCGACCTGGCGACCTGGCGACCTGAGGTCGCTAGGTCGCAAGGTCGCTAGGTCGCGGTTTTCATCAACTGTTTAACTTTGCGACTTGGCGACTTGGCGACTTAGCAATTTCTCTTTAGTTTTAGGGGGCTCCAAAAATTTGAAATGGTGATCTTTTTTGGAGGGTGTTGTAGGGGCTACAACACCTTCTCATCTCTTGCTAAATATGAGAATGTCGTTGAGATAAAAAAACCAAAAACGAGTTAGGGAAGGGCCATAAGATGTCATCCATCAACCTCATAAAAATAGTAGGGAAATTTTTCAACCTGAAGGGCATGAATAACCATTCAAAAAGGCCTTCCGTGGATATGAAGGCTGAATTCCATACATCTATTTTCTGTAAAGGAACATGGTGATAGGTAGACTTTAAAAAAATCTTGTTGAAATAATTATCCCCCTTGAGTAGGTGAAGAAGTTCATCAATCCATGTGATTGGATGCTTATTCTTGGAAGTGATTTTTTTCAGATATCGATAATCAATGTAGATCCTCCAGGTATTGTGCTTCTTTTGTACAAGTATAATTGAGCTCTCACAAGGTGAAGACCTTGGTTATATGTGCCCTTTTTGTAGTGGCTCCTCAATCTGCCACTTGATCTCTCCACTTTTTAGAATGGATTGATGATATATTGTACCATTGGTTAGAGGTGCTCTAATATTCATATCGATCAAATTGTTGACCTAAAAGTGTAAGGGTACCCTTGTGGGTGAGGAGAAAATGTCCTTGTATTCTTCCACAACTTTATCACCCTAATTTTGTTGTGTGTAGGAAACTTTCCCCAGGGCCATGGATGTGGCCATGGTCTTCCCCTTAATTTGATCTAAAATAAAAAGGAATAAAAATTTCCTAGTCTCAGAGATGATCTTACAACATTTCTTAGTAGAGATCAAAGATATGGGAGCAAGTGGGGCTACCTTTGGTATCCTGTATAACTTGTTTCCCAAAGATATAGTATAATTTCAATTCCTATACTCATACATAGCATGACATTTCCAAAATAATGGATGGCCTATTAATAAATCACAAACTTCAATAGGAGTAACATCACATAGTACCTAATTTGTGAAGGGCTTGATGTTATAGGGAGGGCGACATTGATGGCTGACATGGAGATCTCGTCCTTGGTGAGGCCACCTGATAGTGTATGGCTACATGTGTGGCGTGGTTGGTAGGCCCAAATTCCTAATGAAATATTCTTAGGTAAGGTTGTTTTGGCTCCCACTTTCAATAACGAACTGTAGAGGATACACCTTCACTCACATATGTGAGTGGAGGAGATGCTCCATGTCCCATGGATATTCAGGCTCAATATTTTAGATATTGGTGGTGGAAATATGGATTATAGGCTCCACGTTAATAATTTTCTTCGCTTTGTCATTCCCCTTATTAAGTTATAACTCAGGGTTGGAACATGCATATAACTCTGAATCCTTAAGCTCGACCACTAGTGACTGTCTGGATCAACAGTCACTTGTGTTGTGAGTGGGGCTCTTATGGAACTCACACCACTTTCTTGTGTCCTTCTTCATATTCATGGTGTTGTTATTTTCTTGCAAATTCGACGGGTTGTCCTCGGTTATCCCACCTTGGATTTTTCCTTTATGTTGGGATTTGGGGGTGCCTTTCCCTTGCTTCAGATTTGTAGATCCAAAGTCTCACTTCTTCTGTTTATATTTTTTCTAGATATTTACAATATATAGATAGGGGATGCCAATCGAGGAGATGTGGAGGATATCTATATCATACTAGATTTATTTGTGTATATATTCATGGTACTTGAGTTCTAGATTCCTCTCAGAATCCTCGACACACAAATTTTTGTGGAGGGAAGGAAAAATATTTGTGTACTCTAACACATTTTGATCGCTTCCCTGTTGCAGTGTGGTCCACTTTATGTACTTATCCTCATAGCTGCCAAAAGGGTGATACAGTTCTTTGATGGAATCTTGGAAGGAATTACAAGTGGTTTCAACTGAAAATAGAGAGGGTTCCCTCTCGTCCTTCTTATCACAATAGGTTTCCCATCAGTCCTTGACGTAGGGGGTGACTTTGAGGAGTGAAAAATGAATATTTTCCATATTGGAAAAATCATCAACCGAAAAATATCCTTCCAATAGATTTAACCATTTATTTATGAAATTTTCATCTATATGGCCTTTAAATATGGGACTTTCAAAGTTTAATTGTACCTTAAAGGGATTGCTGCCTCTAGGGTGGCTATTGGATGAAGATGTGTCACTTGTGGGAAGCCGCCGAAGGATCTAGGAAAAAATGTCCATCACCGTGTTCCTTTGTAACTCGAGGGATTCCTCGAAAAATATTTTAGAAAGATCTCCTCCTCCATCATATTTATTTTTTTCTTCCATGGGATTACATCATGTTCGGTGAGTTTGGTCTTTCAAAGATTCAACCTATTCAAGCCCTAACTCTTTATATCCCAACCACATTAGGGATATGCACAAAAAATAGAGAAAGAGAAGACCGCTTTGATACCAATGATTCAAAGTTATGAAGGAACAAAATTAAATACATATATAAATAGAAACATAAATATAAAATGAAAACATACCTTCAATTGATTAATAAAAAAGTACTGAAAACTATTTACATGCATAATGGAAACAAACTAGCTCAATTGATGGTATATTATCTCTTAGAAGAGATGTGATGGCTCATGCCTTATGAAATGTTTTAAAATGAGGATCAAAGGCCTATTTATTATTGAGAAACAATTTAAAACCATAAAAATCCAAAAACATAACCCTAGGAGATGAAATTCTAAAAGTCTATGTGCTTCGTTGGGGTAAATTAGTACATCAACTTTTCACGGTCGTAGCTTTGGAATACGACATTTTTTTGGCATATATGATACCTAGTTAGAAATATCTATCCAAGGGATATAATTTTCAATAATAAACATGAGCCAAACGTTCTTATTTTCTTGTTTAAAAAAAAAAATGTCATTTAGGGCTTGAAAATGACCCGAGAAGTTGAGGACCTAAAAAACTGCCAAGAATAGTAAATTGTTCTATAGTTAAGGAAACCAAAAGAAACAATGGTGGGGGTCAAAGTGAAATAGCTAGTTCACCACCAATATATACCTAGATCACCTAAGAAATTTTTAGTTCCTCGATTTGCAACCATCACTTAACACTTTTGAGCTCGATAAAAAAAGAAATTTGATTCCTTGGATATCTTACATGAATAAAATTATGGGTACTACCTGAGTCAATGAGCACAATTACATATTTCCTCTTGACATATCCTTATATATTGAGAGTTTGAGGAGTGGTAATTCTTTCCAATACATTACAAGATATTTTCCGATGCATTTCCTCTTTCTCTAGGGTTGTTTCCTATGTATATCCTCTTCTTTTGATATTTCTTCTTCCTTTTCTTCCACCTCTTCACAATCTATGTAAAATAATTTATTCTCAACACACTTATGAACTATAGTATATTTTCTATCAAAACTGTAACAAAGCCCTCTTTCTCTCTTTTCATCCAATTTTTATGGTTTCAACCTTGTAGGTTGTGGGAGGCTAGGAGTAGCAACACTTCCATATTTATAGTTGTAAATGGTAGACCTCCTTGTTGCTATAAATTTTCTTTCAAATTTTCTTGCCACCTTAAATGCATTTTCCAATGAATTAGGTTCCCAAAGGTGAACTTCCATTTTGGCTATTATCCTTTAAATCCCTATGAATAAATCAATCATATTCTACTCGATAATATTAGGTACCTTGATATTAAATCTTCAGAAGCCCTCAACATTCTTCTACATAAAAGCCTTTTTCATGAGATTGATCAATTGGATAACAAAGGTATTGTTCTTTATATCCTAATAATTTGCAATTAGTTACTCCATAAAAAATTTCTAAGTGATAATTTATTTATGAGAAAATAATATATCAATACGATGCAAACTGATTGGGTTGTAAATATAAAGATACAATGTGTACCTTTTGTGTGTGTGGCACATCATGCAGATCAAAGAATTTCTCCATTTATATTATCTATGTTATTATATCCCTTCCATCAAACTTACCCATATCGATCTTTGGAATATTGTTCATCTTCATGACTAAGAGTCTCTAAAATCATAATTCATTTTCCTTTTGTCCTCATCCTTATTTTCATGGAATTCCTTGTCACTATTAGGGAGAATTTCTTCTAGAAACCTTGTCAAACCTTCCTTCAAATCTTACATGTATTATTTTAAACCATTTATGTCACAATTTATTTCTGTTTTTAAAACTTCCATGTCACCTTTCATTTAGGGAAAAATTTTGGGGCAAAATTTTACAAATTGGCTTTTTTTGGACATTTTTCTCAAAAAAATATTCACCAATTGCATTGAAAATTTGCCTATTTTCTACATATATATATGATTAAATGGGTGATACTTGCCAAAAAATTATTGATTTTAATAGTTAATTACATGTTTTTTATTGAATGTTAACCTACATTCTATATCTATGAATTCTCAAACTAGAATAATCACCTAGAATACTATATATAGGAAAAATAATAAATCCTTCAAAAATACCATGCTTTCATTTTTTCTTTTATGTCGTTCACGATACCTTTCATTTATATTTTTAAACCATCCATAAACCCTTCTATTTCATCTTTCTTTTCTCTTTGCGAGAGTCAAATTTGTTGGACATCATCCTGTATTTTGTATATATCTTGTTGCATTTCTTCCTCTTCATGTGTAATATAGAGATTTCTGGAGGCCTAATGGGTGTAGAATATTTTTATTTGGGAGGAATTTTTGAAAAAATCAATGATATCTATGGCTCACTATTTCCTTTGAATCACTTCAATTTTTTATTTCAAACAAAAATTATGCAAATCGAAAAATACACACCTTTTAGAGCTTGATTTTGAGCTTGTTGATAATGTTGAACTTGAAACTGTCGTATCTCTATTATTTTAGCTTCCCAAAGTTTAAAATTGGTTCGTGTGATAGCCCTCTGTGTCCTCATTCCAAGCTTACTAGTTTGATAGAGAATGTATTCTTGAAGGTAAGGTTAGGCCAAATATCACAAGATGACCTCCTTATGGATTTGTTTAGTAGAGTGGACTTGTAAGGAATGCCATGTGTCCATGTTTCAACCTTCAGCCTTGAAAATGATACCCTCGAAACTAAATTCCGTGCAATTTTAGTCTCTTTTTACAAAATTCAATTTAGATGCAAAAAATTGAAGATAATACCATTTTATGTGAGTCACGTATTTGAGACATAATTTTGGAGCATACAAAAACCCTATCTTTAATGAAAGATATCTCCGAGATTATAGGGAACTAATTTCTGAAAATTTTGTTGGCATATGGCTAATGTGTTGTCCTTGATAAAAAACTACTTGGTAAATATGTCAACATAATGGTTATGCAAATGCTAAGATATGAACAAAGGAACACTAGTATAGAGATAAATGGATGGTAAAGAAAAATTGTGAGAAATTATATGCAGGTCCTGTAAAGAAAGTTTGCATACATATGTGTGTATGGTGAAGAAAAGTAGCGTACAAAATCTGCACCATGGTATTATGAATACTAGGGGTATTTACTATGGTATTCGCCCATATTATTTGGAGCGACAATTGATATTTGATCCCACCAAAGAATACTTACAACATAACAATTGTATTTACCTAAGGTATTGACTAAGGAAAATACTATATAAAGAGATGGAGATCAAGGTGATGAGTGTGCAAGTGATGGATTTATTATAAATTATTTTATCGAAAAATGGGTGCACCAAGGAGTAAGGAGAAGACACATATATGAAATATCTAAAGTATGGTGATATATGTCCTTATTTGATTTTCTTATTGGAAATCTCTGACAATGATAGATCTGTGGTTTTGATGATGTTGTGATCTAAATAGAGTAAGTAATTTTAATAGTAAGGGTTTTTAATTTTGAAAACTATGTTTATAGTGAAAATGTTCGAATTTGTACACATATCTATCTCATGTTAGTCATGTACATATGCGAATATTCTTATGGGTAGTCACATATATAATATGCGAAGTATTTTTGTTAGGTTCAACTTTTGTACATTAGTTACTATGCATGGATATCATGTAAATACACATATGTGCTTTGTAAAAGTCATGTATATGTGCTATGGTTTTGCAGTATGGGTTGTTAATGATATTTGATCAATTCTGTTATGTTTGATGTTGTTTTTCGATGATGTATCTCTCATAATAATCTATGTTTGACAATTCTGATTGGGATGATTTGGTTAGTGATGATTCCAATGTATGGTGATATGTATTTTCTTTAATATTATATGATTGATTTAGTATGTGATTCAATGGTCTGTTCAATGTGACAGTAATTCAGATTAGGGTGTCGGTGATTTTTTATCGATACACAACCCTTCTTCAGTGAAAGTGTGTACATACGTGGGTATGTCGCAGGGAAGTAGCATAAACATTCTAACATATGTTTGATCATGGTTTGCAGTAACAAAATTTTGTTTTATGTGATGACCAATATATGGTCTGGTATACCTATGAGTGGTTGTACATTAATATGATCTGATATGAACTGGTTTTATCTAGTTGCATTTATTTTTATTTAGTGATTAATTTGTTGATTCTATTGGTTCAGTGATTGATTTGTTTTATTCAATGATTGGTTTCAAAATTTTTATTTGATATTGGGCTTAAATAATGGAAGTGGCTCTAGTCTGAAAGTATGCTGAAAAGTGGCCTACAGGTTTGATTTTTTGAGTCACGTGGATCTAGTATGAAATATTATGAAACATGGTTCACATAGGTGTTGAGGGTTTGAGTATTTAGAGAGGGATTCAAAGATTTGCTCCAATTGTAGCTCGTATATTTTTTCGGGGGGTAGGACCTCCCTTCTGGTGGGTTCTAGAAAATGAGATCAGGGGTTTTGTGCTCGCTTCTAGTGGGCGCAAGAAAATGAGAGAAGGTTGTAGTCTTTTGTAGGTGGTTTTCTATGTAGTGGTATGAGTATGTGCAAGTACAATATTATAAGATTTTTTTCCATTATAATAAAATAACAGGACAAAGATGATGGCAACAATGGTTTTTTCCCACTTTGGGTTTCCACCTAAAAATCATGGTGTTCCCATGTGTTGTTGTGTTGATTATTATGTTCTTATTTCTCATGGTGACTATTTAATTAAAGGCCAATGAAGTAATAATACATTTCTTACAGTTGAAAAATTAATGAAATACATGATAAAATAGTTATCTAGATATACAAAGTCTTATTTCATCACAGTTGCGTACATACGTTGGTTTCCTGAATGATAATAGAATACAAAAATATGAAGAAAAAATTGATAGGTTAAAGTGAGTTTAAAATATAATTCATGCCCTTTGTTAGAGTTGGGAAAAATACCGAGAGGGTATTTAAGTGCATCGAAATTTTTTTACTTTTTCTTTCTCTAAAACCCATACGCTACTTTACTGAACCCAAGTCGCGTATACACGTGGATATCCTTAATGAAACTTGCGTATTACCAGAGATCTCATTATGCAGATAATTCTTTACTTAGATCATTGCATCATTTATTCATTAGATGTTTAGTAAGCAATAAACATGTGCAGTAAGAACAGAATAAATCATCACACATAAACAACACACATGAACACTAGGATTTAAGGTGGAAACCCAATTCGGGAGAAAACCACCGCTGCCGTTGTCTCAGTCTTCAATATTTATTATAAAGAAAACATCTTACAACCATGTACTGGCACAGACTCATACCAGCACGCAGGCACCCACCTGTAGAAGGCTACAACCTCTCATTTACCAGCCTCTCCTGGAAGGGAGCTACAACCCCCTGCTCTCGTTTACCAGCCTCTCCTGGAAGGGAGCTACTACCCCCTGCTTTCATTTACCATCTATCACTGGAAGGGAGCTACAACCCCCTCACTAAAGGCTTCGACCTTCAGCATCATTGCGGACCACATTTCATCAATTTTCATACTGGATCCAACAGCTTCCATACAACATACCTTGTAGGCCACTTTTCATTAGATTTTCAGACTAGACCCACTCCACACATTTAAGCTCATCATACATCAAACTGAAACTTATAACCCCATCAATTCATTCATTGAATCATCAACAAATCAACTAACAAATTGATCTTTGATCAACATAATCAATAGCATAATCAACATTCAAACAACCAAGATCTGTATGAATACATCATTGATAGATAGCAGTAAAATAGTAGAACAGATAAGACATTTCATTCCACATACTTCAGCAAAACCCTAGATTCCATACGCGCTTTCACTTCACTGAACCTGCGTATGCACCTGCTTTAACAGAAACAAAACTGCGTATACATCTGTAAATATCTCAAGACTAATCTCACATACCATACGCGCTTTTGCTGAAGCCAAGCCACGTATATACACGCTTTCTCTTCCACGAACCTGCGTATAGATCTTCAAACTTTGTAGGGCTGTGCAATTCTTCAGAACAGATAAATGGCTCAGATATTACCCTTTTACTTCAGGAAATATTCACCTCATCTCAGATCTAAACATTCCATAAACAGATCTAGAAAATACATAGTCATTTCAGATCTAGAGATCCCTCTTCATCATTTTCTTCATAGGTGCAATATTAATTCAGATCAATCAATAAAATGTTACCCTTCAATGCAGATATACTTCAAAGTGAAGTATTCATTAAAACCCAGACTTATGCACACCTTGCACTATGATCTTCTTCTCCTTAAATAGATTTAGCCTTTGTCAATACCATGAGTCAAAACCACACAACTACTAATGGTATTCCTGGACGGGATCAAATAGATATTCCAGCGCTCAATACAATGGGCCAATACCATGGTAATGCCCCTGGGTTTTATGAATTTAGAGCGCAAATAGGCATACGCGACTTTGAGCGTGCGTATCCGCGTGTATACGCAACTTCGCCTCATAAAAACTACGTATATGCTAACCCTGAATGTATATGCAGGTTCCCTTCACAAAACTAGAGTATATACATGGGTTGCCTTCACAAAAGTTGCGTATACATTGTGACATATTATATTTATCATTTTTCTGGCACTTACTGGAATTGTTTTCTCTGTCACATCTGAATTGATCTGCAGATACATCATTCTTACATCTTTAGCACATAGGTTGCTTATCATAGGTGACTCATCAAGTAGGTTTCCATCAAGGACAGCTTCATCAAGTAGGTTTCCATCCAAAGACAACTCATCAAGTCAGTTTCCATCAAGAACAACTTCATCGAGCAGGTTGCCATCAAGGACAACACATTGCATCATATAGCCAACAATCTCATTTCATCAAGTAGGTTGCCATCAAGGAAAACACATGCCAACTCCGCCGCATTTTTCCCAACAAATTTTGCAATATATTAATCAAGAATCCTTGGAGGAAAAGAGACAAATTTAAAAATCCAAGAATACAGTATTTGAAGCAAGAAACCCTAGGATAATGATATTATACCAAATTTTATGTAAAAATATTAGATAATAGAAGAAAAGATAGATGAACGACGTGAACAGAAGCCTCTTTGAGAGGGAAACCTCCTTTTATATCACATAAATGAATAATTCTTGCATGATTAAAATAACAAGACCTCCTTGGTATATATAGGATTCTAAAGGGTCAAAATATAATTAGGGCCTACATAACAATAATAATGTAAGGGAACAAAATTAACAATAATGGACTTATGTTGGCCCAAAATAACAATAGTGGGCTACACTATATTATAGTGACCTAACAACAGGGTAATGTGCGTACACTTATTTTCCCACCACTTGCCAATGTGTTGGCGAATTGTGAGAGGATTGGCTGGTGATTATTTTCCTTAGGTTCACTCATGTATGCATAAATTTGACCACTCTGTTGAGATTGAACTAGGGTTGTAGCCACTAGCTAGAGTTCCCTACCAACTTTCTAGACTCAAATTGGAAGAGCTGAGGTGATAATTAATGAAGCTCATCAATGTTGAATTTAGTAGGCCTTCTATATCCCCATATGGTGCACGAGTATTCCAAAATAAGTGTTAGAGAAAATATGATCTAAAATGGGTCCGATAAGAAAAATATGGCACAATAAAAGATAATAGAATTTCAAAATATTGGATTAACGATGATAATTGAGTTGAAACTATAGAAGTCATAGATGATTATGTGTCATATTTTTTGTTTTATATTGGTGAACTACATATAAACCTCATTCCATAATATTTTCCTATGATCACTTCAAAATATGGTACGTAATATATAACACAATAATGGTAATAATATAATAACATTAGAATTATATTTTAAAAATTATTATTTTGGTCAATCACCTTTGAACCTTGAAAAAACAATAATTAATAATTTACAATTGTAAGTAGTGAATTTACTATTACAAATCATAGATTAAATAAATATAAAATATTTTATGTTATCACTAACTTTATTTATTTTAAAATAAATTTCAAATTATTTCAAATCATTGTGCAAATACTTTGAAATGCAATAAGCATGGTAATTTACGTTTTTGTAATTATATTGTGTATTCAAAATTGTTGATCTATGTGTAACTCACTCCTCTAGAATTTACCAATTTCACCAACTTTCCCAAGTAAAACATGAGCTGAGGGTCACTATGATAAGATTAAACCTCCTATAATACCTTAAGGAAATGGAGTTGACAACTTAAGATCTTACTAACATCCCTCAGGTGTTACAGTACCTCTAGGAGAAACCCAACCCCTCCAGGTGTCCAACCCCTGAGATAACTCTCTTTTTCATTGAACTAAAGCCTCAGTCATAATATTTCCAAGGTATGGAAGTGATTATAAGCTTGAATTATCTCACATAGGCCTATCTACCAGTGACTATGAAATTTTACAATCATTTCTATTCCAATGACCTCGAAT
Organism: Pinus albicaulis; assembly: GCA_034641835.2. Classification (NCBI taxonomy): domain Eukaryota; kingdom Viridiplantae; phylum Streptophyta; class Pinopsida; order Pinales; family Pinaceae; genus Pinus; species Pinus albicaulis. The sequence continues at coordinate 79,341 of JAXQQM020078263.1, forward strand.
TCAAAGCCATTTTTTGTAGGGCTAGGACTCATACCTCTGCTGAGAACTTAGTGAAACTTCTAGAAGTGATGGATGACATAGAAAAAAATATTATAAACCAAATCTGGAACCAGGACTTGACCTAACCTCTCCCAACTGGGAATGGAATTCCATCAAACAATTGGTAAACATGCAAGCTACAGGTAATGAATGCATCTTCGAACATAAGGATATGGAAAATTATTTAACGCTTAAAAAGAAGGACTAATACCTTATCACAATATATGTCATAACACCAATTAGGTCATGCATTCATTATTTTTTCCATTACAAGTAAAAACATGAAGAGACCCATGGCTAAGATCTGTCAAATAATCATGAATATAAATAACATATAAATAGATAAATAAAAATGATAAAACAACCTTTAAAGCCACATAATAACAAGTACATTTGCACAGGAAAAGTAATATAAAATTACCTATTAGTAAACATATGCAAAATCCGACCAGGTCTAGGACATTCATGTACCTCATGACCATAGATTAGGCTAAAAAAAATATTTCTTTCATCCAAACAGCCCCGTGTCATATTAAAATCATGACTGTGAGATATCATGGAATAAACCAATCCAAAATAACGAATGGAATCCCAAGGTTAAACCAACTCCACCCTCACCATACCCTGATCTCACCAAAACTAATCGTGAGATCAGAAAACCAAATCGGGCTTGGATGTCCCAGAATTCCATCACCATCCCTTGAGAAATTTTCTTATCTCCACCCACCTACTGACGACTTCTCGCAACCTTTTTTATTTTCCTGAGACCACCTCACCAAGATCAAAAACCTTCTAAAAATCAAAATCTAAATGAAGAATGAATCTTGTCAGACCATGGATATCCAAAAATGGAAAGGAAGGGCTAAAACCATTGTCAAAACCTAGAAAAATCCATGCCACCAACAAAAATTAACCAAAAATACACTTTCATATATCATGCATGCAAAAACCGTCTACAAATCATACATGCGGCTTGTTCCTTGCAAGTATTCCTATTAAAGCCACTTGATCCAATCTTTATTTTCTTGATCATTTCTTTCATTTGTTTTCCTTGCCTTTCCTTTGCTTGATTTATTTCCTTATCCTCTTGGTGCTCTTCTCCTTTCCGAGACTAATTCCAAAAAAAAAATGCAAAAACATAGTCAAATGATACTCAAAATCCCTTTTATCATTGATGCCTCTAATTTCCACATTTTCCTCTATTTTCCTTCAATTTCCTCTTCAGATGCAAGTTGTGACCTTCCACCCCCCTTTGCTCCTAATTTCCTTTATTTTCATAAATAAAATTCTCAAATACATTTTTTCCTTTCCAAAACCTTTGCAATTGTCTTTGTCAATTTCCCCTTAGCCATAAACAAAAAAGTGATGCCTACTAGGATATTTTTCCCAACATTAAGCTTGAAATATGTGTCCCATGACCTTGGTATTATTTTTCCTTTATTGACTTGATTACATGAAATTTTAACAAGGGGTTTTATAAACCCCTCCTTCATAGGGGAACACCATCCTCATCGTTCAATGACACATATGACCAACAAAACCGTTAAAAATAAAAAAAATACTAGTTTTGGAGATTTATAACCCAGTTTGATGCAATATTTACAATGAACATCCTACTAAAAACATGACAAACGTACCGTTAACTAGATATTTATAACAAAAATCATTACAACATTTACAATAAAAACCACATATAATTATGCACATTTTCTTCAACCAACAAATAACCATACTATTTATGGATATTTATAAATCCAAATCAATATGGTATTTACAATAATATACACATATGCACATTTTCTCAACCAGGAAATAAAAGCATACACCTACTACATCTACAACAAGGGATTCCATAGGCTCAAAAATACACCTTGAAAGTAATACTAGGATTCACATCTTTCTCAAGAAGTCTAGAACCCACTGTCAAAGTCAAAACTAGATCGAATGTCTAGTGCTATGATCCTTGCATGACATTTTCCCTTAGTGAAAAATTGTTGACACATTTTTTTAGGGAACACTCCCCATGTGCATCTGAATCCATTTGGAAATGGTAATGAAAAAAAATCAATTCACTAAACTTCCCCTCTCTGCTACAAATTCCCTCGGGAAATCTGATCACCCCCTTCTGTGTAGTCACTCACCTTCCAAGTTCCCCAACATCCCCTATCCCAGGCAATCCATCCATTGGCAAGGTTTAATCACATTGAAAGGTATAAATAATAAGGCATATATTTGCCCCAAAACCATTATACAAGTCATAGAATGATCATTGAAATCAATGGACACTATTGGTTACCAGTGTCCCAGAATGGCCTTACTCCTCAAGTGCTTTAGCAACAATTGGTTCTTGTTGCAATTCCTTTTTCTGCTAATAATTATTTTAGTGATTTTTAATCACCCCAAACTGATATTTTTCATGCTTTCATGTACGAAGTACGTGGTTTCCATTAAATTAAAAATACATTAAAATAAAATCTAATCGTACCTCACTAGTAGCTCATCAACAAGATATACTTTCAATCATATTTACGTCCTGTCATAACAATTCAAATTATCTCTTCAATAAAATAATCATGTATAACATATGACATCTGGTTAAATCAAGACGCAACCATCATAGATCAAAATCATAAATCACATGTAATCATCATATATTAGAATCATATATCACATCCATAATCAAAACTGAAATAAAATACCGATACTTATCTTTCAAATGGTTCCTTGCTTCGGACTTTTCTCTTTATCCTTTCCATACACACACTAAATCAGTTTCCAAACATGGAAAGCACTCAATACCTTTTTTTTAAGAAACAAGGGGATCCGGAGACCAAACCACCTCCTCCCTAAATATCAACAAAGAGGTTTTCTAGAGACTAAGCTTCCTCAACCCTCAATAGAAACAACAAGGGCATATAGAGAATAAAATTCCTCAACCCTCAAGAACAACAACAAGGGAATCTAGATATTAGACTGCCTCAACCCTCAATAGAAACAAGTGTATCCTAATGCTAAACTGACTCAATCCTTAATACCAACAATGAGGGCACCTAGAGCTAAACTGCCTGAAACATGAATATCAAAAAGGGCCCAGATAGTTCCATACATGTGTGTCCGATTACATTGTAGAACATATACACATACACAGTGTAAAATGAAACACATATACCTATATTTGATGTACAACACCACACATACACCTACACATGATGTAGAACAAAAAACATACACCTACACCCCGTGTACAACACCACAGATACACCTGCACGTGGTGTGTATGTATATATATATATATATATATATATATATATATTAGGTCCTTATATTACTATTATAGTCCCTTATTGTTGTTAGTGTAACCCCCTTATTGTTATTGTTGTACCCCTATAACCCCCATATTGTTATTATTGTGCCCTTACATTATTATTGTTAGGTCAGCTAGGATTACATTGTGGCCCCACTACGATTACATTATGGACCAATGGATGCCTATATATAGAGAGGAGGTTTTGTCCAAGAATTTTTCATTTATGTAATGTATTGGAGGTTTCCCCCTAGAAGTGGCTAATTTCTAAGGTGTTGATCTTTCTTTTCTTCTATTTTTGGAGCTGGTTTCATAACATTTAGTATCATAGCTTTGGATTCTATGGTCTCACTGCTCCAAACAGGTCATTGTGGAATTTTTTCTATAACATTTTTCTATGAAGGTTCAGAAGCTAAAAATTTTAGAGTGCGTAGTCGAAATCCTGAGGAACATCTTCGCAAAATTTCAGAGCTTGGTTTGCAATAATTTTGGAGATATGATCGGTGGAAGTTAGGGCTTTTTGTAGGCTCCTCAATTTAACCCTAAGCAGGTCATCGTTAAATTTTCACTATAATTTTTTTTTCTATGAGGGTTCAGAAGCTAAAATTTTCATAGAGAGGAGCTGAAAGCCTGAGGAACTTGTTGTAAAATTTTCAGATCTTCGTTCGCAATATTTTTTGAGATATGATTAGTGGAAGTTAGGATTGTTTCAGGCTCCCAAATTTCATCTCAAAGAGGTGATCGTGGGAAAAACATCATAGTTCTCTCTCTGAGCATCAGATTGAGATTCTGTAAAAAGTGGTTGTGCGTACATGGATTGTAGTATTTTTATATCAATTTCAGAGCCGAAGGAGGAAACAGTGACACGTGGGAAGTAGTACAAGTTTTCTCTACTGAACCAGTCCATAATTAGGTCATCATAGGAGATTGGGCTTAGATTACATTAAACCACCTCCACCCTCACCATACCCTGATATCACCAAAACCAGTCGTGAGATAAGAAAACCAAATTGAGATTGGATGCCTTAGAATTCCTTCACCATCCCTTGAGAAATTTTCTTGTCTCCACCAACATATTGAGGGCTTCCCACAACCCTTTTCATTTTCCTAAGACCACCTCACCAAGATAAAAAAACCTTTCAAAAATGCAAATATAAACGAAGAATGAATCCCATCACACCATGGCTATAAAAAAATGGAAAGGCAAGGCGAAAACCATTGTCAAAATCTAGAAAAATCCATGCCACCAACCAAAATTAACCAAATATACACTTTAATATATCATGCATGCAAAAACCATCTACAAATCATGCATGTGGCTTGTTACTTGAAATTATTCCTATTGAAGCCACTTGATCCAACCTTTATTTTCTTGATCCTTTATTTCATTTGTTTTCCTTTCCTTTCCTTTGCTTGATTTATTTCCTTCTCCTCTTTTTTCTCTTCTCCTCTCTGAGACTAATTCCAAAAAAAAATTGAAAAAACATGATAAAATGATACTCAAAATCCTTTTTATCATTGATGCCTCTAATTTCTACATTTTCCTCTATTTTCCTTCAATTTCCTCTTTAGATGCAAGTTGTGACCCTTCACCCCCCTTTGATCCCAATTTCCTTTATTTTCATAAATAAAATGCTCAAATACATTTTTTCCTTTCGAAAGCCTTTTCAATTGGCTTTGTCAATTTCCCCTTAGGCATAAACAAAAAAGTGATTCCTACTAGGATATTTTTCCCAACATTAAGCTTGAAATATGTGTCCCATGACCTTGGTCTTATTTTTCCTTTATTAACTTGATTGCATGAAATTTTAATGAGGGGTTTTTGTAAACACCTCCCCTTAGGGGAATACCATCCTCACTATTCAATGGCACATATGACCAACAAAACAACTAAAAATATAAACATACTAGTTTTGGAGATTTATAACCCAATTCGATGCAATATTTACGATGAACATCCTACTAAAAACATGACAAACATACCATTAACTAGAGCTTTATAACACAACCCATTACATTATTTACAATAAAAACCACATATACTTATGCACATTTTCTTCAACCAACAAATAACCATACTATTTATGGATATTTATAAATCTAAATCGATATAGTATTTACAATAATATACACATATGCACATTTTATCAACCAGAAAATAAAAGGATACAACTACCTCATCTCCAAAAAGGGAGTCCATAGGCTCAAAAATCCACCCTCAAAGTAATACTAGGATTCACATCTTTCTCGGGAAGTCTAGAATCCACTGTCAAAGTCAAAACTACATCAAATGTCCAGTGTTATGATCCTTGCATGACATCTTCCCTTAGTGAACAGTTGTTGACACATTGTTTTAGGGAACACTCCCTATGTGCATCTGATTTCATTTGGAAATGGTAATGAAAAAAAATCCATTCCCCAAACTTCCCTTCTCTGCTACAACGTCCCTTAGGAAATTCGGCACCCCCTTCTCTATAGTCACTCACCTTCCAAGTTCACCAGAATCCCCTATCCTAGGCGATCCATCCACTGGAAAGGTTTAATCACATTGAAAGGTCCAAATAATAAGGCATATATCTACCCAAAAACCATTATACAAGTCATAGAATGCTCATTTAAATTAATGGACACTAATGGTTACTAGTGTCCTAGAATGGCCTTACCTATGAAGTGCTTTACCAACATATTGGTTCCTATTGCAATTCTTTTTTCTGCTCTTAACTATTTTTGTGAGTTTTAATCACCCCAACTTGATATTTTTCATGCTTTCATGTACCAAGAACATGGTTTCCATTAGATTAAAAGTACATTAAAATAAAATCTATTCGTACCTCACTAGTAGATCATCAACAAGATATACTTTCAATCCTATTTACGTCCATAACAATTCAAACTAGCTCTTCGATCAAATCATCATGTATAACGTATCACATCTAGTTAGCTCCAGACACAACCATCATAGATCAGAATCATAAATCACATGTAATCATCATAGATTAGAATCATATATCACATGCATAATAAAAACTGAAATAAATTACTGATACTTATCTTTGAAATGGTTCCCTGCTTCTGAATTTTCTCTTTATCCTTTCCATAGACACACTAAATTGGTTTCCAAACTCGACAAGCACTTAATACCTTCTTTTTAACAAGCAAGGGAATCTAGAGATGAAACCACATCCTCCCTCAATATCAACAACGAGGGTATCTAGAGACTAAGTGTTGTGGAGGTAAGTCCCCTATGTGGACAGAGGTGATCCCACTAACCCTAAAGTGGGTCTAGAAACAATCGAAACACGAAAAGCTATCGGTTCCTAGTTACAAAATATAGAATCATGATAGATCGCTTACCGTGATTCCTTCACTGCTGTTATCGAAGAAGAAGTGGCGCTTCTATTCCTAGCTGGATAGGTCACGATCCGTGAGGTTGCTACATCCAGATACCTATACACATGAAAAAAAGAGAGACAACATGCAACACAATATTCCAGACTTTATAACTATCGATCAGTCAGAGAGGAACGAATGAAATTGCATTATGTAATGGAAAAACACAATAATGGAACCAATAGCATATTCATGTATATTAAGATACGAGAGAAATGATTACAACCATTGCTCTGACATCATGATATTCCTTCGACAGAGTTCCAGTGGGACGTGTCTCACAAAGCTCATCAGGGATTTGACAAAACTCTCTCTCTCATAGGGTTGTCCTTAGCTCTGCTCTCGATTGTCACTCAACTATAATTTCCTTCCCAAAAGTTTCGCTACCTAGCAAATGGAGAGGGCGGGCTTTTATAGAGGGATAAGGAGAGGTTAGGCTCCCTATAATCATGGGGAAGAGTCCTATCTCTTAGGAATGTTCCATGAGAGGTGGAAAACCACTTCCTAAACAGGGAGATCCAGATCCAAACAAACCAACCTCTTTTGATTATCCGTTCTGATGTTTTTAGAATGAAAATTCTGCCTTCTATTGTTAAAAAAGCATTCCTTAATAGGCTTTTCGTGGGCAGTGAGAGGGACAAAGCACCAGCTGGCGTGCCCACTAGTGTATATTTTCCCCATTGGCATGAGGGATGAACTGGATACCCGAGTCAATGCCAAAACATGGATTTTTAGGGTTTTCCAGAGGAGATGTTCTTCAGGATAATTCTTGTCCTTGTGCATAAGGATAACATCAAGGTGTTTTTAGGACATTTTACTGTTCACAGGTCATGTTAATAGTCCTCCAATGTACGAGATGAGGGATTCTAGGGACGGTGACAAAATGTTGTGTAACATTAAGCTTCATCAACCCTCAATAGAAACAAGGGTATCCTCAGACTAAACTGACTCAATCCTCAATATCAACAATGAGGGCAGCCAGAGCTAAAATAACTCAATCATGAATATAGAAAAGGGCCTCGAAAGTTCCATACATGTGTGTCTGATCACATTGTAGAACACATACACAGTGTACAATGAAACAACAAAAAACATACACCTACACCTGGTGTACAACACCACACATACACCTACACCCAGTGTACAACACAACACATATAGCCACACATGTTGTGTATATATGTATATATATATATATGTTAGGTCCTTATATTACTAGTATAGTCCCTTATTGTTGTTAGTGTAACCACCTTATTGTTATTTTTTTACCCCTATAACCCCCATATTGTTATTATTGTACCCTTAGATTATTATTGTTAGGTCAGCTAGGATTACATTGTGGCCCCACTAGGATTACCTTGTGGACCCATGGACGCCTATATGTAGAGAGGAGGTTTTTTCATTTGTATCATCCAAGAATTTTATGATTTATGTAATGTATTAGAGGTTGCCCACTTGAAGTGGCTAATTTCTAAGGTGTTGACCTCTCTTTTCTTCTATTATTGGAGCTGGTTTTATAACATTTGTTATTAGAGCTTTGGATTCCAGGGTTTCAATGCTCCAAACAGGTCATTGTGGAATTTTCTCTATAACATTTTTTCTACAAAGGTTCAGAAGTTGAAATTTTTAGAGTACGAAGAAAAAATCTCGAGGAACATCTTCACATAGTTTTAGAGCTTAGTTCGCAATAATTTCAGAGATATGATCTGTGGAAGTTAGGGCTTTTTTCACGCTCCTCAATTTAACCCTAAATAGGTCATCGCGGAATTTTCACTATAACTTAGTTTTCTACAAGGGTTTAGAAGTTGAAATTTTCACAGAGAGGAGATAAAATCCTAAGGAACTTCTTGTAAAAATTTCAGATCTTGGTTCGCAATGTTTTTGGAGATATGATCTGTGGAAGTTAGGATTGTTTCAGGCTCTCGAATTTCATCTAAAAAAGGTAACCATGGGAAAAACATCATAACTATCTCTCTGAGCAATAGATTGGGATTCTATAAAAAGTGTCCACACGTACATGGGCTGTAGTTTTTTTTATATCAATTTCAGAGCCGAAGGAGGAAACAGTGACATGTGGGAAGTCATACAAGTTTTCTCTAATGAACTAGTCTATAATGAGGTCATCGTAGGAGATTGGGTATAACTTTGTCTTAAATAATCTAAATCAGGTCACACCTGTGGCATTTGAAGGAAGATTCAGAGGGGTAATTCAAAGCCAAATTTTAGATATTTAGAATATGAAATCACAGAGATAATTCAGTTTGAATATCGAGCTCCTCAAAATCAAGAAAAAGGTGTTAATTTTTTTCAAATTGCGTAAGTCTTGCTCCAAAAATCAGTTCTAGGTGATTCCAAAGGCCTATTGAGCATAGATATCAGTATTGGGTTATAAAATACCTCCTAAAAAGAATTCAACACTCATTGAGCCTTCAGAAGGCTCTACTATGACTCATGAAGACGAAGAAATGCAACATGAGATATCAAAATTCCAAGAGCAAGTGCACCAAATTTCACTATTACAAAGAGCAACAAAAAAATGAAATGGAAGTTTTGAAGAAAGGAATGGAAACTAAGATGGATGGTTTGAAGAAAGGTGTGGAAGCTAATATGAATGGTTTTAAAGCTAATATGGATGGCATGGAAGTTGGCTTGGAAGCTAAGATGCATGATATGGAAGCTAAGATCGACGAAAAATGGAAAACAGGAAGAATGATCTAAAAGTAGACATCGAAGGTTTGGAAAATTTGATGCAATAAATGTTTCCTAATGGTGAAAATATAGTAGAGGAAACTCATGATGAGAACAAAATAAATTTTAATCGCGATTTCATAAACTCTAATGTTGTATTAAGGAACCACCATATTCCAAAGATGGATATGAGGAAGTTTGATGGAAAGGATCCTGTAACATGGATACTACAGATGCAGCAATATTTTGACCTCAATAATGTGAAAAACACACAAAAGGTACACATTTCAAATTTACGTTTAGAAAAAAATACATTTGTATGTTATCAATGGCTTTGCTCCTATAAATAAATTGTCACTTGGTCAATTTTTACAGAGGAAATGATAACACATTATGAGGATGCAAGGAGAAACACCTTCTTTAGCCAATTGATAAATCTCAAAAAAAGGGTTTACTAGCGGAGCACATTGAGGACTTCCAAAAATTGAATATAAGGGTAAATGATATTCCATAGGAACACAAGATTGATGCATTCATAGGGACATTTTGTTGGAAATACTGAGAGCAGGGGTGAATCAATATTCCTTTCAATTAGAGCATTAGTTAATATTCAATTATTATCAGTGTTTGTACAATGATAGAAAAAAATAAGAGGAACACAAATGCACATAGTTTTTAAGGTGGAAACCCACTCTGGGACAAAAACCACCTAATGCTTTTCTAATAATTCTTTAATATTCAACTCCAATTGAAAATAAAGCTCCAACTCAATGAGCATTCTTCTTTAGCTCCACCGGAGGCTGTAGATGCTCCATGATTCCACTCTTCATTAACCGAAATGGTCCAATTTGCAATGATATAGAATGATGTAGAAGAAGAAGATACACTAGATCATAACCCCAATTATGTTACAAACTACCTAATGATGATCCTAGACCTCCCAACACTATCTTTCTGCCTAGCGTATAGACACTATACAATTTTTTAAATATTTAATACAATGACTTAGTACAATGATACCATTACAATTATCGTATGCAGCCACTTGAAGATTTTCATGTGATGAAATTATTACATCAGCAGGTACCCATGTTTCTTGTCACTCATTTCAAAGAAGTTTTTGTTTGTTGGGACATCTGTCCTTTGCAGCCCTTGACAACACATGATCTAGCTTTTTATTGCCTTATAAGAGCTCAATATTGAATCTGGTGTATCTCTGTTATATCAGATCCCCAATATCTGATTTTTGGTTCTATAGTATTCCTCTGAGTCTTCTTTCCAATGCCACAGGTTTGACGCAATTTGGATCCTTCAAGAGATATTTATACCCAATCTCTCACAATTCCCTAATTATGGCTTGTTTTAGCAGAGCAAACTTGTACGGAGTGCCATGTGTCATTGTTTCTTCATTTGGCTCCTCGGGAGACCTATAGAGTGAAAACTACCAACTATTCACTATCTATCAAATTGTATGGAATTCCAATCATATACTTAGAGAGAGTTATGACATTTTCCGAAGACTACTTCTTTTGAGATAAATTTTAGGAACTTGGTAAAAACAATTAGTTCAGTAGATCATATCTCCGAAAATCTTTGTAAATTCTGATCCTAAATTTTCACAAGAAATTTCCTTAGGATTTCAAATTCTCCTGGGAAAAATTTAGCCGTACCTTCATAGAAAAAATGTTAGAGCGAAAATTCCACGATGACCTATTTCAGATGGCGAAATCCATTGCATGAGGGGGATATGAGGATCACAATTTATATAATGATTAGGTTGAGAGGGGCTTCAACAAGTGAACGTGGGAGGGATTTTAGGAGCTTAAAAAATATTAATTATGACTTTTCAATGACCCATGCCACAACCCCATGGGGTTTTAGCCCACTAACCGGGGGTACAAACTTCAAACATGAATATCTCTCAAACCGTGAAGAATTACATGGCGTGCCATATATCAACGGAAACATCTCGACAAGTAGAAACCATAAAAAGAATTATTGACCCAGAATATATTAATTTGGTAGGTCAAAATTCCCATGCAATATTGGGTTAACCCCTGGTGCTGCTTGGGTTGACATCAATGACAACCGCTGATCAACAATCTCCCACTTTGGCATTGATGGCAACACAAGTACTCCCCCTGCGATCCCTTCCAACATTCTTTCCCCGTATACCACTGGTATGTACCCTCGATGACATCCATCATGTGTGGACCCCAGACACATCACTCCTCCTCTTTATATTTCAAATAAGGAAAATCTGAATAGAAATTACAGAGAATCACCAGCTTCGGTGAAGATATCTGTCGTTTCTGAGTACCCTACTCCTCAACACTATCATCAACACTTCCTGCCCAATCCGCACATGCAAAGGATCAAATAATGAGATGTTACCTTTCCTTGTAGATGTTTGCTGCCCCCCGTGCCAAGCCATATTTTTGTTCCCTTTTAGAGATCAGGGTTAATTCTTTGATGGCAACATATTATGTATCTTTTTGTAGTAGTTTTAAACTTGCTACTTTTCCATCTACTTGCATAACATCTGGTCGGGAGGTAGTTACATATAGAAGACTACCAATCATAGATATTTACAACCTTTGATCAACATCCTTAGATTCGCCTATATCAATTTGTAGCCTCATACTGTTTGAGTGTAAGAAGCTGTTTGCAATCTTCCATTTTAAGTTCTCTATATTTTCAGATATGTGGCTTGGTTTCGACATATGTTTATCTTTTCTCTTGCCGAGATATTTGAAGCCCTAAGAAGTATGTCAGCTTACCAAGTAAAGACATCTTTAAATCACTTTGCACCTTTGTAGCAAAATTCTTACTTTGTCGATCATCATTGCTACCAATTATTGTATCATCCTTTTTAGCTATTAGACATGCTTTAGTTGCTTCATCCATAACATATATGTCGTTCGAAGCTCGACTTGATGTAGCCACAATTTCACCATACACACCTTTCCTGATTTCACATTTCATGGAGTTGAATAGTATTGTGTGTCCTTGATCACACATTTGTCCAACACTGAGCAGATTGTGATTCATGTTTTCAACCAATAGAACATTCTTGGCTAGAGCATCTTTTCTTCCGAGAGTGACAGTACCTGATCCTATAACATTTGAAGATCCATCATTTCCAAAGGACACGGTTCCATCCCTCTTCTCTTTCAGAGATACAAATTTATTTGTATCTCTAGTCATATGCGTTGAGAAACCGCTATCAACATACCACACATATTTTTTGTTTTGAGCCTTGAGAGCGAGAGCACAATTATCTGTCTTATTCTTCTTCCATGTTCATTCGTTCTGTGGCTTCAAATATTCTTTTGGAGGATTTTCAAGTCTGCAGTCTTTGGCTATGTGTCCAAAGTTTTAACATTTGTAACATTCAATATTATTTTTTAAATGTTCAAATCTATTGATGTTTCGCTAAGCCCTAGGAGGATTATATTTGACAAATCTCATAGAACTGTATTCGTTCCTAGGGTACGTGTGACATTCTATAGCTTTACGACCAAATTTTCCACATGAATAATAGTAGCCATAAAAAATATGTTAGTGCTTGGATGGAAATTTTCGTCAAGGAATTGTCTTCCAAGGTTGTTCTTGCGAATCTTCTCCAATGAAGTCTAAATGCATGTCAGATCTCATAGGTTCATTGTATTTTGTTGTAGAAGGTCCCGCTTCTTCTTCTTTGTAACCAATGCTAGTTCTGTTGTTGTAAGATCATTTATTGTTGATGAGTTCTTCCAATGCCCTTGAGCTGTTGGCATAGTTTTGGATAGTTTTTCCTTTCTTCACTTCCTCCCGCAGCGAGACTACTTCGACTTCTAATTCTTCCCTTTCTTGTTTGCTTTCTTCCAACTTCTTTTGAAGTGAGTACACCTATGAGTACACCTACATTCTTCATGAAGGGGAGAACATCTAACACAGATGGATACACCACCAATCAGCTCTTCAATGCATTTGTGTTCTTCAACTTAAATTTTGAGACCTTGAACTTGTTCTTCAAGAGTATTGGAATGAATCTTCTCCGCCTTGAGATATCTTATAAGCCTGATTGCTTCCTTATAAAATTATTATTCATTTTTTGATACCTCTTGTTTATTGTGCTTCGCCATAAACATTACTCTCTTATTAGCTTCTTCTTTGCTGTCACTTTCTTCATTGGATGATGAGCTATCTTCTTTAGAGAGAAAGTTCCATTTGGATCACTATTTTTATCAAGTTAAAATTATTGGGGTGATTTTCTTCCTGTAGCTTCACTCTACTTACCCATTTTGCTACCAAATACCCAACCTTCCCATACCTCACAACTGGAAATATATCAATGGAAGTTTACCTTTTAATTTTCCCTACCGCTTTTTAGAAGTTTGAAAGTAAGAATATCTTTCATCCAAAAGATTCTTTGTATCATCTCCCTTTCATCACACTTATGTGTATGTCATTTTCCAATTGGCATGTCATTCTTGCCATTTTTGTATTTTTTGTTCAGTCAGATTTTAGCACTTTCTTCATCAAGTCTCATTTCATATGCTATGAGAACTCCATGTAATTCCTCTTTGCTGAGTTTGTCCAGATTTTCACTGTATTCTAAGACCGATACCTTTGGGTTGAATCTCCCTGGTAACATTCTAAGAATCTTCCATATAATAGTCTTCTCGTCAACTGGCTCTCCCAATCCTTCCAGAGTATTTGTTATTTCATCAACGTATTGAAAGTATGCAGCAATGTTCCAATCTTCTTTCATTCTGAGTTGCTCAAATTTTTTTCTATAGATTTGAAGCTTTGCTTCTTTGACATTTGAGTCACCTGCATATATATTCTCAAGCTTGTCCCATACATTTTTGGCGGTTTTACAACCCAACACCTTATGATAAGTAGATTCAATAAGTCCACTGATAATAATATTATTTTCTTTTGCATCATTTACCAAATTCTTCTTACCTTGTTCATCCGTGGTTGATGTAAATCCATTTTGAACAGTGTCCCATACTTCGTAACCTTGCGCCAAGAGATAGACCTCCATTCTTCCTTTCCAAAGTGCATAATTATTTTCATTGAACAAAGGTACACCATTCTTGGTATGCTCCATGACCTCCTTCCAGTTGTTAAACTGCTATTGAAGGAACCAAGCTCTAAAACCAATTGTTGGAAATACTGAGAGGGGGGGTGAATCAGTATTCCTTTCAATTAGAGCATTAGTTAATTTTCAATTATTATCAGTGTTTGTACAATGATAGCAGTAAACAAAAGGAACACAAATGCACACAGTTTTTAAGGTGGAAACCCACTTCAAGACAAAAACCACCTAATGCTTTTCTAATAATTCTTTAATATTCAACTCCAATTGAAAATAAAGCTCCAACTTCCTAGAATCTAGAAAAGCATTCTTCTCCATCTCCCACTGGATGGACGCTCCAACGCCTGAGATTCTTCAGTAGTCAACTGAACGGATGCCCCAACACCCAATGAGCTACAACTCACCCTAGCACCACCCTACCACCCTATAGAAGAATAAAAGAAGAATGGACTCTTGTACCAGGGAAAATGGTCCACTTTACAATGATATAGAATGATGTAGAAGAAGAAGATATACTAGACCATAACCCCAACTTTTACACAACCACCTAATGATGATCCTAGACCTCCCAACACTGCCTCTTCAACTCTTGGCAGATAGACACTAGTACAATTTTTACAATAATGTATTTACAATGACTTAGTACAATGATACCAACATCATGTGTTGTCATTTCACTCTGAAAGACTCTTCATGATGAAGTTCTCATCAGCTATGCACCTTGCTTTCTGCTCTTGTCATGCTACCCTCTGCTACAACTTGCTTTGCTTTGCTTCCATAGAAAGTCTAGTCCTTTGCAGCCCTTGACAACACATGATCTGGATTTTTCTTTGCCTTCTATGAGCTCGATATTGAATCTAGTGTATATTTGTTATTTCAGATCCCCAATATCTTATTTTCAGTACTATGGTAGTCCTCTGAGTCGTATTTCCAATGCCATAGGTCTAACTGAATTTGGATTCTTCAAGGGAGAGTTATATCGAACCTCTCACAATGCCCTAATTATGGATTGTTTCAGCAGAGCAAACTTGTACGACATTCCATATGTCACTGTTTCTTCATTTGGCTCTGAAATTGATAGAGAGAAAACTAAATACTATGAAACATCTACCAATTTTCAGAGAATTCCAATCCTATACTCAGAGAGAGAGTTATGAATATTTTCCCAAGGCCACTTCTTTGAGATAAATTTCAGGAGCCTGTAAAAACATTGACTTCCACAAATCATATCTTCAAAAATGTTGCGCACCTTGATCTAAAATTTTCACAGAAGATTCCTCAAGATTTCTACTTCTCCTCATAAATATTTCAGCTTCTGCACCTTCATAGAAAAAAATTTAAAGCAAAAATTCCACGATGAACTGTTTCAGATAACAAAATCCCTTACATAAGGAGGATATGAGGATCACAATTTATATAAATGCTTAGGTTGAGAGGGGCTTCAACAAGTGAATGTGGGAAGGAATTTAGGAGCTTAAAAAATATTAATGATGACTTTTTCAATGACCCATGACACAACTCCATGGGGTTTTAGCCCACTAACTGGGGGTACAAAATTCAAACATGAATATCTCTCAAACTGTGAAGAATTACGTGGCATGCCATATATCAATGAAAACATCTCGACAAGTAGAAACCATCAAAAGAATTCTTGAACCAGAATACAGTAATTTGGTAGGTAAAAATTTCCATGAAATATTGGGTTATCCCCTAGTGCTGCTTGGGTTGACATCAATGAAAATCGCTGATCAACACTTTAAAGGATAACATCCAACACGAAGTTTGCGTTTGGGAACCTGATACATTAGAGAAGCCATTCAGGTTGGAAAGAAAAATTGAATGTAAAATTATGGCGACAAGGAAGCCTACCACTCACATATATAAAGATGGAAGTGTTGCTACTCTTATACTTCCACAACCTACAAGACTGACACCACAATAATTGGAAGAAAAAATAGAAAAATGGCTTTGCTACAGTTGTGATAGAAAATACACTAAAGGTCATAAGTGTGCTGAGAAGAAATTATTTTACATAGATTGTGAAGAGGAGGAATAAAATGAACAAGAAACTTCAAAAGAAGAGGATATACACCAGGAAAAAACCCTAGAAGAAGAAGAAATGAGTCTGACCATATCATGTAATTTATTGGCAGGAATTACCACTTCTCAAAATCTCAAGATAGAAGGAAATATCAAGAAGAAAAAGGTAATAGTGTTGATTTATTCGGGTAGTACCTATAGTGTTATTCATTTTAAGGTAGCCAAGGAATTGAGTTGTTTCCTATACCTAGCACTAGAATGTCATGTGATGGTTGCAAATGGAGGAACTATAAATTTCTCTGGAAAATGCCATAATATCAAGATATCCATGGAGGAATATGTATTGAATATTCCAATGCCTTCCATCCCAATGGGAGGTGCTGATGTTGTACTAGGAGTACAATGGTTACAATCTTTGGGGATGGTAGCTTTTAATTTTCAAGAAATTTTCTTGAATTTTTTTTCGGAAGGAAAGGAAATCAAATTACGGGGTATCATAGGGAATCCAAGAAAGATAATAAGCTCTAATGTCATGAAAAATCTTCTGAAGAAAGAACAATGAGGCGTAATTGCACAATTTTTCTCACTAGAAGTTCCAACATCAAAATGATCTATTTCTCTAGATCTCCAAAGATTCTTGGACAATCATTCCAAGGTGTTTGATACTCCCAAAGGACTCCCACCTATTTGTGATCATGATCATGCTATTAATTTGATTCCAGGAAGTGTTCCTCCAAACATCCGCCCTTAAAGATATCCTTATGTCCAAAAGAGTGAAATTGAACGTATGATTGCAGAAATGTTAGAGGCTAGTATAATTCAACCTAGTCAAAGTTATTTCTCTGCTCCAGTAGTATTGGTGCACAAGAAGGATGGATCATGGCGCACGTGTCCGGATTATAAGGAGCTCAATAAGCTCACTATTAAAGATAAATTTCCCATTCCTGTGATTGATAATTTATTGGATGAATTACATGGAGAAATTTATTTTACCAAGTTGGATCTTTGTTTAGGATATCATCAAATTAGAATGAAGACTGAAGATATTCTGAAAACATCATTTTGAACTCATGAGGGTCATTATGAATTTTTGGTCATGCATTTTGGCCTTACCAATGCACCTTCTACATTTCCAGGGTTGATGAATTCCATTTTCAAACCCTTCCTGAGAAAATTTTTGCTAGTATTTTTTTATGATATACTAATCTATAGCAGGTCTTGGAAGGATCATGTTCAACATGTTGACAGGGTGCTCAAACTATTGGATGAGAAACAATTATATGCAAAAACATCCAAATTTTTCTTTGGAGTACAAGAGGTGGCATATCTGGATCATATTATATCTGACGAGGGTGTTAAGGTTGATCCTAACAAATTTAAAGCCATTAAGGAATGGAAAGTCCCCACAACCATAAAGCAGTTGCATGGATTTCTTGGGTCAACAGGGTATTATCACAAGTTTGTTAAGAATTATGGGAGAATAGCAGCACCTCTAACAACATTATTGAAGAAAGATGCATTTTCATGGACTCTTGAAGCAACTAAGGAATTTGAACATCTTAAAGAGGCAATGTGCCTAGCACCAGTCTTAGCTATGCCAGACTTCACAAAAACCTTTATTGTGGAATGTGATGCCTCAAGAAATGGAATTGGTGTTGTTTTAATGCAAGAAGAAATACCCATTTCTTTTGAAAGTCGTTCAATCAAAGGAAAGTATTTAGAAAAGGCTATTTATGAGAAGGAAATGTGGGAATACACATGCATTAAAGAAATGGAGACCTTACCTAATGGGAATACACTTCAAGGTAAAAACTAATCATGATAGTCTTAAACACTTTTTCTAAAAAAGACTATATTAGGAAGAGTAGCAAAAATGGGTCACAAAGATGTTGGGTTATGACTTTGAAATCATCTACAAAAAGAGAAGCTAAATGTTGTTGCAGATTCACTCTCAAGAAAGGATGAAGAGGTGGAAGCATTGCTTTGTGCCATTTGTATTATCCAACCAGATTGGATAATCGAAGCAAGGGATGAATGGAAGAAGGACAAAGAAGTTTGGACACTCATTAAAAATTTGCAGCAATATCCTATTAAATATGATACATTTAGTTGGAAAAATGATTCCTTATGGTACAAAGATCACTTATATATTTGCAATAATTCCCAACTAAAACAAAGATGCTTTTGGAATTGCACACTTCTCCTTTAGGAGGACACTCGAGATTTTTAAAAACTTACCACAGGGTGAAGGAAGATTTTTTTTGGCATGGCCTTAAATCTGATATTCAAAAGTTTGTGACGGAATTTTTGGTTTT
Organism: Pinus albicaulis; assembly: GCA_034641835.2. NCBI lineage: Eukaryota > Viridiplantae > Streptophyta > Pinopsida > Pinales > Pinaceae > Pinus > Pinus albicaulis. The sequence continues at coordinate 98,206 of JAXQQM020078263.1, forward strand.
CCAACAAAAGAAATTTGAGACAATTAAGACCTCAGGTCTTCTACAACCTTTATCCATTCCAAGTCAAGATTGGGAGGAGATTTCAATGGATTTTATCACAGGTTTACCTAAGTCTGAAGGAAGGCGTGTCATCATGGTGGTATTTGATTGACTTAATAAGTATGAACACTTTTGTGCATTATATCATCCATTTAAAGCAAGTATAGTTGCTACTACATTTATGGAAACAATTCAAAAGCTACATGGAAACATGAATATTATTGTAAGTGACAAAGATCCAATTTTTATAGGAAATTTTTGGACGGAATTATTTTCTTGTTTGGGTACTCAACTAGCTCATAGCTCATCTTATCATCCTCAATCCGATGGTCAAAAAAATATACTGAATAAATTTTTGGAAGGATATCTTTTTTGTTTTGTATCTGATAAGCAAGCAAAATGGGTCAAGTGGTTACCTCTCACTGAATGGTGGTATAACACTTCCTTCCATACTGCAGAAAAAATGACCCCATTTATGGCACTTTATGGATATCATCCACCATCCATTACATCTTCTTTAAGGGAAAATTCTAGGGTTCAAGTAGTGGAGGATCACATCGAGCATCAACAAGAAGTTCTCCAACTCATAAAGGATAACCTAAATTTGGCACAAAATCGAATGAAACAACATGCAGATCAACATCGTAGTGAGAGAAGTTTTGATGTGGGATACTGGGTATTTTTATGGCTACAACCATACAAACAAATGTCCCTCGAGCAAGCTAAGAAGGATAAAAAATTATCGCCAAAGTACTATGGTCCTTACAAGGTGTTGCAAAAGATTGGTACTATGGCGTACAAATTGGAGCTTCCTACTTCTTCACGAGTGCATCCAGTTTTCCATGTTTCATGCTTAAAAAAGGTTATAGGGGACAAAATTCCAGTTCAAACAATATTTCAAGAACTTGATGAGGAAGGAAAAACCATATTGGAACCTGATGCAGTCACTGAAACAAGAACTTGACAACTACAAAATTGATCAATTTCAGAGTATCTCATCAAATGGAAGAACTTACCCACTGAAGATTCTACATGGGAGGATGAGAATTTTATACAGAAGCACCCAAAGCTACTCAAGCATTGAGGACAACACTTTTTTAAAGGAGAGGAGCATGTTAGGTCCTTATATTATTATTATAGTCCCTTATTGTTGTTAGTGTAACCCCCTTATTGTTATTTTTGTACCCCTGTAACCCCCATATTATTATTGTTGTGCCTTTACATTATTATTGTTAGGTCGGTTAGGATTACATTCTGGCCCCATGGACTCCTATATATAGAAAGGAGGTTTTTTCATTCATATTATCCAAGAATTGTTCATTTATGTAATGTATTAGAGGTTGCCCCCTCGAAGTGGTTGATTTCTATGGCGTTGATCTCTCTTTTCTTCTATTTTTGGACCTGGTTTCATATATATATATATATATATATATACACACACAAAAAAAATGTACAATATATTGAATAGGCATGTTGCAACACAACGACTACACAATACCTATAAAACAATACCGCATATACACAACACAACATATATGACATGTACACAACACCACCTAGAAAAAATGTACACAACACCACCCGCACAACATCTACACAACACCACATGCACGCAACAACACCACATGTACAAAACACTACAAGAATATGACACCACATGTATAACTTGTACAAAACACCATATGTACACAACAACACATATACAACATGTACATAGTACCATATGTACACAAAATCACATATATAGTATGTACATAGCACCATATATACAAAAAAATTTATATACAACATGTACATAATGCCAGTACTACACATCCATAGACCACACCATCTCTACCAAAAAACCTTGCTTCTAGTGTGTCTCCACTATCCGTGCTTGTCCCATCATGTCGCATACCACACATCTTTCATTCCGCTAATGTATTCCTTGAAATTTCCTGGTATAACATAAGCATAAGCACATAATATAAAATCATATCCATGTGATACTAACCTCATATATTTGTGAGGGATACTCTTCCCACTTGATTCCTCATGAAACTAGGAACCTATTCATGCCATTAGCCTGCAGAAATAAACATTCCTCCACAAGAACAATCCCTAATGACCCTGTCAGACAAAAACATATATACATACATATATACATATAAACATCAACATAAAACAATCATGATATCTGATGACCCTATCAAAGAATGACATCCATACATACATATGCATGTAATCATCAACATAATCATGCTCACCACATAATTACCAGATATCATAAGGTCAAGGTTAAGAGAACTCGCTTTCTCTGTGCAACATGTACAACATTGAGAGAAACCATTCCCAATATAGCAAGGCATCTAAAAACTTAGATCCATTTTCTTCACCTTTCTTGTTACCTTTCTCATGGTTTTCCTGCCATCATCCATTTACCCCAATGGATGCCACAAATCTAATAAAATGTCATACAATTGCCTTCAATTTCTCTTATACATGCATCTAGATTCATCCAGGTCTTATATTACCTTTTGGGCACCACAAAATTATCCTTTAGCTCCATCAAAATTCCTCTTATCCCAACCAATTCCAAATACCCTTAAAACATAAAAGGAAAGAAAAACAAACCAACAAGAAGAATACCATGAAAACCAATAAGAATATGAAACCACAAACAAAGTGGCATGGACATGCACCAAACATAATAAAAAATGAAAATCAAGCTTAAAAAAATCACAAAGCATTGAAATAAAAAAAATAGCAATAGACACCATGACTCAATCTCCATGGGTTTCCCATGCTTCCAAGAAAAAGCTAAACCTGAGCCTTCTTCAAGATTCATGGAAGTATCTTTTGCCACACATTATACTACCATAAGCACATAATTACCTGTGCATAAATAAATGTAATAATATATTAGTTACCTTACCTTGTTGTTCCAAGCATGTCGCCTTGTAACTGAACACTTACATATATCATCTCTCAAGGGATTCCAATTTCTTGACGAATCCATATAAAACTGAAAACCAACTATTATACATGTCAAATACATGTTCATGAATATAGCACATATTCACATAATGTTAGATGAAATCAAGGTTAAGAAGCCTTCTTGTATTCATGCAAAGAACTCATTCATTTAGAACTATGGTTTCCTAACATAGCTGTAGTAATTTTCACCCAATTCCTTTCTTTTACTTTTTACCTTGCTGTAATTTAGTCTTATTACATACTATTACATCTTCTAACCATTAATTATATAAAAAAATCAACTGTTACCTTGTCATGCTAATAGCAAGCATGTTACCCTACAACTCTTCACACATGTCAGTCACATGTTCCATATATCAAGAAATCATATATATTAGTTTTAAATTGATCTTTAGCAAGACTGATAGCCATGTCATAATCAACTCACAGTCATAATTTGTGATACTAAAACTAGCACCCACATACACACAAGTACATATCAGCTATCTCAACACATAATGTGTTAGTATAACAATCTTAAAACAAGATCATTACTTCATGAAATCTTATATACACATACTCATACCATGTAATTAATCAAATATTGAACCAATGTATAACCATACCATGTTAGATAGACCAATAGTTTACATAATAAAAATCATACCTCAATGTATCTCAAGGGAGGCTATCGCGTTTTCACAAGTCAGTCCAAATTAGTATGACAAAATATCAAAAATATGTCAACTCATACTTGAATGTCATAATCATATGCATAGACTAATCCGGATTAGCATGATACATATAACATAAAGAACTTAACGCAATAACCATAATCATCATGTGTATGAATGCAATTCATATAACATCAAGTTAATTCCATTCATGACTATCCGACGCATGTGCATAAGACCACACTAATCAACTAACATCTATCATGTATATAACCATAAGAAAAATAGAATGAAAGAGATGTACATAGCCATAATGCTTATAACAATCATTAAACAATATACCTACATACCCAACATACAAACTTGTATGATGATCTATTGTTACTCTAACGTCAAACGTTGCAACCTCGCTCTAATGATCTGCATCTTATTCTCTATCGCAGGAGACACATCAACATCTTATCAGTCTAATTTATGGAGTTGAATTAGAGCATATGTTTTAATTATAAATATGTGTTGGTAAAATTATAAGCACACCAAGGTATATGGATCTTAGATTATGCTAGTGTAGTAAGTAGTTGTTTAGAAGAAGGTAATGGAAATGCATATTACAAATATAAAAATATTGAAAAACATAGAAATTCTAATCTATAGACCTGAACAAGTGAATGGTTGAAAAATAGTCAATAAGGAAGAGGATCTTGACTTAGAGATCCTAGTTTTCCTTCCTATTGATTTCTTTTTGAACAAAACCAAGCTCACCATAAAGCATAAAACTTTTTTTAAGAAAGCAAGTGATTTAAGAAAACAATAAAGGATGAATGCATAGATAGAAATTCTAGTTGAATTATTAGTTCATAAGAAAGAGGCTCTAAGTTGGAGACCTAGATTGTCCTTCCTTATCCAAACTAGTCAATGAAATGAGATCACTTCCAAAATATGAATGGTGATGAAATAATAACATGTTTATACAAAACAATTTCACAAGAAATTATAATTTAAATATAAAAAAAAAAAACTAAAATACTACTTATTCACAATTATTCACATCAATGAACAAAATAGTGTACTTAGCTAGAATGGGGGCCCTATACCTTTTCTTGGTGCACCTTTAAAAACATTAGCTATAACAATTCACCATTTAAATCTAAAAATAATGAAACATAAGAAATGCTAGAGAAATTATTCAAATTTATTTAGAAATAGAGTAATCACAATGATAATATTAGTGTGTTCACAATTGCTGAATAATTGAGCTTAAATAGGATAAAAGTATAATAAAATAAACTATATGGTTGTAACCACTAGCAAGAGTCATATTCCTCTTATTAGGGTCGAACTCATCCCTTTGCTGAAATTTTTTTTGGAAGATTCCACAAAATCACAAAACTGCCCTTAAAAAAGGGGATTTTTTGAGTGACTCGTGAGCTTTGACTAGCTTTGACCAGGCGTGTTCTGACTCATTTGGAGTGCGAGAATAGGATTTTTTCCATGCTTGGCTCCTGTACTTCTCGAATCTATCTTCAGTTTGTGTGTAGGTGTCCTTCACATATGAATTTAATGGAGCCATTACCGGAAATTCTGTTTCTACTAAAACTAATTTTTAATACCCAATTTTTACTAAAAATTCCAAAAATTAAAAGACATAATTATTTTACCTTAACTTGAAAAATGAGGTAAGAATATGACAAATGTGATCATGATATAAAGGTGGAATATGCATGGTGAAAAATGGTCAAAATTGAGAGCGAGCATCTCCCCCACTGATCCACATGCATGTCCTCATTCTTGTGTTTGTCTCTTGGATCTCCTGAGTCTGCATGTTGATCTCCTTGTTTTCCTGCCTGTGGATCTACCCCTTGATGTAGAAGCTTCTAACTGAGCTACTTGCAAAATTATATCAGTGCCTTCTTGCCCTTTTTCTTCACCCTTGCATATTACACTCTTTACCATATGTTTCTCATATTTTGTACTGCCATTGTTTCTTCTCTTTTAACCACCGGTATGCTTGTTTTGAAATGAGGATGTTCTGCATTTCTAGTTTATTCATTTACTTCTTCAACCTCTTTTTTTCTTTAAAAACCTTATTATTTTTCTCCTTGTACATTTCACTTTCCTTCTTTACATGTCTTTCCATGATTTTATTTACCTGGAGCTTTGTGTTTAATTCTTTCATATTTTTGGCACTTTCCTCATCACGAATCTCTTCGGAAACCCCTTTGATTTTATTTTCATTTTCTTCTTTGTGAGTCTCTGATGGTTCACCATGAACCTCATGAGAAACTTCATTGATTTTTTTTTTATATGAATAGGATGATAATCCTTCAATCTAAGAATCTTCAAAATAAGATTTTTTTTTCTAACTCTATAAGCTTTTATTGGTATTCCCTTTCTATTTTTTCAATGATATCATGATGTGATGGTTGAGGTGTACTAAGAGCTATTTCTTTTAGTATTTATACACAATGCCTTTGTATCCCTTAGAAGGCTCTTCTATCACCTTATTCCTTGAATTCTTTGGGCAAGATACAAAATATCTCTCCATCTCTCCCTCTCAATGGTTATTCCCTCTTGCTTCTTATTGGAGATGTTTCTTGGGTATAATTGTCATTTCATAACATCCCTAGAAATATGTAATTATGCAAGTGCTTCTTCATTTCAAATTTTTTCTTTGTCCCTTTGAAATTCTACAAAATTATTCTTGTCAAAGAAGGTTTTCCATGTCTCACCTTTCTTTTTCAACTGATATTTAATAAGGATTTTTATTATTCCTTAATATAAGTAGGTAGTTTCTTTGATTTTAGTTTTTATTTTCACTCCTTCAACCATTTTCAAAAAACTTCAAGAAAAGAAACAAGGGAGGTTTAATTTATAGTCACATTTTATATGTTGGAGGAATCTTATATGATATAGATGTATTATGATGTACCTCCCATCACAAGTGAAGTATTTATGAATAATAAGAACCAGTTCTACCCATGGTTCTCTCAACCATTCCCTTGGAATCTATTTGGTTTTGTCAAACATTCCTTTTCTTTTCTTTTCTAAAAAGTAATTCCATCCCTTCTCTTTAAAATGTTCCCCTTTATAATATTCTTCCCTTGTCATTGATAGATTTGTGGCTTGAGAAAGGTACATTGGTGTGATTGAAACAATAATTCATCCTACAATGGTTTCTCATTATCATAGTTAGAGACAAACATCTCCATAATTTTTTCTTTATGCCCATTAAATTTCATAAGAAACTATAATAAGAATTCTTGATAGAATTGTTCTATAGTCTCCTTGTTCCAATTCTCGATTTGAAATCTTGTGGGATCAATTTTGCTTCCCATATTGAAGTCTGGATGGCTTTGATTTTTCTTGTTTTGTTCTTTGTACCAATTTAAATAACCTTCAATAGTGAATAATACCATGGAAAATGTAATGACTCTATTTTAAAGAGGATAATTTCGTTTTCAATATTAAATAATAGAGAAATTAATTTTGTGGTGCAAATAGAGATTCAACATGTAGATGTATTCGAAGATTTATTTTTTATTTTTAATAGCATAGAGGTGTTACTTACCAGGGCTCTAATTTGAATGTTGTTTATAGTAACAAAGATAAATCTATGAATATTGAATACCCACGAAGATGAGGATAGATTTATGAATTGAAATGTCAAATTATGGAATGATATGGAAATTCTTGGTTATTGAAAATAAGGAGAAATTTCTAAACTTGTAATGTCAAATTCATTGTTGAATATCCATGAGAATAAGAAGAAATATATGTGTTTTAACGCCTTCAAAAATTGATTTTTTGGAAATAAGAAGCAATATTTTTGTTGTACTTCCTCCAATAATCGACCTTTGAAAAAAAAACTCTATGCAATCTTACAGTCTTTTGGCACATTTTTCTTCTTTGGAAACTAGCACTCTGTTTTCGAAATTCTAGCTACAATTTTATCACTATGATGCCCTTACAAGCACTTAAGCTCTAAGGTTTCATTCTCCACTTCTGAGCCTTTGCTCCTATCTTTGAGCTTTTGAGTTGGGTGTTGTGTGCTTGTGAACTGAGTTATACAATTTTTTTTAAAATTGATTTCTTTTTTTCTTGTAGGTTTTTTTTCAAGACTTTTTGCCAAGTATTTTAAAAAATATGACCTCATTTTCCTTATTTCCTCAATATCTTTAGTGGAGGTCTTTTATAAGAATTGTCATGATGATTTTTTGTGTCTACAGACCTCACTGTAATTGCATAGGTCCTATATGAGTTTTTCATGCGATTTGCATGAATTTTGTTTGCACAAACTTCATTATAAGTGCATATTTCCTCTAGTTCACAGAATGAGTTTTTGCATGCCAAAATGAGCCTCTTATGATGTATCATTCTGGTTGTCTTCATATTGATTACAATGATATTTCCAAATTCCTTTTGAAATGATATGTTCTCAACATATTTATGATGCAATATTACTAATTATCCATATGCTCCTTTTAACAATTACTCTTGAAATGGATTTTGAAATGACCATTTCAAGGTCATTTCAAAGAAAAAATAAAATAGATTAATGTTTTATTTTTAGATCATGTAAATGCATCATGATTCCATAGTCCTTCATAGCATTATAGCTCATTATTTCAACATATCTTGTTCCATTTTTTTTACACTAAACCATGCAGTAAAGATTTTATGTGGTAGGCAAAGAGACATGTGAGTTTTTGTAAAAAAAAATGACCTATCTTTGTGGGAGAAGAAGCTTTGATTTCAATGGATGGTAGGATAAAGGTTTTATGAAAAGAGAAATGTCTTAGGTATTTGTAGGGGATGGAATTTGACACTCTTATGCACCAATATTTAATTAGTCCTAATTTAAGAATTTATTTCAAAATAGAAAAACATTAAAAATAAATTTATAACTTACAATATTTCTATTACTTTCCTAAGTTGATGCTCGAAAAAAAATGTCTTTCCAATGAACTGATATTCAAATAACTCTTCTAATTGGTTTCCCTTTGTATGCAGGCCCACTGATCTTCAAATAGATCTTTTTATGCAGGTCCCCTTTGGAAGATTTTGATGTTGATTTCAGGTCCCTTTGTGATAGATTTTGATGTTGAATTTTCATGTCCCTACTGAAGTAAAGTTTTATTATGTTTAGGTCACCTCTGAATCTGTTGATTGCACTTAGAGTAATTTGCATTCTGAGTTAAGTCCATATTGAGTTGAACAATATGCTAAGTTGTTACTCCATGTTGAGTTGCTAAGATTTTTAACAAGGAAAAAAAAACAAAAAACAAATGCACTTGTTTTATTTTGTCTTCCCCCTCGCTTATTTTGAGACTTGTCCTCAAGTCTGGAAATTGGAGGATATAATGTCCTAGCTTAGTTCCAACATGAAACATAAAATGAATTAAAAACAACATTTTTAAAAGGAATTCATATTAGCCAAGTTACTTGGTTTTGTAATATGAATTTAGATTTGTACTGTGCTAGAAATCGACCAAATATTTTTTTTATTTTTTATTTTTTATCTTTTTTCTATTTTATTTTTTACTTTTCATTTCATTTAATTTTCATTTTCTTATTCTGAAAGTAACGAAGGAACATGACTATTATTTTCCAAAACTTTCATGTCTTCTTCTTCTTATATTTTCTTGAGGAAATCTTCTTTAGTTACAGACTTGTTATATATTTTTAATCTATACCCATTGAATAGAAATGATGTTGTTTCCTCATCTATTGTATCAATTTTCACTGGTCCATTATCTTAGAATTCTTCAATCTTATAAGGCCCCAAGAAGTGATTGGTGAAATTTTCTTTGAAGTCCTACTTTTAATCAAATAGAAGTGCCCATTCTCGTATATTAAATATTTTCTTTTTAATGAATATGCCATGCGATTTTGTTCTTTGTTATTGTACAAATGATGTATGTTCCACTGCTTATTTTCTAATTTAATCCAATTGATTTAGCTGTATGATCCTTTGTTGTGTTTCATCTAATAGGTCTAGCCCAAGTTCAGCTACAAGTCTATATATGTGTATTTGAAATTCAATTGGTAAAATAACTTCTTTTCCATATACGAGTTGATAAGGATTGAACCTGGTAGTATTCTTCCATGTTATTTTATATGTCCATAATGCTTCATTCAATTTTTATGACCAGTAATTTCTGTGCATATTTATTGTCTTTTTCATAATGTTTTCAAGAACTTTGTTTATTGATTCCACTTGTCCATTTGCTTGCGGGTGGTATGGAGTTGAATTTTTATTCTTGATTTTATATTTTTCTGTAAGATCTTTAACCATATTTGAAGTGAATTTTTCTTCTTGGCAAGTGATGATATGTCTTGGTAGTCCAAATTTGACAAGTATCTTTTCAAAAATAAGATATACCATTGCATTTTTTGTTTCTTGTGCTTTATACCCAATCTTTATATTTTGTCAAAGTTGATTGCTACACCATTTTTTGGTCATCTAACCTATTATCATTAGATGGACCCAAGTACACTATGTAAGACCAATTTTACCCTAAGTAAAATTTCCTTCACTATGTTAAATAACTTAATAAACCACATTTATTAGGTTGTTTATGGTCTAATCAGGAAACCCCAAAAGGAAATATTAAACAAACCTATATTTGTTTGATTTTCCTCATGGAATAATTAATTAAACCATAATTTAATTATTATTCCCAGTCATGTTTAACCCAAAAACAAAGAAATTAATTAGATAAACTTTATTTATCTTATTATTTTCTAGGAATAATTATTTAAATCTTATTTAGATAATATTCCTTGTTAAATATGACCAAATCACCCACAAATAATTAAATAAACCATTATTTATTTGATTATCCTTCAACCACTTCCTTAAAAAGATAAATAAATCATTTATTTATTTATTATTAACAAATAAAGGGATTTGACCCAAGTCAAATACTTTTTCCCTCCAACAAATATAATAAAGTATTCCATAAAAGGTGGATCTAGATTTGGTTAACATTATTTTAATCATGCACCAAGATCTAGAATGACCCAATATTTTGTTATAAATAGGAGGGTTTTCCCCATCATTCTTCACCTTTTGTTGCCTACTAGATCACTCTCGATCTATACACTTGGTCACCATTTTCTGCCATTTTGCTCCCTTTGAGCTCTACTTTTTGCATTGGGTTTTCTACATCAACTAGAGAAAGGAAGCTTAGATCTGAAGTGCTGAGGACTACAAAGAACCCATCCCATTGAGGAGAGCTGGATACACCTTCTTGTTTTCCTCCCAGGTGCCCTGTAATACAAAAAATTCTTTCAAAATATTGTGTTCTTGTCTTGTCTGTTGGATGCATGGAGCAAACCCTTTATTTTACTGCTTAATGTCTTTCCATACATAGATCTGGTGTTTTGCAGCTATTTTCTTATCTAACTAATCACAGATCTGAAGATATTGGCAGCCACTTTTGTTGTTAGGGCTATTAGTTATGCGTAGCTAAAGTGGTCCTTTTCGTACACTTCGACAAAGGATTCATACTAACACACATAATCAATACATACTAAGATGTACCTTTTTCCATTGGATGGTGGCTTAATAGGACCCACAAAGTCAAGAGCCCATTTTTCAAATGGATATACAAGTGATTGCGTCTTTACATGAATTTCATCATAAGGTAAAAGTCTCCCTATTATTCGATAGCTATCACATTTCTTGACATTGGTCTTTGAATCTTTAAATATGGATGGCCAATAATAGCCTAGATTTAACACCTTGTATGTTGTCCTTTTGTATAAAAAATGAACACCACATGGTTCATCATGATATCCCTTCAAAATATCCAAAATTCATCTTATCTTCCACATTTTCTAATTAACAGATTAGGTCTAATATATAAAAGGTATCCATCAACCCAACTATATCTAGCACTATCTATTATTATTTTCTTTTTCTATTTATTTGTGAAATGAGAAGGAAACTTTGAAGATGATAAATAATTAGCTATTTCAAAAAACCATGGAGTTTTAACTATTATAGAAAATAATTTTTCATTTGGAAAGTTTTCAAAAACTAGAACAATCTCACCAAGAAGATAAAGTCTTGAAAGGAAATATGCCACTTGATTCTCTTTTCCAGGTCGGTTCAATATAGTAATGTTAAATTCATGCATTAATAGAAAACATCTAATAATATAGCCATTACTGATGGGTTTATTCATTAAATACTTAATGGTTGAATGATCACTATGAATGAATGCTTCATATCCTGTTATCTAATGTCTGAATTTATTTACTGCATGTACTACAACAACCATCTCTTTTTAAGATATTGTGTAACTCAACTCATATGGAGTTAAATTATTTCTAATGAAATAGATAGCATAGTGTATTTGATTATATTTTTGGCCTAATGATGCCCCTACTTCAGTATCTAATGCATCTGTGGATATGTGAAAAGGAAATGACCAATTTTATCCTCTAAGAATTGGTGTTGTGGACAATTTTTTATTTATTTTCTCAATTTTATTTAGACGATCAGTATTCCGTTGAAACTCTATGTCCTTTTTAAGCAGTTTAAATAAGGGTAAGGCCATTTTACTAAATTTTTCAATAAAACTTCGATAATAGTCTGAATATACTAGAAAAATTCTTACCTCTTTTTGATTCATTGGTGGTAAAAAACTCACAATGATTTTAATTTTTATTAGATCTACATTTATTCCTGAAGCAGAATTATTGTGTCCCAATACTATCCCTTCAGTTAGCATCATAAAACATTTTTCATTACTGAGAGCTAAATTTGTCTTGATGCATCATTCTAGAACCTTTTCTAAGTTTTTCAAGCAATCATCAAAATTATTCTCATATATAGTGAAATCATCCATGTAAACTTCTACACACTCATGTATTAAATCAACAAAGATGACCAAAACTTCTCTTTGAAAAGTAGTTGGTGCATTACATAATTCATACCTATCCTGGTGTGAAGCCTGTGCGCCAACGTCTACGTCCAGTGCATCCTCGAAAAGCCGCTGTTATAAAAGTTGAAGTTGAAAAACTTCTTAAAGAGGGCTTCATATATCCAATTCCTCTGACAGAGTGGGTTTCTAATATTGTCCCTATGGATAAGAAGTAGGGTACAATTCGAATTTGTGTTGACTACCAAGATATCAATCCGGCCTGCCCTAAGGAAAACTATCCCACCCCCTTTATCGATTAGATCATTGACGATTGTGCGGGGAGTGAGCTCTTTTCCCTTACGGATGGATTTTCATGTTATAATCAAATCATTATCCTTCCATCCGATCAGCATAAGACCACTTTCATCTGTCCGTGGGGAACATTCGCCTATAAGAAGCTCCCTTTCGGCTTGAAGAATGTTGGGGCCACCTTTTAGCGTGCCATGTCATATGATTTTCATGACATACGTCATGTTGTTCAGCCATATCTAGATGACCTGATGGCTCATTTATCTCTATGTTAAGACCATCTGAAACATCTCCGCAATATTTTTCTTTGTTGCAGATGTTACAATATCAGGCTTAACCCTCACAAGTGCATCTTCTATGTTGACTCTGGTCGACTTTTAGGATTCATTGTCTCTAAAGACAGAATTCACCTTGACCCCCTCAAGGTCGAGGCTATTGTTAATCTCCCATACACATCCTCATTGTATCAACTTTAGAGTCTTCAAGGGAAGGAAAATTTCTAACGTCATTTTATCCCGAACTATCCGGAGGTAGCTAAAGGATTTACGTGACTTCTAAAATAGGATGTACCTTTCTTATGGGACGAGATTGCTCAGAAATATTTTGATAAACTTAAGAAATTGCTTGTCAACGCTCCATTAATCCATCCTCCAAATTATCATCATGAATTTACCCTCTATTTAGGCACATACACATTTATTGCAATTTCCATGCTTTGGGTATTCATTAACGATGATGGTAACGAACATGTGGTTTATTATCTGTCTCGAAATCTCCTCGACACTGAAACGAATTATTCCCACGTCGAGAAGTTGGCGCTGGTCGTGGTCCAGGCCGTTCAGCAGTTTCGCCATTACATCCTGTTACGCACGGTAGCCGTGATTTCTGACTGCAACCCCATGACTTACATTTTGTCTTGAAAATTGTTGGGGGGAAAGTACTCAAAGTGGATTGTGATCCTCCAAGAGTTCAATTTGGAGTTCACTACTACCAAATCGAACAAGTCACTGGTTTTTGCTGATCTCATTTGCTCTCTCCCTACCGACTCTGTTCCATCTCAATCCAAGGATCATATCCCATTCCCTTCAAAACATTAGTGGAGTACTCTTTAAGGATCCTTCCCTAATGGTCACCTTTTCGTTAGTCTCCTGCGACGTCAGAGGAAATCACACATATAGATACCTACAACATGATATCTTCCACTTCATCTGAATTAATGAATATACCCAACAATTTTGAAGTAGTTAGGTTGGGGGACATCATGTCACTAAGTCCAATTGAGCTAGCATATCAATCAATTTTCTTGCCTTATGCGGAAAATCCAAATCCATAATCACCGACCATTTTGGTTCATCGTTCTTCAGATTTTGTTACTTCTTCTGATCCATTTTCAAATTTATTCTCAATAGATAAGAGCATTATGGAATCCATGATGCCAGAAGAGGAACCATGGGAATCATCACATCAATGATCCTACCTTCTAGATTATAGTGAAGATAAGCCATCTGAACTACATCACCCTACTTTCATTCAGTTCTTGATGAATTATGTTCCTATCCACACCATCGATTCCGAGCAAAACCCATCAAATATCAAAGAAAAAATTCTATCATTATTTTGACCAGACCCGGTATTGTAGAAAACATTCATGTTGGTGCGTCTTATTCTCCATATGAAGTTGACACTTACCGTGCTCTTTTTCATGAATTCTGAGATGTATATGCTTGGTCATAAGTGAATATGCCAGGTATCGACTCCAACATTTTTGAACATGAGATAAAAATTTATCCTGATGTTAAGCATGTGCAAAAATGCCTTCGTCCTGTTCAACCAAATAAATTTGTTGCCATTAATGCAGAGGTTGATTTTTCTTTTCGTGCTGGATTCATTTACCCTATTTCTCTTACCTATTTGGTATCTAACATTGTTCCTGTCATGAAGAAACAGGGGACAATTAGAGTGTGTGTCAATAATCGGGATGTTAATCATGCTTGTTCGAAATACAACTATCCTTGTCCCTTTATCGACCAAACTATTAATGAATGTGGTGGATGTGAAATATTTTCTTTCATGGATGGATTCTCCGGTTACAATCAGATTAGTATTCGCCCAGAGGAACAATATAAAAATGATTTTATCTGTCGTTGGGACACATTTTCCTATTTTAAACTCTCTCTTGTTTTAAATAATGCTAGGGCCACATTTGAGGGGGAAATGAATTATTATTTTCATGACATCAAGCACATAGTCCAACCTTATTTGCATTTCTTACCTGTACATTCACGGAAACGGGATAACCACCCACTACATCAAAGAGCAATATTTTTTCCATGCCATCACTATAAAAAACACCTCAATCTACACAAATGTGTGTTTGGTGTTGGTTTTGATCATTTTATTGGATTAGTCATGTCAAAAGAAAAAATTCGGCTAGACCTATTGAAGGTCCAACCTATTCTTGATTTTCCCACTCCTTCCAATTTTCTTTAGTTAGAGAGACTCCAAGGGAAGGCTAAATTTCTAAGGAGGTTGATTCATAACTATGGAGAAATGGCTAAAGGATTTAATTGAATCTTGAAAAAAGGGGTACCCTTCCATTGGGATGAGGTTGTGCAAGCTTCCTTTGTTGTTCTTAAATATTCCCTGATCCGAGCATCATTAATCTATCTCCCATATTATCAGAGTGACTATTTGTTGTATCTCTCCATTGTAGATACAACCATCACTATGGTTTTAGTCCAAGAAAAATATGGGATTGAACATCTGATATATTATTTGAATCATAATCTCAACGATACACAATTTAAGTACACATACATTGACAAGCTCATTTTGGCAGTTGTTCAATTTGTACAAATATTTCGCCATTATATCATACTCTAAAAGACCATTTTCATTTCGGATTGCAACCCTACGACATAAATTCTGTCACGTTAATTTCTTGGAGGAAATATTCAAAATGGATTGTCATTTTGCAGGAGTTTGATTTGGAATTCATCAAATCCAAGTCAAGGAATTCTTTGGATTTTGCTGAGCTTATTTGTGAACTTCCTTCGAGTAGTACCGATCCTACTATAGAACCATCAATTCCAGATGAGTCTTTGTTTCTGATTGAGTCATGTGACCCTTGGTATGCAGATTTCATCATTTATCTCTAGACCAAAAATTTTGGCCTAATACCTCTCGCTTGCAACAACGACATATTGGATACCAAGCCAAATATTATATGATTGTTGGCAATACACTTTATCTTCATGGTGTCGATACTATTTTACATAGGTGCTTCATGTATGAGGAAGCTGAAAAATCTCTAAATGATTTCCATTCTCACGCATGTGGTGAAATTTTTCCATCTATACTACTACGCAGAAGATTCTCTGCGATGGTTACTTCTGGCCTACCATATTTCATGACTACATTATCACAGTTAGAAGTTGTCATGCTTTCCAAATACTTGATGATAAAACCCACATGCCACTAGCACCAATGCATCATTTTTTTTATATTTGATCAAATGCCAATTTCGTTTGTGAACCCTGATCATTCGTTAAAGCATACCCTTAATAATATTGTTGATAGCTTTCACTTTTCCATTAGATTGCGGATAATAGGGCGTATAACTATCATGTGATATTCCTAACTTGGAAGTCAACTCATACATCATGTGATTGCGAAAAAATTTTCCATGATCTATGACTATGGCTTGTAAAACACCAAAAATTATGATTTCTCCATGTAATTGACATTCCGATCCAATGAAATTCTTCAATAAAACCATAGGCAAAGTTAGGATCGATTTCATGCAAAAAAAAATGGGAAGATTTTGGGGAGAAACAAAGATACAACTTTTTGAATTGCACCTAATGCACGCCTGAGTGAGAGATAGAACATTGTAGAGGAATTGGACCTCTTTCCAACCTCTCTACAATGCATTTTCAACATTCAAGGGTGTGGTGGCCCTAGGGCATTGTATATTTAACCTAACAGCCAAAAAACCCTAAAATATGTGCATGAAACTGAAAAAGAATCCATTCAATAGAAAGAGGAGGGTACGATCTTCTACTAGGCCTGGATGACACGAGAAATGATCCATAGAATCTGTCGCAATCAGCTACTGAAGTTCGAGGGAAAAACAAGCTCAAAGCACTAAAATCGAAATGGTAAAGGTGAAATGGTAAAAATGACTTGGTAATTTCCTAATTTAATAGTCTTTTTGATTAATTTATGCACATTTAATGAATCAAATATGGATTTTAGCCACTTTTACTATTTTAAATACGTATTTTTAATGCAATTGATGTTTCTTTGAGAATTTTTGCTACTGATTATAACGAGTTAGCCGTGCATGATCCTAAAATGTAGTATTGACCACAAAGCATGGTTTTATCTCTTCTTCCAGCTTTATTAAACATGAAAAAATAATTCAAATCATAGTTTTATCCACTTTTGTTGAGCTTTGTTAAACATGAAAAAATAATTCAAAGCATACTTTTATCCTATTTTTTTGGATATTTTTTAAACATGAAAAAATAATTCAAAGCACACTTTTATCTCTTTTCAAGCTTTGTTAAATGCATAAAAGGAATTCCCCTAGAGTTCTCTTTTATCTCTGTTTAGACTCTCTAAATATCAAAATATTTCCAAGCGCTTTCCCTTTCGATCTCGTTAAAGGAATTGAAATGACATCTACTTAGTATAAGTTTAACCCTTTTCCAGACTGAGATAGATTATCATTATGAAAAAAGGAAAACCCTAGTAAAAAATGGCTAGGAGGTTCTCCTAGGTATTATTTTATGCTTTTTGGATCTGAAGGACTATTATATGAAAAAGAACTTGTGGAGTTCTCTTTTAGTCCATTTTTCAAACTCTATAAATATGAAAAAGGACTGAGTTCTCACTATTGTTAGACTCGTTAAAGAATCAAATAGTGACGGTATTTTCTATCATGACAAGATTTATTTTCTCCTTCGCTAGACTCATTGAAGAATAAAATAGCAATGGACTCACGCGATGGGTGGAATTATACATCAAGCATATGTTATCCTCCTCAAGCTTGTTAAAAACAAATAAAGAGGTACTGTCAGCAAAGACTGGGGAAAATTGGAAAGGTTTAAAAAACATTATGGTAGCAAGTCTCTCTTGAACATGGTACTTATTCACTTCATCTCTGTGATTTTTGGGTTTTTTAATCTACTTGATGGTCTATCATACCACCCATCACTTTGTTTTTCGGTCAAATGCTGCCAATTCATTCAATGCCGATGACATGTTCAAGAGAAGTCACTCAATTATTCCTCATCCTTTGCAATACTCATAAACCTTCATTTCATGATTGCCATCCCTGACATTGCTTCATCAGTCACATTCTGTCTCCAAAACCATTACTCTCGTTTCATGTCATCGATGAGGGAAGCATCAATTCCCTCCTAGGACGAGTTTCTTCTTGTCGACATCAGCTCATCATCTAGGAAGTTGACTTAAAAGAAACCTTTCAGTACATTGGAGCTTGCTTACATCAATGATAGCTTTCTCACATTCGACCAAAAGATTTTGTACGATGTCTAACATCTAATCATCTATTCACACCATGCATAATGTAGTACAGTACCTTGACAGCCATTATCATCAATGGTGGTTCCTCTTGCGTCTGCTAATGGCTCACATCATTAGATGGTAATGAGACGATGTATTTCCATGTTTGACATCATATCACATATTCACATGGTTAGACTCATACATTAAGCGATCAAGTGAATGAGATATAATACCATGGATCTAGTTTGATCCATTCGGGCTGCAATTTTAGGAGAACTACCAAATCATTCGTATGATGGTTATTATTTAGATAGTGATCCTATCATGGGTCTATATCTGTAGACAGTCTATATCTGTAGATGATTTTCTGATGCTATGATAGTTTATGTGCTAAGTATGTGATATGCCTCCCTCAACAATTCATGTACAAGATGAACAAATATCATGATGTAATCTATCTTAATTAATGCAGGTCACTGTCCTCTTCAGTCACTCCACATCACGACGTAAAGAAAATCATTCAACATTTCATTTTTTATTTCATTCTTCAGGGGGAATTTGTTACAGTTCGATTTGGGCATCATACAAAAACATATATCAGTATTAATTAGGGTCTATCATACTCTAAATTTGTTGCTACATGCCCTAAACAAGTCATCACATTGATGGCCTTCCTTCATGAAAGTTTCACTACTTAGATTCTATTTTAAGTGCCCCATCAAGCCATCAAAACACCCCCTCGATATTTGTAACTACTTTGTAGAGCATCTAATCCCATGCAAGGCTGCATTGTAGAGGCTCTAGGCCAACTTTGGAGTGTGTTGGTCCACGAGGAGAAATTTTTTCATTAAATTATGGGAATCTCCCTGACTTCTAGTGACTTCTAGAATATTTTCCAGTTCCCACCTCATTTGGTAGCCTCAAATTTGGAACCCATGAAGTCATTAAATAACTTATCATCCTATTCCCATGAACAAGAAAACCTCTTCATAAATTTTTAGGAAAACTATTCAATGATTCACTTATTTCAAACTACCTTCATCTACTTATAAACAGAGCACTCAACATAGTGCACAAGAGAGAAAGAATTTGTGTTAAGTATAGTTTATGCTAGTTAGATATCAACCCTTGAAGGTGTGTGAATGTACTGTGATTTTGCTGGATAGTTGATGCTATATTTTATGAGGATGGGACTCAAGCTAGATGAGTGACGATGAATTGATCAACTCGTTGTACTTGTCCTTCTACTTCATAATAAAGAAATTTAATTTGTTCCTTTCCTAATGCACATGTCAATGATGTTATATGTGTATTAATGAGTTTAATTGATTCAATTTTTTTAATTTCAATAGATCATATTGCCTTTATGTTGTTTTCTATCATATGTTTTTAATGGCCAGTATCAATCAAGCCAGTTAAGTTTCATTGAGAGTGACGAAAGTAATGAAGGGAGGTGAGGGAAAGTGAATAGATTACAATTAGGTTTATCTCCCTTTATCTATTCACATTAAAGAAAATATCAAACATCTTTATTTATATTGTTCTAAGTGAACCACCCACTTATGGAAATAATACTTATCCATAGCTTTGTATTTTCATAAAACAGTGAGGACTAGAAATGTGACTTGTGATCTAAGGAATGGAGTAAAATAAGTTGAGTCATAGATTTCAATCCTAGTTTCACTCTAGAATATAAATCCAATTTTTGATTTGAATGGTGTAGGTGTTTCATGCTAGTCACAATTCTAATCTCTAGTGTCACTAAGATCGAGGATTGCAACTTGTGACTTGCAAAGGGAGAATGCTTAAAGTGATTTCTAGTTACATTTCTCATTCATATTGGACCTAGGTATCACTTAGAATTTAAATTTGCAATAGGGAAGTGGGGTTCTTTATGCTTATGAATTACAAGGCTTGAATGAAATTTTTTTGAGAGATAGGAGTGCTAATGATATTTAATTATATCATTTAATATTTGTTTCAATAATGCTTCATATCAATTAAACTAGAAAACAAATTTAGTTCCCATCAAACAAATTGGTAAAACCCCAAGTCGCAAACTCATAATTAACTTATAAAACTTCATCCATTATATACGGTTGTAGGTAAATGAAATTTGGCTCAAAGAGAAATGGGTAAATTAGGGTAGGAAACATTGGGAAAGGAATGATGGGAAAATTTTCAAAGCCATAACACCAAGTCTAAGAATTAAGAAGAAAATCAGTGCTTTTGTGAGAGCATAATTTAGATAATCAATGAGGAGGTGGAAGGGGTATCCTTGATGGTTAGATGCATAGATAATATGTTGTAAAGTGTGTTAAAGGTAGATATATGTAGGGATACAAAATATTAATCAATTCAATACTTGCCAAATAATACAAGAAGCAACGATGGCAAGGGAGTTGTGTTACTTACCAAGAATTTTTAGTGATAAATTCTATCTATAGGAGATGTCCTTTTTTCCAACACTAAAGGAAAAATGAAATTAGAGGAGGATATACTTTAACAAATAAGATATGGTATTCATTTAGAAGTCGCAACTTAAAAGTGCTACTTTTCCTTATCTCATGTGATGAAGGAAATCCAAGTCGGAGATCACACTTCTAGAGGGTAGTCACAAGTCATCGTGAAATAGAAATATGATTCTATATTTAAGAGCATCGGATGCTCAGGGTAAGTCAAAAATCACACTTTTGGAAGCTAAGAAGACTAGCGCTGCAATTTGTGATTGTGACTTGCGACTAAGTCAGAAAATACAAGTTTTAAAGATTCAATGCTAGGCTAGCTATGATGCAATGGAACCATAGATAGTTAAAAGGACGAATTAAATCTTAATAAATCATAGGGAAACTGTGAAAAGTAGTTGAGTAAAGGAGTAATCGAAATTTTAAAATAGTAAAAAAATTAGGGCTATTGTAGCGGTTACAATGATTGGGGATTCACTACTATGACTCTTTGGTAATTTAATTTATCTTGAATTAATTCATAAATTGTTTACCACAACTTGTAAATTGACGAAGTATATGTGCACCGTTTGTGCTGAAATTCCTTGTCATGTGAGTTATTTTTAATTTGAATTAGGATTTTTTTATGCACATGCTTTATCTCATAATCACTCAAAGTAAAAAGATTGTCAGTATGCAGAAAGGAAAAATATTACACTCACATAAATGAGGTTAATCTAAAATGAAAAAATAAATTTCACACAAACAAAATCAAATATAAATATACTTCTCATTGACAGAAAGATAAAACTATTTTTTAAGTACTCAAATAAATTTCACTCTTGGAAAAATTAAATATTCACACTTGAAGGAAAAGTAAAGTAATCTTAAAGTGAAGAAATAAACAGAGTCTACTTATAATTTACAATTAACGAAAATAAAACATTGAAACTCTAATTGAAAAAATTAAATTTGAATGATTCTACTTCCTATCTATAAATCAAAATCTACATGTGCATAATATATCCCTTCGATTATTTTATTTATTAATCTCACAACAAGATTAAATCTATGAAATTCATCACACAATGAAATGAAATCTATGAAGAAATTGTGGAGCAAATTCTCTTAAAAAATATAACAAATTCTACACTCGTTCTTCGAAAATCAAAGTTATAATTACCGTGATGAATAAACTATAAAACAAAGAACTTATCTATAAATAAAATTGAAACATTACACTTCCGAGCAGGGCCTCCCATAGAGAAGGTGCATAGAGATGAAAAGAGGTTAACCACACATCTAATACACAACACAGTGGAATAAAGAGATTAATTAATCAATTGCAAAGAGTGTTTTAAACAATAACCAGTCACCATATATGTTTCATCGTGTCGAGAGAAAGGTTTTATAGCCTCCTTCATTAAACCGTTTGGATATTTTTATGCCTATATAATTTGATAGAATGTCTTAAAATAACATGATTTATATGAAATAATGATTCTCCGTGATTTTATATTGAAGAAGAAAATCATGAGCCAAAATATCAACTTCTGTCCTTTTCTCATTCATCTAATCAGGAGCGTGACTTTTCAGCAAAGAGGGCACAGGTTTTCTTACTGAATTTTTGTTGCTACAATTTTCATTTAGGTGGGACTTCATATTTATTGATGAATTTATTCTCTCTAGCATTATTTTTTTTAAGGCTTTCTAAAATATTTTCAAGAGGGGTTTCATCATCATAATACTTATCTTGTTGCACTTCTTCTTAAGGTGAAGCTTTGTTTTTAATCTTAGGGTTTGAGTGCAATTTTCATCGACTCCTCTTTGTTTTGGAATTAGGTGCATCATGGTCAACCTATTTGAAATCATTTTGAACCAAAAAATTCTCCCAATTATCCCCTTTACTCCTTAAATATGCTTCAATCAAAATGTTTAATAACCCATGACGATACAAATCATTATCAATCAACTATATTTTACTTTGGATATTGGAAACCATTTTTATTAAACTAAAGAGTAGGAAGTATGGTGAATTTATTTCATTGCCAACAGTGAAATGATTCAACAACTGAGCATGATAAAAGAAAATATTCCCAACTCTACCCTCACAGGTTAGAAATTTTTTAATGTTCAACAACAAATTTCTCCATTTATTTTTTAGAGCTATTACTGGAACTTTTTTCTTGAAAATAGATATGTCAATACCCAAGATTTTAAAGAATACACCACTCTTTTTCCTTGATTTTTTGGTATTTAAACCAACTTTCCCCATTTCTCGGTAATCCTGTGGCTTCTTCCATGAACTATTTTGTCAGTACCAACTTGATATCCCCAATTTATGTTTGTATCCCATAATAGGCCTGAGCAAATGATTTAGTGACCTCCTTCTCGTACCCATAGAAATTCTCAAAGAACTATAACCATTGTGCCTGTTGAAATTACTGCTTTACTTGTGGGTAAGCTTCAAGAAACTTGCTTCCATTTGTCTTACAATGGAAAATAATTTCCACGTTGAAGAATTCAAACTCCCTAATTATTCGTTTCAACAGGATTATGGAGTTTTTGTGGGAAAATCGATATTTGGGTAGCGATTGAGGTGTTTTCAGCGAAGAAGAAAGAAATAGAGTCGAAGGAAGTGGGATATGAAGTGAAGAAAATTTGATGGTATGTGGAAGAAATGGGATGATTTATGGAGGCAGTGGTTTGAATTCAAATGATGGAAAGGTTTTTAATAACCTTTTGATAACATATGCAGATATTTTGTAAATTAGACCGTGAGAACCAATGCCATTTCATAACAAGGGTAATTATTTTGTAATATGGCGAAGGAAATGACTATAATCATATATTTATATCATAACTAAATGTTTATTTTAATATTTGATTAATATTTATATACCTTTTACTCTGATTTAATTATTTGTTCTGTTGTACATTTTTTCTTTTGTATGATGCTCAGGTTAATATGGTCATGATATCTCCAACCATGTTGCTTTGACATATGATCTTTCCATGTTGCTTTTGTTGTAATTTGTCAAGTCAGCCGTGGAATTTCAAGGAAGTGCAAAATTATTGACAATTTTATAGCTGTTTTATTTATATAAAATAGGAATAAAAGAAATGGGACAAGAATAGGAATATATATATATATATATATATTATTTTTTTGCTTTTATTTTTAAATACATTTTAAACGAAAATAGGAATAACTTTTCAATCTAAGTTGGAGAGGAAGGAGAATCTTCCATTACTAACTTCAAATCAAGATTATCTTGCACATTTCTAATGAAATCTTCCTTTTTCAATGCATGTTTATGATATATTTGTAATCCATGACCATTTACAAGGAAATTCACTTTTTTGTTATTAATGATTTTAATTTTGATTGCTCCATTTTCAAATACAATTTCAACCTCATAAGGACTAAGCCAATGAGTTTTAATTTTTCCTTGAAAATCATTAATTTTAGAATAAAAATTAAATTCCCAAACAACCTACTGGAAATTCCTATCTTTGATAAACTTATCATGCCATATAGACCTTTGTTGTTGAACTATACTAGTTCTATTAATAGCATCTTGTCATATCTCATCAAGGTCATTCAATTGCTCCATTATTTTTTTTTGGGCTTTCGATAGATCAAGACCCAACTTGACTGTTGTTTTGAAGTTATTTCTTTAGAACGCAATAGTAAACATGACATGCTTCCGATAAACAAGTTCATAAGAAGTATGCCTCGTTGTGTCTTGATGGTGGATTGATTGGTCAAACAAAATCAAAAGCCCACTTTTCAAAAGTTTCAATAAGTATCATAGGTTGTAGAGGCATCTCATCTGAAGGAACAAGCTTTCCCATTCTTTGAAAACTATCACATATCTTAACATAACCTTTGGCATCTCTAAAAAGAGAAGGCCAATAATATACTAAGAGAAAAAATTTATTGGTAGATATTTTGTCAACAAAATGTCCTCCACATGGTTCATCATGACAAGCCTTTAATATTTCTAGTACTTCATTCTCCCTTACACATAATAAAATTATTAAATTAGGTGTTATTATGTACAATTCTCCATTTATACATGAATAAGATGCATTGGTTTGAATAAATTTCCTTTTCTCTTGAGGAGACAAATGTGAAGGTAACTTCCTTGCAGCCAAATAGTTAGCAATACCTGCAAACCAAGGATATTTAATAAATACTAAAAAATATATTCGTCGGGAAAATTATCTTTACAGTAATATCTTTATTATCATTTTGGATTCTACATGGAAAATAAACTACTGTATTCTCCTTTCGAGGCCTACCCAAAATGGTAATATTGAATTATTGTAGTAACAATAACCATAACTATGTCATTAGTAATTGATTTATTGATTAAATATCTAGTTGTGTAGTGTTTTGTATGAATAGAAGTCTCATAACGAGTGATATAATGTTGAAACTTATTAATGGAATTTACAACAACTATAAACTCCTTTTCTCTTATAGTATAATTCAACTCTGCGGGAGTCCAATTTGTATTGATGTAATGAATGGCATATGGAGTCAAATATTTTTGTCCCAATACAACTCCCAAAGTTGTGTCTTAAGCATCAATTCAAATATGAAAGGGGAGTTTCGAATTAGGTCCTCTTAAAATGGGTGCTTCATAAATATTTTCTTTCAATGTTTCAAAAGCCTTCTGGAAATCGAAATTCCAAATGAATTCATAATATTTTGTAATTAATTTGAAAAGTGGAGAGGATATCTTTGTGAATTTATTTATCAATATTGTTTAATAATCAGTAAAACGAAAAAACTTCTAATATCTCTTTGAAAATTATGAAATTCTAGTTTTTAAATAACTTCTACTTTAGATGCATCCACTTTAATTCCTTCTCCTAAAATGTGGTGGCCTAACATAACTCCCTCGTTGAACATCATAAGAAAAATTCATGGCTTAATGAAAGGTCTGTCTCTTTACATCTAATGAGAATATTTTCCAAATTTTCAAGAGCTTCCTCAAAAAAATTCCGATAGACAATAAAATAATCCATATAAAATTCCACATAATCATGAATTAAATTAGAAAAAATGCCTAGAAGTGCCCTTTCAAATGTTGGAGGTGCATTACATAATCCGAAAGGAAGTACTCTATAAGCATAAGTTCCCCATGGACAGGTTAAAGTTGTTTTTTCTTGATCTTCTGAAGCTACTTGGATTTGGATATATCCACTAAACCATCCAAGAATTAAAAACACTTTTTCTCTGCCAATGTATCAAGGACTTGATCTATAAAGGGGAGCATAAAATGATCTTTCAAGGTGGTTTCATTCAATTCCCTATAATCGATGTATACTCTTCATTTTCCATTTTTATTCGGAATAATCATTAATGGTGAGACCCAATCACTATATAATATTGGATAAATTAAATTTACATTCAAAAGTTTTTGTAACTCCTATTTAACATTTTCCCTTATATTTGGATTCATCTTCCTCTGAGGTTGTCGAATTGGTCTAGAATTTTCTTAGATATAGATATGATGAAAACAAGTGTTATGTTCAATTCCTTTCATATCTGTGTATTCACATGCATAAGAAAAGGAATTTACTTGTAACATCTTTATCAATTCTTTCTTTTGAGATTCTTCCAGATTATTATTAATATTCAAAAAAAATTCCAGAAACATTTCTATAAAGAATTGCCAGATTTTTCCATATAATGTAAATCCATTTGATGAGATGATAAATATTCAACATTACATTGTTCCTCAAAACTTTTATCTTCTTGAAAAAATGAGGAATAATCATTATTATTCATCAAATTTGAAACATGATGTTCTTAATATATTTGTGAAGTAGAGAATTTTCAATTTATATGAAAGTATTCATTATCATCATCTATCCAACATTCAGTTTCTTCTTCTATTGTCTTTTTCGTCGGTGGTGGGGGGGTGGGGAGGGGGGCGAGGGGGAGGGGTGGGGTGGTTATAGAGTGAATTTCTTAGTAGAGCTTCTAGCAAAGATAAAAATATAATTAGATCTACAACTTATGAAAGAATCAACTGTAGCTAACCATGGTATACCTAGAATCAATGGGTATCCTCCTAAATTATTCTTGGGATTTAAAGTAATAAAGTTAATAGGATATTGTCAAGAATATAAGGAGATAGATACATCTTCTAACACACCATCTGGTTTGATAATAGATCTATCTTCTAACTATAATAATTTTGGTACATGTATTCAAGATTAAAATTTTTTAATTGATCCATAGTTTACTCATGATATTGATAATTTCTCCCAAATAGATCAATGTATTCGGAATCTCAATACCATTAATGTGTGTTTTTACAATGAGAATACCTCGATCTAGATATTTATGAATTTTTGGTTTTCCCATCATAATGTCTACAATTTTCCTGACTAGCTGGATTTTTTTAATTTATCTTATTTTTATTCCTTGTTTCTTAATTCTTAAATACCTGATTGCGCTTACAAATATGGGTATTTCCTTTATACCTTGTAACATAGGAATTTTGATTCAAACAATTTTCAATTCATCTAACATGTGATATTCAGGTAACATAATTTGTTTCTCTATTCCTTTAACAAATTTTATTCTTTCTGGAAAAGGTGGATTTTGAACATAAACAAAAGGTTGTTCTGCAATGGGAGTTGATTTTATTAAAGTATCATTAGAATTTATAAGGGTTATTTATTTCTCAGGAATTTCTTCTTTATTAAGAGATGTTTCTTTCTCAAGAAGTTCATCCTATTCCTAAATAACAACATATGGTAACTTATTTTACAAATCTCTACCAAATCTAAGTTGGAAATTATTTATATCTAATGGAGTTATCATGCAAGCTTGGAAATTTGGACCTTCTGTATTGTAAACAAGTTGTGGATTTCTATTATTTGGGTTCGAAAGTGTTTGAGAACATAGTTGATTGGTTTTTTGAGGGTATGATTTCGATGGTAATGAAAGTGGTTGATTAGAAGGATGAGTTTTCATTTGAAATTGTGGAAATGAATTTTATTGAGGAGGATAATATGGAGGTTTATATGGAATAAATGTTTGTTTAAACTAGTTATACTGAGAATTACTAGGAGGGTACTTCCAACCTTGTGTCCATAATGGATTTTGAGGTGGAATTTTTTTCCAAGGCATTGGGGTATTCCAATTGTTATAAGTTTGTGCATATGATTGATACTATGGGTTAAGACCTTGCACTAAATTTGGATGTTGTGCTTACCATTACCTTTTACCAATAAAGCAAATTAACTCAGCTTGGATTGTTTTAGCTTCACTTTGCAAGACTACTTTAATTCCAGGGATTGAAGGGCATACCTTTCTATCATGGTTTTATCAACAAATATAACATATTTCAACAATATAAAGAGGGGATTCCCTTAGATCATGTTTCTTTCTACATTTAAGACAAAAAACTGACAATGCAACATTTTCATCTTTTTTCTTATTTTTAACCTTAAGGGTATCTAGATGTTCACTAAGACTCCCTAAAATATATGTTTTGAAATTTTCAAGAAAATTTCCTATTTCTTCTCTACTTACCATTCTAGTTGCATATTAATTAATACAGGACATAAAAGGGTCTCTTGGATTTTTATCGATTCTAGCCTTTCCTCTTGAAATATGTGTACAAAGTTCACAAATATATCTAAGTGATAATTTTGATACATATCCTTCTCCAATTAAATTGAAAATATCTATCAACTCATCTCTAATGTCTTTCAGCAAAAGTTCTTTCAGGGTTTCATCATCTAGCTTATGAATTTTATCCCTTTTAACATTGTAATAAAATCTTTCAACCAAATCTTCAACATTTTCATCCTCTTTTGGAATCATTTTAAAGACTTCATCTTTAAGGTTATGATGCATACAATAATATTTGTATTTTTATAAGAAAACATCTTTCATTTCTTCCCATGTTCTTATGGTATGTGTTCCTAATCCCATAAACCATTTGAGTGCTTCTCTTTTAAGCGTGGCTAGAATTTTTTTTAATTTTTTAGAATCAAGAAAGTAGTCATAATATCTACACAAGACTTAATACTCAGAAGGAAATGTTTCAGAATCTTCATTCCTTACTCCATGAAAATTAGAGAGAATGGAGGGTGAGAGATTATTCATTTTGGCTATAATGTATTCATCTAAGATGGGAAATACAAAAGGTTATGGTTCTCCTCTAACACCTTTACCTCTTCCTCCACATCCTCCTTTGTTTCCTCATGTACCTCTTCCACCTCCAAGTCTAAATTCAACATTCACATTGTTTACCTTTCCTTTCCCTTCTCCTACCATTGTAGATTCTTCAGAGCTAATATAAGGTTCTATAATTAGATTTTCTATCTCCTCCTCTGGTTCTTCTACCAATGGAATGTTAGAATAAGTCTCTCCTTCCTATTCACTAGGGAATTCAAGTTAGTATACTGTTACACAACATTTTGTCACCATTCCTGCAATCCCTCATCCCACACATTTGAGGACTATTCCCGTGACTTGTGAGCAGTAAAATGACCTGAAAACACCTTCATGGCATCCTCCTGCATAAGGACAAACATTCTCCTGAAGGACATTTCCTCTGAAAAAACTGTGAAAACTGATCTTTTAGCCTTGGCGTGACTAGCTAGTTCACCCATCGTGCCAATGGGGAAAATCCATGCTAGAGGGTGTGCCAGTTGGCGCTCTGTTCCTATGTTTCACCCACACCAAGCCTATTAAGGAATGTTTTTTAAAAATAAATGGTGGAAGTTTGATTCTAACAAACTCGAGACTGAATCATCAAAAGAATTTGAGTGGTTTGGCTCCGGATATCCATGATTAGGAAGTGGTTTTCCAACTCTCATGGAACCTTCCTAAGAGATAGGGCCTATCCCATGATTGTAGGGATCCCAACTTCCCTTTCTCCATCTATAAAAGCTTGGCCCCTCCATATGCAAGCTAGTTGAACCTGTGGGAAGGAAATAATAGCCTAGTGATGATCAATACCAGAGCTGAGGAGAACCCTGTGAGAGAGAGAGTCCTGTCAAATCCCTAACAAGATTTGTTGAGACGTGCTCCGCTGTAAGCCCCACCGAAGGAAGATAATAGCGTCAGAGCGTTTGGTTGAAATATCCCTTCTTGTCATTTATAATATAAGCAACTCTGATTTTGGTTCCATTCGTGTGTTTACTTTGTTATGTAATGCAACGAATTATATCCTCTCTGATTGATATATAGTTATATGCTTTGAATATTACATTGTATGTCGTCGTTTCTCTGCATGTGTACAGGTGTCCGAACGTGCCAAATGGTAGGATTGTGATCTATTGAGCTAAGGGACGAGGAGCGCCGCTTCTTCCTCGACAACAACAACATGGGATTCGAGGTAGGATACTTATCATGATCTTTGTCTTTCTTATAACTAGGAGACAATGTCATTGCATGATTTGATTGTTCCTAGACCCAATCTAGGGCTAGTGGGGTCGCCTCTGTCTATAGAGGGTATTTACCTCCACAATAATTTGGAGACTCTACTTGGGATCAATTAGAGTTTTTCTTTCTTCCATTTGGTTGTTTTTTGGTTTTTTTCTGATTAGTCTGCTTTTCTAGTTCACCTTCCTTGGTGTTAAACCCCTGTTCAGGCCCCAGAAGACCAGATACAGTATCTGTCTGTCCATTTTTCATCTTTTTCTAGGGTAAACTTGATTGGCCCGATTTTTCTCCTGACAGTCATGCCAACTGGTGCTTGTTTCTAGTTAGGCCCCCGCGCCAATGCCTTTTTGGTGCTGATTACATCCAAACAGGCGTGCCAACTCTGCTTGGTGTTAGGGTTTGCTTGCTTTTGGGCTCTCTGAGCTTGAACTTTGGTCCTGGTGTCATTTTTCTGATTGATTGAGTGCTTTAGAGTCATTTTTACTATCTTTGGCCCTTGTCCTCTGGTTTTTTCCCCTGACTATCTATTTTTCATTTTAGCCCTAAGGCTTCTAGGTGCTTCAATGTGCTGAGCCTCCTGTGAGAGTTTTGGGTCCTTGCTTGCCCGATCAAGTTTGTTTTTTCTTGTTTACATTCATCTTGTTCAGTCACATTGAATCATTACGTGTATTGAGTGATTGTTTTCTCTTTCATTCACTTTCGCTTTGTGTTTCTCCAAGCCTAGATCATACGATTTGTTTGAGTCTCTTCCGAAATTATTCTTCGTTTTGAGGGACTTCGTTACTAGTTTGAGCCTTGTTTGTACTTGTTTGAGTTGAGTGTACTTGATTTGCTTCAGCTCTCTCTTAGTTGTTCTCAAATTGATATTTTCATTATTTTTTTCATTCATTTAGTGCACTTTCTCTAATACATTGAAAAAATACAAAACCAAATATTTTTATTTTTGATTGGCATAGTGGAAGTCGAAAACTTCTTCACGTTACTAGCATTATATAATTCTACAGAAAATTTTTCTAGTTTCATTAGCTTGCATTAGAATTGGTAGTGGATGTTTTTGTGTTCATTTAGTTATCATCTGAAAGCTCTCAACTCTCGCATAAATAGCTCTTCATTGAACAGAATGATATCTTGTGGAATATAGCTTGCATCTAGAAGTTTTGTGAGATCCAACATTTGATAGGGCCTTGAAATTGAAATGTAAATTGAAGATCAGTTTTAAAATTTATTGAATTAACCTAAGGCAACATTGAAACTTAACGGAATATCTAGTAGTCTAAGGTAGAGATGTGTTCCGGCGTTGTTAAGCCTAGTAGCTGTCACTCGCCATCTAGCTATAGACAGAGCTAGTATAGACTTATGCTCCCTGTACCGTCACGCATATAAAGGGAGACCCCATTAGGTTGCAATCCTTTATCCATAGGAAGCTGAGTCTGTAGCCTTTTACCCATGATACACCAGACATAGCATTCAGGGAGATTACCTGCATGTACATTAATTCCTTGGCTAATTTCTATTTCATTTTTAACAAGGTGTATATGGCAGTTCATGGATATCTTGTACACCCTTTTACCTAGATTACCAATGCAGTCATTTTGATCTTTACTGACTCCATAAATTTGAAAAGATCATCGAGTGCTTGTCCTTGCATGCTTGTTTCCAAACTGAAAGTGATAGAGTCATATTTTACTCATTTATCGACTCTTAAAACATGAAACAATAATTTTTTTAGTTTCAATGTGATAAAATTAATCGACTACGATCACACGCCCATTTAGAAATTGATTTTTTCAGCCTTTGTTTTGTTTTCCTTAGTCTTTGCCTGTGTGTCTTTGTTTTGATCTCTTCCTCTCTTTGTAGCCACCATGGTGAAACTGTCAGTTTCGTTCACTGATAGTCCTTATACAGATGATTCATTAGAATTATCTCAGTCATCTGCTGAGTCTCAGCAGCCTGTTGTATCCAAGTTTCCTGATGGGGGACCAGTTATTGAGTTCAATTGGCCCTTGCCCAACGCTTGGTTTGGATTTGGATTAGGGGAACACTTCCCTCCTCTTACATCAGGATCACCCTTTATAGCTATTGTCATACCTCCTAGTCCTCGTCGTCTTTTAGAAGATCTCACAGCAGGGTCAGATATGGACTCATCTAGTCCTACTCCTAGTGAGGGAATTCCTACTTCTGGTGAAGGCTATGAGATTTTTCTCGAAGACATCCCTGAACCATCTATCTTGTATTCACCTGGTCCATTGCTCCTAGCTGAATATAGGTCTTTAGCTCAGGTCAGAGCTGTTATTGCCTCGTTAGGAATATCAAATCCATCCACAAGACTAATCATTCCTTCATTATGAATGTCGTCGTGGACGCCTCTTATGGCATCTCCCGTTGTTACATCAGTACTTGTTAGACCTACTATCTGCGTGGCTGCATCCATGCATGTTGTCACCACTCAGTCAAATGGGACCTCATCAGTTGCTGAAGACGTTTATATGGCTGCTACCATCCCTGAAAACATTTCTCCCGAGGAGTATCAGTTGTCTTTACAGCCGTCAACCTGCCAGGGTGATAAGTCCTCTCAAGATCCCAACCGTCCTTACTTCTCTCATTATGGAGCAGATGGTGCCCCTATTTACATATTCCCATATCAATATGACAAGCAGGGCAACCCTTTTCATTTTCCTACTCTTGAGGCTTATCAGTATATTAACAGTTTCCTACCCTCCCAACCTATGCAACCTTAAAATCAACAAGGGAAACCCTCTTCATTTTCCTACTCTTGAGGCTTATCAGTATATTAACGATTTCCTACCAACCCAACCTATGCAACCTTCAAATCAAAAAGGGAAACCCTTCCAGGGGCAACCTTTGTTTCAGCAAGGATATGATTCTGGCCAACAAAGAAAACCCTTCCAGGGGCAACCTTCAGCCCAGCCTGGGTATGCATAATACCCACAAGGACAATTCTTACAGGGACAACATTTGGTCCAACAGGGATTACTTTACAGCCCGCAAGGCTAGTCTTATAATCCTCAAGGTCAACCTCTACAACCTCACCCTATCGTCCAACCAGGGAAACCTCAAGGACCGGTAGGGAAAACAGGGTATCAACCTGTACCATCATATGGTCTTGAGGGGAAAACCCATGCTTCTCAACAATTAGTGAAACCTCAGCAACCTCAGTTCCCAATTAGTCAAAAATTTCCACAGGCAGGGCCTTCTTATGGTCTTTTCTAGGTCAACCTGGTTATCAGGTACAAACTGGCCCACTCCCGCCATCAGGATAACCTTCTCAACTAGGGAAGCCTACTGTTCCTCAACAGCCAGGTCAACCTGTTCAACTAGGAAAACCTACACAGCCTGTCAACCCTGCTCAATGCAATTTTTTTCCATGCCACAGCCGAATCCACCTGTGCGCCCGACTTATCCGGCTCAGCAAGATCCCACTTACCAGCAGCCCATTCGACCCCAAGGCAGTTATTACCTTTAAGGTCAATATTGACCAGTTTACAACCCGCCTCAAGGTTCTGGCTATTACCCTAAACAACCAGGCTATACCTATGTTGTGCAGTAAAATCCATACAATGCTTAATCAAGGCCCACGTATAATCAGAATCAGTACCGTAGTTATCAACCCTCGTATCTCGGTTTTCAGCCGACATATGAATCCAAATATCAAGCTTATACCCCCTATGGTTATAATCCTTCGAGACAAAACCAATGGGGACAGAGTTATGCTCAACTAGGATAGAGTACATGTACAGGTCCTTATCAGGGGCTTGGCATGCCTTTTAATCTGCAAGAACCTTTTCTCGCCATGTTGGAATTGTCGAACATTTCCAAATTGACCAATGATCTGATTATTCATAATCCTTATTAGCCTTCGGTTTCAACAAAGGTGCCTGGTGATTTTCCTAAGTTTGAGGGAAAATCTGGAGAGGACCCCCAAACACACGTCATGACATACCACTGATGGTGTTCCTCGAATTCTTGGGTTGATGAATCAGTTCGTCTGTGTCTTTTCCAGCGTACTCTCACTGGTGTTGCTGCTAAATGGTACATAGAATTACTCCGTGGCATTTTTCAAGATTTTAGTACTCTAGCTATGGCGTTCCTGACGCATTTCCACTTACCGGTTCGTTTTGAAGCTGGGATGCGCCTCCTGACATCTCTGAAATAGGACAAAGCCACCCATATTTCAAATCATATTCATGAATGGAGACATCTTCGTCGTTTGATCAAGTTTGATATTCCTAATAAACTTCTAACTCACTGGTTCACTACCTCCTTTGTCAACAAGAGTGCCCAAGACATTGCTATGGGGGCATGTGTGACCGAGGAACAGGCCATTGCTCATGCCCAGTACCTCAATTTAGTGTACTCCTAGTCTGGAATGCTATACAATATCTTGACTGATGCCCCGCGACCTGGAACCTCTAAAGCACTAGCAACCCCATCAGTTGGCAGTGTTATTGGTTCTGTTTCTCAAACTTCTCGCAAGTCCTCTAATGGGAAGAAAAAATTGAATCCTTCCAACAATTATGCTCCCCTGATTACCCCAAATTCTGGTAAGACCACAGAGGTCAATGCTGTTCAGGCCAGTCCTGTGGACAAGACTTCCAAAGGGAAGAAGAAGGGCAAAGGAAAAGCCAAATTCGATGCCCCAAAACCAAAATCGTCCAAGCCACCTGCTAACGATGGTTCAAAATGGAAACTGAAGTACCCTTTCCTGATTTGTGAATAAGACCACTACACTAAAGATTGTCCTAGATGATCTGAGATTAGTCAAATTCTCAAAGGCTCTAAGGGAACTCTGACAGTTATTAAGGAACCATTTCTGTCTCAGCAGACCCAGATGGTCGAACAACCTTCACCATCTCTATCGTTTGGGTCTAAGGTTTTCATGATGAATTGTGATACACCTGTATCTATTGCCACTCACTCGAAGGATTATGCCAGATCATGCCAGGAAGCTGGGAAGGAGGTCGTTGATGGCCCTCCTCCCCCACCTACCTCCGGTTCCCTTAAGATTGAAAGGCCCAGTACTGAACTTGTTGTACGACTACCTTCTAAAGGTGTTCCCCAAAAATATTCCTATAACCCAAACACCCGTGCCACTCAGCATTACAGCATTGTTCAGGATTTGGCACAGGCACCTTCCATGATGTCCATGTTGGAAATTATTCAGAGTTTTCTGTCTCAATGGAGAGCCTTGTTATCTATAATTGGCATAATCGATCCTGCCGATTCGAGCCTTCTCACCTTCTATTTAGAGAATTCTGTCCCCCAAATTCCACATTAGATTTCCCTTGTTATACAATTCAGTATCAATGGCCTCAACATCCACAGAGTTGTTGTGGACGAAGGTGCCTCTACCTATGTTATGTCATCTGCCTACTGGAAGGCCATTGGCTCTCTAGCCCTAACCTCATCTCCCAATACCCTCAAGGAATTCGATGGAAGGGAATCTAATCCCTTAGTTTTTCTCGCAAGTCTACTGTTTACATTGCAAGGTAAGATAGTCAACGTCGAAGTAGAAGTTGTTGATGCCAAACGCAACTACAATCTTCTACTTAGTCGCAGTTTGACCCACGCCATGATGTGCGTTCCATCCACCCTCTTTCAACTTTTGAGGTTTCCACGTGAGGGCAAGCTTATTACTATATATTAGTTTTCTTTCTTTACTTCATCCTTTGAGAACAACATACGATATGTGGATCAAATTCCTAACCCCCCTAATAGCGTAGGACCAGGTCTTTTCAAGGACTTCGTCCTCATGTATATTTTTCCCATTCCACCACCGAACACTGTTCAAGTCAATATGATCTCTAGGTCTGATGACCCATGGATCATCCATTCTCCTGAATAGGTTGGCTCTTTTGGAGAATCGATGCCTTTGACCCCGCTTAAGATCAATTATTTTTAGGTTGTTGCCACATCAGATCCTACTCCTGATAATCATGCTCCTTTGAGCATGGCTCCTAATATTTATTCTCAATCTCCTTGGCTCGGTGTTGAAAATTTTCCCGATCCTTCGAGGGAAGTCTTTCCGTCCGATGAAGCCATCATGGAGACTATGTCTCTCGAAGATCTGCCATAGAGAGATGGGCATCATCGTTCCACATTCATGCTTAGCCTAGGGGCAATGTCTAATTGTCTTGAGAGTTTTGCATCTCAAGTTCCCTCTCTGCCACTCTAGATGCCAATATTGACTCATGAAGTCTTTTCAGAAGGAAATACAAGTAATATCACTCAAACAATGCCTATCGACATCTCTATTAAACTGGGGGTCGTCGAGAACATCCTTGTGGGAGTCACTTGTTCTCCCGACAAGATTCAAGTGTACACTAGTATTTTCTGTGAATTTCGTGATGTTTTCGCATGTTCTTATGAAGAGATGCCTGAGATTCATCCTAGTATCATCGTACACGAAATTCATACCTATCCTGGTGTGAAGCCTGTTCGCCAACGTCTACATCCAGTGCATCCTCGAAAAACCGCTACTATAAAAGCTGAAGTTGAAAAACTTCTTAAAGCGAGCTTCATATATCCAATTCCTCTGATAGAGTGGGTTTCTAATATTATCCCTGTGGATAAGAAGTAGGGTACAATTCGAATTTGTGTTGACTACCAAGATATCAATCCGGCCTACCCTAAGGAAAACTATCCCACCCCATTTATCGATCAGATCATTGACGATTGTGTGGGGAGTGAGTTATTTTCCCTTATGGATGGATTTTTAGGTTATAATCAAATCAATATCCTTCCATCCGATCATCATAAGACCACTTTCATCTGTCCGTGGGGAACATTCGCCTATAAGAAGCTCCCTTTCAGCTTAAAAAATGTTGGGGCCACCTTTCAGCGTGCCATTTCATACGCTTTTCACGACATACGTCATGTTTTTCAGCCATATCTAGATGACCTGCCGGCTCATTCAGCTGTATGTTAAGACCATCCGGAACATCTCCGCCATATTTTTCTCTACTGCAGACGTTACAATATCAGACTTAACCCTCACAAGTGCGTCTTCTACGTTGACTCTGTTCGACTTTTAGGATTAATTGTCTCTAAATATGGAATTCACCTTGAACCGTTCAAGGTCGAGGCTATTGTTAATCTCCCATCCCCATCCTCATTGTATCAACTTCAGAGTGTTCAAGGGATGGAAAATTTCTAACGTCATTTTATCCCTAACTATGCGGAGGTAGCTGAAGGATTTACACGACTTATAAAATAGGACATACCTTTCTTATGGGATGAGATTACTTAGAAATATTTTGATAAACTTAAGATGTTGCTTGTCAACACTCCATTAATCCATCCTCCAAATTATCATCATGAATTTACCCTCTATTTAGCTGCCGCATTTAGTACAATTTCCATGCTTCTAGTATAGGATGACGATCATAGTAATGAGCACGTGATTTATTACCTGTCTCAGAACCTCCTCGACACAGAAACGCGTTATTCCCATGTCGAGAAGTTAGTGCTGGCTCCGATCCAGGCCATTCAACGTTTTCGCCATTACATCCTACTACGTACGGTAACCGTGATTTCCGATTGCAACCCCATGAATTACATTTTGTTTCAAAAATTGTTGGGGGGCAAGTAATAAAAGTGGATTGTAATCCTCCAAGAGTTCAATTTGGAGTTCACTACTTCCAAATCTACGAAATCGCTTGTTTTTGCTGATCTCATTTGCTCTCTCCCTACCGTCTATGTTCCATCTCCATCTGAGGACCACATCCTAGACGAAACACTCTTCTTAATTAGCACTCTCGATCCCAAGTATGATGATATCATCGTTTCCCTCCAGAAATCTACCTTCCAGTTTGAGTTGACGAAGGATGATCGACATCATGTTCGACATCAATTACAACCCTATCACATTGTCAGAGATACCTTATATCGTGACGGAGTTGGTTCTGTACTCCGCCGATTTTTGACCTTAGAAAAGGTTGATAAAGCTATGAATGACTGTTAGAGTGGCGCCTGTGGCGGTCACATGTCCGGTTATGCTACCACACAAAATATTCTTCGTGCGGGAAATTTCTGGCCATCTATCTTTAAAGATTGTATTGTTGCAGTCCGAAAGTGTTACGCGTGCTAGATTTTCGAATGCAAAATGTGTGTGCCACCCTGCCCATTACATATTGGCATTATCATAGGCCCTTTTGAAAAATGGGGCATTCATTTTATGACATGTAACCCTCACTCGGGCGGGGGGCATGCTTATATCATCGTTGTTGTCGATTATTTCACCAAGTGGGCTGAAGTGATGCCTACACTGGCTGCTGATGATAAGACAACTGCTCAATTCATTTTCAACCATGTAATCACTTAGTTCGACATTCCTCAAGCCATCTTCACTGACCATAGCTCTCATTTTATGGACTACATGAGGGCAGAGCTGACATCTAGGTTGGGCTTGCGTCCCGACAGCTCAACACCATATGTTGAGAAAAATGCGAGAGGGGAGGGGGTGAATCACTATTTAAGGGCTGAACAATTTTCTTTTCTTTCTCTTAAAACCATATCTTACAGTACTGCATCCAACATGTATGTCCAGATATCTTATTATGTCTTTACTTAGAGCATTGCATCAGATAAGCATTAAGCATGAATAGAAATAACAGAACAAACCATCAAACATAAACAACACATATGAACACCAGGATTTAAGGTGGAAACCCAATTCGGGAGAAAACCACCGCTGCTATAATCTCAGTCTTCAATATTTATTATAGAGAAAACTTCTTACAATATATGCTGGTGCAGACTTATACCAGCACACAAGCACCCACCTGCAGAAGGCTACAACCTTCTCTCGTTTACTAGCCTCTCCTGGAAGGGAGCCACTACCCCCTGCTCTAGTTTACCAGCTACCACTGGAAGGGAGCTACAACCCCCTCTCTGAAGGCTTCGACCCTCAGCACCACTGCGGACCACGTTTCATCAATTTTCATACTGGATCCACCAGTTTCTATATGACATACCTTGTCGGTCACCAGATTTATGTATTTTTTGTATACTCACACCAGTTCTTCATGATTTCGTCCGTCATTCAAACCAGAGATTTATCATCGTCAGATCATTATATTCATGGGTGCATCGTAGTGTCGGATTTATCAGTTAAGAACAGAGCTCGCCCATACAGATATTCTTTTGAAAAAAAATTATTCACCACCCATGCAATGCACACCCTTCGTTCTCTATTTTTCTTCTCCTTATATAGTTTTGCCTTTATTAAAACCATGAGTCAAAACCACAAACTGCTAATGGTATTCCTCTGTCAGTATTCCTTTAGTTTATCTCACGGGGTTTTTTGATCTCTTTTTAATTTTTATTTATCAATTTTAAATAAATTGACAAATAAATATATTTACAACTTTTTAAATTCCCAAGCCTTATGTCTAAAGTTTAACCCTTCGGACTTTATATAAATATCTAACACTTCCAAATTAATCTTACGATAAACCTTTAACCCCGGGCCCACATACATGGTCAACAGCCAATCCAATATGCCCATCGTACCACAGTAAACTTTATGCAAGCGCAGCGTCCGATCACTGTTAGATTAGCAAGCTTCAAGATCAACGACGTATATACATATCGCTCGATCTCCGATGCTGAACGTTAACATGCGATGGTCCGCCGTACCTGTGTTAATCTTCGCGCATCTTCAACAAATGACGACCGTCCGATGACCCCTTCCCAGATCAACGGTGCTCAAAAATATCGCTGGGCGTCCTGGGTCGAACTATAACGCACGATGGCGCATAGTGAAAAGAGGTTTTGTAAAATCGTATAGGGACGCGTGTCGCCCGTTCTATGGAGTCTCTCCTCACCTCTTGAATACCGCTTTCCCGTTGAAAGCGATGCGACGAAAACCATAAACTGCCTTCACTATTCCTCCTTCGTGGTCCCGCCCTTCGCTCAAGGTTCAGTTCATGATTCCAAAGGGTTAGTATAAGTTTTGCGCTATAAATCTAGTCTATCTTTGGCAGGATTTCCAATAATCAACGAACAAATGTAGTTCTCTTCCGACGGGATTTTCTTACAAACATTAACACGTTACAATTCAATGTCATTCTTCAATTCTGCTATGATATATATAACATATCAACCTTCCATTTCAGAGTTCTATCCTGTCACAGTTCTGCTTCTACCTGTACATTCAAAAACATCATATCTCTATCACCAATAAGTTCTTCAATGGATACACTGAATGCCTCGAGAGCCCCTCATATATTCAACCAAGTAGTTCCATGACTGCAAATATCAAACTAAGCCAGTTCTTCATTACAAGAAGGTCTCATCCTAGAATTCGAATCCTACCTCCATGATTCCTCAACAGGGTTTCACTTTTAACTCCATACGCAGAGACTCATACAGAGGTTCAGTGGATTCCACACAAGAATTACATCAGTCAATACACATATAATACACATATCCCTAACTCTGCAACAATGATTTCATTTCTCTCCGGGCACCGAAGGTATCCTCTGCTCATTATGAAATTGATCACACAGGTCATATATATTCCAGATTTACTCAACCATACTTAGCACAATTCCACAGTTCTTCATTAACATATACAAATCTTGGCCAGATATTCAATTTGTCCTTCAATCTATTACCTTGTCTCTTTTGCCTTATGGATAGTTTAGATGTTGCTCCTGTCTTTGCCAATTCCTTTGCCATCAATGACAACATTTCCAACAATCTCCCCCTTTGGCATTGATGGCAATACTCTTCCTCTGATGGCCTTATAGAAGCCCTTTGTTTCTTTTCCTCCCCCTTTGACATCAATGGCAAAGAGTTTGACAATACCATGCTCCCCCTGAGATCATGCTGCATCTTCATAATATAACAAGATGACTTATAAATGCCAACAATGCATCTTTTTCATATGACCAATGGTCCCCCTTAGCCTATGCATTCAGAGATGCCCAACAACACCTCACAACCAATTTAATCTTCTGTATTTAAGTAGACCTGATCCTCTGCATGGCAGAGACTACTCCCAGTTTCTGTCTGAGATATTCGAATGCTTCCCTGGGTAGAGGTTTGGTAAATATATCAGAAACTTGTTCTTTGGAGGAAACATACTCCAATTTCACCTTTTGTTCAAGCACTTGTTCACGTAAGAAGTGATATTTGATGGGAATGTGCTTGGTCTTGGAATGCATAACAGGATTCTTTGAGATACTGATAGCACTTGTATTATCACACATAATGGAGACAGGAGGTGTAAATTTGATTTGAAAGTCTTGTAGGGTTTGCATCATCTAGAGAAGTTGAGTGCAACATGATGCTACAGCCACATATTCTGCTTCTGATGTAGATAAGGCAATGGAGCTTTGCTTCTTGCTAAACCAAGATACTAACCAGGGCCCCATAAAGAATGCACCACCACTAGTGCTTTTTCGATCATCAACACTTCCAGCCCAATCTGCATCAGTGTATGCATGAAGAGTAAGATCAGCATTCTTTGGATACCATAGTCCAAAGTCTTGAGTTCCTTGTAGATATTTGAATATTCTTTTCACAGCTTGAAGGTGAGACTCTTTTGGATTAGCTTGGAATCGTCCAACAATCCCAACTACATGCATGATGTCTGGTCTTGTCCCAGTGAGATAAAGTAGACTTCCTATCATAGATCTGTATTCTGGTTGATTCACCATGGGGGAATCATCATTAGAACTGAGATTACATCTGGTTATCATTGGTGTACTTACAAGTTTGCAATCTTCCATGCCATACTTCTTCAAGATTTTCTTGAGGTATTTTGCTTGTGATAAAAATATGCCATCTGTTGTTTGTTGCACTTGCAATCCAAGAAAGAATGTTAGTTCCCCAAGCAAAGACATTTCAAATTCTTGCTGCATATCAGAAGCAAATTTCTGACTCATAGACTCTTTATTACTTCAAAAAATGATATCATCAACATATACAACCACAATCAATAGTTTGTCATTTTCAGTTTTTGTGTATAAGTTGCTATCAGCAGACCCTTTTGAAAATCCTTGTTGATGAAGATATTTTTCAAGATGATAGTACCATGCCCTTGGAGCTTGTTTGAGACCATATAGAGCCTTTTTAAGTCTACAAACAAGTTTTTCATCATTTCCCAAAATGAATCCTTCTGGTTGTTCTATATAAACTTCTTCTTCTAAATCACCATTGAGAAAAGCAGATTTAACATCCATTTGATAAACTTTGATTTGTTGGAAGCTTGAAAAAGCAAGAAACATTCTTATGGCTTCAAGTCTAGCTACAGGAGCAAAAGTTTCTTCAAAGTCTATACTTTCTTGTTGAGCATACCCCTTGCAAACAAGTCTAGCTTTATTTCTTATAACATCCCCATTCTCA
The DNA here is from genome assembly GCA_034641835.2 of Pinus albicaulis. NCBI lineage: Eukaryota > Viridiplantae > Streptophyta > Pinopsida > Pinales > Pinaceae > Pinus > Pinus albicaulis. The sequence goes on from JAXQQM020078263.1 coordinate 140,834, forward strand.
TTTAACTTGTTTTTGAATATCCATTTAGTTCCAATGACATTTTTGTCATGAGGTCTTGGTACTAATTCCCAAATGTGATTCTTTTCAATTTGATCAAGCTCTTCATTCATGGCTTGAATCCAACATTCATCTTTGCTAGCTTGACTGACACTGTGAGGTTCAATAGTGGACATAAATGCTAGATTGCTAGAAGATCCCACAAGAGTCCTTCTTGTTTGTACACCTGATCCCTTTTCTCCCAAAATTTGAGATTCTGGATGATTCTTTTGAACATATCTAGATGGAGCTTTTTCATATAAATCATCTTCGGCTTATTCATTGG